>OZ024896.1:32579306-32659306 GCA_964017195.1 Siderastrea radians | reverse complement strand
CTTGGATTCATTATTTATTTATATATTTATTTATTTTATTTTATCTTTAACTTGTTGCTCTAGAATGCATTCTCTGAAGATAATGCAGAGAAGTCTGCAGATGCATATGAGGATTTACATTCAAGTGGAGTTTCAGTGAAGGTGCTGTAAAATGTCAAAAATTAGCCCTGGGTTCAGTTTTGTACAAAATTTTTCTTTTGTTAGTTTGAGTTTGTTTGTTGTTTGTTTTTTGGATGAGGAAGTGGTAGAGGAGAATTGTAGGGCAGTTATGTTGCCGTATGGCTGATCATTTTTGAACTGTCTTGAAGAATGTCAGACTCCTGGAGGGTGAGACTCACAAAGCCCTCCTACAGTGTAAGTTAAGATGCATCCTAAGCAGGGATCCATATTAGCAGTCATCAGGTCGTCCGAGACGACTATAAAGTCCTGCAGACGAGTATCAAAAATTACAAACTCATCCGGCAGACGAGTAAGCTTTAAGGAGCCACATTTTTTTCTTTAATTTCTCACCAGTCAATGTACCCGTGTTTTGAATGTCCACCAGCCATTCAGTGATTCCGTACTGTAGTAAACAGAAGATTAATGTTCTGTAAACATCGTTTCGTTGCTCGTACCACACCTTATGCGGTACTCTCAGAAGTGAAATGTTTGCAGGCATTTTTTTGTTCTTGACCGCTGATGTACTGCAGCAATATGCAAACACAAAGACTCTCGCTCTTTGGCCGCACGTGAGTTTTGCAAAATGTTGCGTTACTTCAACAAAGTGTCGGCACCACCACGAGAGAAAAGTTCTAAATACAAACAAGAGCAACTAAAGCGTGCATTTTTACCACCGTGGCAGCAAAACAGGCTTTGGCTTAAGTACCTGGATGAAAGTTTGATCAAAATTGAAAGTTTGATCGAAAAATAAATGCGCAAATCAAATTTTCAACAGTGAACGTTTGACATGCAGAGTAGGTCTATCTTTTAAATCCGTGTAGTTGAACTTGTAAAATGAAAGTGTTTGACAGGAGCCTTACTGGGTCTTACCGCGGTGCTGCTGCAGTAACATAATGAAAATAAAATGCAATCTTTTCACTTACTCGTTGTTAACTTTAAGTTTTTGAGTGTATTTTAATATTATTACGTAATTTTGAACGGGCAAGTAAAATTTTGTCAGGGCAAATACCGTAAACACCGGCATATAAGCCGCACTCACAGATAAGCCGCACCCCGAGTTTAGAAGCCCAAGATTTGGGAAAAAAATTTTTGTCAAAAATTAATAGCCGCGTCATTTCATTTAAGCTTATTAAGAACTTAAATGAACATAAGCTTAATGGCTGGAAGTCCTTTTCACTATGGATCGGTGATTCAATTTGTAGTCTGGATAAGACTCAAACACGCATTTTAGTCCTTGTAACAAGTATCAAAATGGTATGTAAACGTACTTGAACACAAGACCGCTTTCCCCGATGAACTTTTCCCCAGCATTTTTTCAGTTAAAGCTATTCAGGGAGTTGCGTATCTTGGCTTAGTAGCTAGGTATTTGATGAGAGGAGAGAAAACTGGTGACAAGTGTTGTCACTTCATTCATTCGCAAAGCAAATTTTAGCGATTTCTTCAGCTGTTCATGGCTTCAATCCCCGGCTTCCATCACTGTTCCACGTTTACAAGGATATTTGGAAGCCATCCATTGGTGACAACCTCGCCTGTGAAAGGGAGTTCGATAATTGCTTTGACAAATTTGCCATCAAAGTTGTCAACAACAGAGAAACAGTGGGCCATTTACCACGGAAGTTCTCGAAGATAGCGTGGTACCGTTTTAACTTTATTTTGGTGTTTTGGGGATGATTCATGGAAAATTAGATTTTTTTTCCAGATGTTCTCGCAGATAAGCCGCACCCCCGATTTTGAGCGAAGTTTTAGGGTAAAAAGGTGCGGCTTATTTGCCGGTGTTTACGGTATCTTTTCTGACATACTTGCCCGGTTGACGAGTTTGAAAAAAAGCTAATATGGATCCCTGCTAAGTGTTGTTTTTTGACAATAGCCTATTGTTATTCCAGCAATAGGCTATTGTCAAGAAACAATACTCAGGATACATTTTAACGTAGGAGGGCTTGGTGAATCCAGCCCCTGACCAATAATTCCAAGATTTCATTTCTGCCCAACGTTTAGCAAAACGTTCTGAAGGTTAGTTATCACTTTAGAACAGCTCAAGATGTTTTGACCAGTACATTTTGGGTTGAAATCACCAGTTTGTTATTTTTAAAATTTGCAATGTTGAGCTTCGCAGTATTGTGAAAAACACCATGAAACTTTGAATACAGCCTGTGGGTTATCATTGGCATGGCGGCTATCTAGCCTTCTTATCGGTTAGGTGTTCTTCATTGCATGGGATAATTGCAGTATTCTAACACTATCCAAGGAAACTGAATTTGCGTGTAGATTGTTGAATGTTTACTAAGATACACTGTAGACCCTTTGATTCTACTGCAAAACTGTATGGAACAGTCAAACCTAGAATGTGTCACCTGATGTCATTTTTTCTTTAATTACAGAGACCTGCTGAAGAGGAAGAGAAAGATGTTGATTCTGAACCAGAGGAAGGTACTGTAACCTAAGAATTATTTTTGTTGATCCTGAAAAAATGCTGATGGGAATAACAGATTTTCTCCATTAAATGCCAAATCTCGAATAAACACCAAGTCCACAAGATTGCCCCAGTGTTTATTCAAGGTACCGGTGTCTATTTCAGGTCTGGCATTTATTTGAAACTGAACTTTTATGTTGCTTTTCCCATTGTTAACTAGTTAGGGCAATCTAAAAAAAGGTTCATGAACCACTACAGTACATCAGTTCAAATTATTTCACTCATACATGTACCAATAAAACAAAGGTGTTGTACATTAATATGCACTCCACTGAGCACCTAATTCTCTGACGTTGCTATAAATTTAGTGAGATTAATCGGTTTCACATTGGATAAATCATTATCATTGGTACCAAAATTACCGCTTCAGTGACTCTCGCACCAAAAATCGCATAGCGCACAACGGGATTCTTGTACCATGGGATGTGATTCATGAAGCATGCGAAACAAGACAAAACTGGTAGCTTACTTTTGAGCTACACCGTAACTCAAATCCCTATTGTCTCAAACTTGTTTTAACTTTAACTTGTTTCTGCTACTCCTCTCTATCACATAACAATGTTAGTTCTACAATGTACCTGTAGGGGTGGTTCCAGGGAGTATGGTTACCCTCTCAACTTATAGCTAAGCAAGTACAGTATTAAACAAAAAAATACTAAAATACTAAACTTGCTTTTTCTCGAAGCGTGGCATTTGCAGAGAGACCAGAATGAGGGGAACGAACATTTAGAAATCCCAGACATTTATAAATCGCTTGCATAATGTTCGTAGTCTCGGGCAGCGTTCACATGTTTTGTTGTGTTGGTCAGCCACGCACGCACAAAATGTGAACCATTATATAAGCTGTTGCTTTTTTGCCACTTTCAGACCGAAGAAGGCTGAAGCTTTTCGGTCGAAACGTCTTTTTCAAGTTTTTGTTTTAACCGTTGTTTTACAATTCACTAGTCAGTGCCAGAAAGTCCATGAGTATATTAAGTACAGTATTTATTGATCATTCCATTAATTAGTGAAATACAGCTCTGCCTGCAAATACCTTAAGCAAATCAGTGTGAGTAGAGCTGAGATAGTGTTACAAGCCTGTCATTCATATTACAGGAAAATGAAATTAAACACGTCAGCTGATTTACCAAGAAAGGAAGCTGAAATTGTTTTAAATTACAACTACAAATTAAACTTTATATAAAAGTAATTGTCTTTATAAGAGATAGATCAACTTGTAAAGAAAACAATTAAGTAAGACAAGAAAATGAGATAAAATCCATAACTAAAAAGTTGGCAGTTCTTTAAAGTAAAAATGGCTACTTTGTCAGTTCAAGAAAACCTTCCCCAGCCATTAAAATAAACACATCACAGTGTGTCTCCTGAAGGATTTTTTTAGAAGTTGACAAGTTTGTATACAAATTAAAGCAATTTGATAACTTGGTTCAAAATGTGGCACAGTGTAAAATTTACAGACCCACACTGTTTATTCGAAGCGTCATGCATTTTTCTGGCAGTTATGATAAAATCTACATGACTTGTGTAACAATTTTGCCTTCAGGCAAAACAAAAGAAACATGTTCAAAAAACAAAAACAAATCCCCTTTTCATTTATGCATTTGAAACGCTGCAAAATTTATTGTCTGTTTTCTTGTTACAGCAGGCTGTTTATCTCCTGTCAAGAAAGCTGCAAAGGTTGAAATTCAGAATGACGAAGGTACATGTAATAACAGATTACCTTCATGTCACTGTAGTCGGTTTACTGATATTTTCCCTTGAATCAAGTTTAATAGCATTATTGTTATGTCCCTGTTCCTTTTTATTTTAGAGTCAGAAGAAGTTAAACCTCACAAGGTGATATTTAAACCATCCATTCTTTCTGATGTAGCAAAGAACTTGGTGACCTCATCATCAAAGGGTAATTATTAAAATCATCCTGCTACAGGGTTGTCCACAACTTTTCAAGTAGCTGGCAAAAATTTCTAAGTAGCCGGATAGTGATTATCGAGTGCGGAAGGCGATCCATTCTAGGGGGTCTCCCCCCCCCTAGGAAATTTTTACATTCTAAGTCCCCAGAAACGGAATGTCCTTGATTCTGATCACAAATTTCCAATAATGTCAGTTCCAAAAGTAATCATAACTTCTCAATTTTATTTGTATAAACTCATGCCATCAGTGGTTTTCTACATGTAATTCCCACATCTCAACGTAATGAACTAATAATCATGTATCTCTGTGCCAATTATTTTTAAGTCAATAAACTGCAATGGGAAATAAGTTAAGTAGCCTGTCAATTCTGCCGGCTGCTGACTGTTTGGGACAACCTTGTTGCCATTAGGTACTCTTTCTTATTTTATGACACACCTCAAGAGTTGCTGGTAACCGTACCTGAAATAGCATCTGTGACTGTGTAATTCATTTATTTTCATTATTTTTTAGTTGATAGAAATGCCACAACTTCTCCAGTTCCAAAGGTATGTTAATTACAAGCTCTTCGTACAGGTATATCCATTGTGTACATGTACAGGTGTACGGTGTACTACATGTATTCAGGTGGCCAAAAACTGACTTTAATTGACTTCGTCTGACTTGTTGTCTGTTTATGGCATGTGTCTGTATCCCTTTAGTTAAGAAGTCTCGTTAAGTGAGATGCTACAACTAAATGGGAAGTTTGAACTAGATATACCATTTGAAGAGGTGCCTCATTTGACAAGGTCTCTTCCTTCGCAAAGTGTCCCCTTATGGGGAGGTTTGCGTTATTCCATTTAAGAAGGAGTTCTGATATGGGAAACAATGACCTCAGCCCATGGGAAGTTTGATGGTGGTCCATAACACAAGAAGTATTCTTAAAGGGAACCTCCACTATAAGAACAAATTTATGAACGTGAAATTGTTGGAAATAAATCTAAATTTCAGTTCTTTAAATTAACAAGTGAAAAGAAAGTTTCAGATAGGAAAAAGTTAGAAATGACTATCACCTACTTTCCCTTTTAAATTTCCAGCACACTGCCATTTTGAGTTTTTATGATGTCATACATTTGCCACTATTGCTAAGAAGCAACTTTGTTTTGTATGCAACAATATGGTCAACCATTTAACGTCATAAACATTCATAATGTCAGCGCGAGAAATTCAAAAGCAAAAATAGGTGGTGTTCATGTCGAATTGTTTGGTATGCTATTAAAGCTTTTTCTCCACTTGCTAATTTAAAGAATTGGAATTAAGGTGTTATCTCCAAAATTTGCCGTCAATTGGAGTTAACAGTGGAGGTTTGCTTCAAAGTGTACATGAAACGAAAATTTTTTCTTCCGTTTTTTATTGTTTTATGTGTATGAAAAACGATTCTAAGCTTTAAACCGGCATCAAACTTTTCAAACGTACTTTTTTCGCAGTGTGAAAATAGCGCAAATTTGACTTCCAAAGTGTCGCCGTCTCGCACGGCCAAAATATCACGTGATTAGCTAATGTGACATCTATTGACTTGAGAACAAAACCAACATGGCGTCAAAGTGGAAGGAACTTGGCAGAGTTGGCAAAGGTTTCTCTTAGCTGAAGTGCTTAATAAGCAGTGGTTTGCATATTCCTTTTGGCGAAATGGAGGGAAAGTACTGAGTATTCCTCAGATCCAGCATTTTGGGACAAGGGAATTGGAATAATTGTGTTGAAGGAGATGCAAGGTCAAAGCACTCAGGCTACTTGAGATTTTGATGTTTGCTATGTTTTTAACTTGAAGATATGGTTACGAATGACCATTGTTTTATAAGAATCTGTTTTGATAAGCAAAGAATATTTACTGCAAAGTCCAGAGATGCTTTTCATTCGCAAAGCAGGACAGGTACAATAGCGTGGTCTGACTTTCGATTGTACAGGTGAACAGAGCTACCAGTACGGTCTTAAACGAAATTTGTTTTTATTCTTCTCTGGACTTCAGTAAGACATTGTGATATCAATATAATTTCAACAATGATTGCCTACTCAAAGCATTTTTACACTGGACTGTGCATACACTGTCTTAACCTGACTGGACTGGATGAAGGATTTTAACTTAAATCACCTTTTTAGCAAGACAAGAGTTCAGGATTTTGTTTGACTCTTCCTGTGAGGAGGCTGTAAATGCCTCATTGTTAGAGAGTGAAAATAGAAGAAAATCAAGAGGTTGCTGAAAAAATTCCTGGCAAATGTCTCACTCAGTTATATTTGTTTATGAAGACAAACATTTTCTAGGAGTTTGTTTAATCCTATGTCTACATATCAAGGTTTTTACCAGTGAGGCTGAAATAAATTCCCTTCCTTTTCACTGATGACCTGACCTGGCCAGATTTACATCAGCTTGCCAACAACAAAAATCCCTGTTAATACCAACAGCTGTAACTAAGCTAGACCCATCCAGGCCTCGAGTGATCTAGATTGGGTGGTTGTTGATAGTGACATGGGGCATTCAGACCCCCTTCCCCCCCCCCCTCTTGCTTTTTGGTCAGATGAAGTAAACATGGATTCATTATTATTCTCTTGTTGCTTTATGGTTGGTGGTGGTTCTGGTAAATCAATAAATATCAACTATCAAAATTGAAGGCCAAGTGACAATGACAGAAGGACATTCCTTCTGTTGCAATGATTGTGACCTATTGTCAACAAGAACAATACATTACATTGTATTTAATTTACTATTTCAGAAACTTCCCACATGGGAATACTTAGATAAATTGTTGTTGTTGTTGTACTGCCACTCTTTGTTGGCTGTGACGAAACAGGTACACTATGACATGACGTTACAAACACAATAATTATTCCTAAGTAAAAATTGACAGGTGATTTACAATGTTGTTAAGGATGCCACAAATGCCCCGAGCTTTAACTCTGTCTCCAGTTGTTAGGAAATATGGTATTAATTTACGTGTAGGTGCTCCGTACAGGGCTTCCACCTCTCTCCATCAGAATCAGGCTTAAGCAGATTAAGCTTGCGGGGCCAGCCCTGTGTCAGGAACCTGTATTGTGTGCGCGTGTGTGTGTGTGTGTGGGTGGGGGGGGGGGGGGGGTGAGCTGCTGTAAATAATATCTACAAGGGATGTATGGATCCTCATCACTGTGTCTGAGTGATACATGTGCTTTGGTAATCGACCAGTTAATAATGATTATCAATGTTGATTTCCACTGTTCATAGGAAAATTGTTTGAGAAGGAGTCAATATGGAGACCCACTGTTGCTTTGCAAATTTGTTCATCAATTTTCAATTTCTGTTGGTTTATTTATAATTATTAACTGTTAGTTTTAGAAGAGTTTGATGTGCTGCGCTCCCTTCCTGTGGTATTAGAAACACCAAAAGCTATTTAAGAAGCTCAAGGACACCAGTTATTTTAAAAGCTAATGAACATGGTTATGATTCAATAACAGTTCTACAATACTGGAAAACCATACCCACTGCAAAACAAAACAAAATGAACTGTATTTTAATGCGAAATGTGACATTGCCTTCATGGTACTGAGTTGTTTGAAAAATTACTGAGCCAAGATTAGTGTTAATATCCTAATATTGATACTCTAGATAGCAAAGTCTTAAGCTGCTATATTTGCTGTTTCAGCCAGTGATATTTCAAGTAGCACGCAAGCCGAAGTCAGTTTCCGTGCCGTTTTTAGAGTAAAGCGTATATAGATTCTAATTGCAGGATAACACGACAGTGGAAGTAAATGTCTTTTCTGGCCTGGAAATACATTGTGTACGGCCATATTATCAATAAAACGATTTCGTCATTGGCTTTTCTCTACACTCTGTAAAACCACTTTTGCTTGCTGCAGAAACCACTGAAACTAATGCCAGGCTGGGAATAAACTCTGGGAACTCGTTCTTAAATCGAAATGAATCGAAAATCCAGCACACTCTCTATGAGAATGATGACATTCTTGCAGTATTAAAACATCAAAACAATCGGCACTTTCGGTTCTCCTTAGGTTGATGGAAACAGTAAGCTGTTTATGTGAACACAAGGGCTTTGATGTTCTTAATAAACCCTAAAAGAACTCAACAAAGAAATCTCACAGCTGAGGTGCTTCCACTGGATAATTCATCGACTTTGAGATTCAACATCCTCACCACAGTACGAATGCGAACACATCGCAAATGTTCGTCGTTGTCTGGTTTGATAAGACCTTAAACAGCTCTATTTTCTCTCCTAGTGTTCTTTCTCACTGTAGGTCTTGGAAGTTTCGAAAAGATCCCCAATACTGCTGAACAATGTCAACAATTTGAGGCAATTTGTAACAAAAACACTGCGTTCGCGGGAACACAATCAAGTCCATTGACGTCACTATGCGGTAAATTTGGTCCCAGTCCCCAAGACAGTTTTGAAGTGAAAAATAGGGTCTTTTGCCTGCGAAAAAAGAGGTTTTTAAAAATTTAGACAGGGTTTAAGTTTAGAATTGTTTTTTATACACATCAGACTCTCAAAAACCGAAGAAAAAAATTTCGTGTCATTTTCACTTTAAATAAGGGGATGCATTATGGGAAATAAGGAAATGCCACAAATTCATAGTGAGATGATTTCAATATTTCTTTTCAGACATTAGGAATCTCTAGCAGTGACTCTTCAGTGTCAGAGCAGAGCACAGATGCTCCGCAGCGCTCACACGAGTCTGCACCAGGAGAGAACAAAGAGGGAATTATTGGTGCATCGTCTAAGAACTACTTTGAACTATTTCTTTCATGTGGGAAAGAGTAAGTTAACATGTTACAATCCAGCAACAGAGGAGAAAACTGATTTTGTTTTCATTAGTAGCCTGATGCCCCTGGGCACTGCTAGAGCACAGCCCTCCTGTATATTGAATTTTTTTTTTTTTTTTTTCATTTTTAGAAGTGCTGCCAAGCCATCAAGTGGGTCATTTGTATTTGGGCAAAACATGAGTGATAGAGTCACGGTAAGAATGGAATTCCTAATTACATGCAAAAATGATCACCACTTATACATTTAGGCCTAGACATTTTGCCTGAAGATCGCATTCATATCCTCTTGTTGTGTGTTTGTCATGTAATATTATCTACCATTCAAACTGGAAAAACTTTTTCCCACTTTGTGGGAAAAAGCTCAACCTTCTTAAGTCGAATTTCAGGTCGTTTTAGTTTTTCGCCAAACTGCCTTCCTTTGCATGGGACCTTCAGTTCATTCAAAGAACGTTGCCCAAAGTTTTCGTTTTCCTCCAATTAGAGTGAGCAGAAAGGGAGCAGCAGGCTGCTGCACAAGAGTTCCACATGTGAGCGAAGTGCAAATTAGAGGGAAAAAACTTTGGGCAGTGTTCTTTGAATGAACTTAAGGTCCCATGCAAAAATTCAAGCAGTTTGGTGCAAAAATAAAACAGCCTCAAATTCGACATACATGTAAGAAGGTTATGTTCTCAGCCCTTCAATTTCTTCATTTCTGTAAGCTGTAGTGACTTAGCTTCATTTTGATCTTGGTTAAGAGTTTTAGAAGATCTTATATCAACTTGGTAGGCAATTGTTAGATGAAGAACTAATATGGAGATTTGCAAAGTGCAGTTACGTAAGAAACACTCACAGAAAAATATATAGTTTTTAAAAACAACAGTATTACTGCTTTTGACAACCACTCATAGCAACTAACTTTATTCCCTGCATGGTCTGATTGGATTCTGTTACAAAAAGCATATTTTGCTCCTGAACCCCTCTGATCTCCCATTCTGCTCGAAATTCTGCTGGCAGGATATGAACAAGTTCCATGTTCATTTCCCATGTCCAGATTCTCCCCCTCCCCTTAACAAGTTCATTTCAATCTGAAAAACATCTACACCATATTCTAGATCTTACAGGTAAGCAAAACACTGCCCCTTTCCACGCCCCCCCTCCCCCCCCCCCCCACTTTACTAAGGTTTGACGTTCTTCTTGGAAATGCTCTTTCCCATGTTAGTTCTCTGCAGACAGCACTACAAAGGATGAAGGCGACAGTGAGAAAACAGAAGATGAGCCTGCAGTCACTAACAATTCTTCCAAGCATCACCACACAGGTTCTTCTTGTTTGTAAATGTTTCACTGTTCTAGCCTTCTATTTCCTATAAATTTCAACTTTTCCAACTGTGAATGACTTGAAAGCACTGTTCAGAAACGTTCGTTGTTAGAGCCACCTGGTGCAGAAAAAACTCTGGAATACAGGAGTTTTCTGTTCAAAACGTGTTTTTCATTTGAATGTTCACGATAAGGAGTTTGATTAGACTTGCTACAAGTCACTCGTTTTTTTCTCGGGGATAAAAGAGATGTTTTGTTGGTGATTGCAAAACGCGCTTTGTATGTGTACATGTGTAGCGCCGTGATCGATGTTCAGACGATTGCAAAACTCGCGCGGATTATTTGCGTGTGTTGCGCGTGATGTGATGATAGAAAACGAGCAAGTGACACAGTTGCCATTTTGTTTCACGCGCGTAGATCGCGCGCGCCCTCTCCATGGTCACAACGAGTGAGTTGGACGAAGTCTAGCATTTGATCTGCAGGCTTAGAAGCTACAGCTTAGACATCAGTGGTTAGCAGCATTATAATTTTGACAGTACCACAGAAAGGTACTGCTTAATAGCTTTCATTTGAAAGGTCATACTGTTTTTCACTTTTACCTTGTAAAGCAAAACAAACAGCAATACAGTAAGGGACTTCAATAGCTGTTCAGAGTGAATGGTCACACTTCTTTCCTTCTAGACCCTAAGCTTGAGTGACATTATGTTGGCCGGATGTTCGACTATAAAAAGCAAATTTAGGTTAACCTGGCAGTGACGAAAATGAAATTTCTCTTTACATTCACGTCATGAGAATAAAGAAAACAATCATCATTTCACCTAGCAGTGACGAAAATGAAATTTCTCTTTACAGCATCGCTACTTGTTCAAACATTCAAGTCATAAGAATAAGGGAAACAATCATCATTTCAAGGGTAGCAAATCTTCATGTTTAGGCAAATTCTCCTTACTAATTTCATACAAATTGTATGGAGAGCAGTAAGGAGAATATGCATTTTCATATCAGGGCTTCAAGGGTTGAGGTGTAACCGTTTCTTTGCAGATGAAGAGCTTAAAACTCTGGCCGATGTGGCCCACTCATGCGCAGATGCCGCCGGTCCCAGTTCACCCACTCACGATAAACCACTCAAGTCGCTTGCCGAGGCCGCTATGGAGTATCAAGAACACATGAGTCCGCCCAAGGCACAGCCTGCACGAGTGGCTGTGGTAACAGGTGAAGAAGAGGAAAGAAATGTACTTCAAGTAAGGCATCACAATATTTACAGTGTAAACTGAACACGCCATACGGCCAATCACAAGAGAACCTGCAAAATAGACGCTTACATCATGTACAATACAATAAAGTACAGGACAGGACAGGACAGGACAGGACAGGACAGGACAGGACAGGACAGGACAGGACAGGACAGTACAGTACAGTACAGTACAGTACAGTACAGTACAGTACAGTACAGTACAGTACAGTACAGTACAGTACAGTACAGTACAGTACAGTACATATATGTTATTTACCGGCCGGGAGGTCCGTATAGGGAAAAACTGTGCCCGCGGTCTTGAGTACGGCCCGAGGCCGCAGGCCGAGGGCCGTACTCAAGACCAAGGGCACAGTTTTTCCCTATACGGACCGACCTAGGCAGGTAAATAACATATTTATTTTTTCTACAACATTTGCGAGTTTGCAGATCAATCTTGAAGGGTTGTCAGAACGCGCGTAAGTTTCACTGAGTCAGATGGCAGGAAACCGTGGAGCGAATGTAATCATAAACACTTCAAACTTTTTTAAAACTTAAGTGTAATATTTTCGACTAGAAACTATCGTATCAACACGGAAAAGGTTGTTTTTCAAGAACAGACACGCACATGGAAAATCCTGCCCGGCATAGCGATAAACAACCCAATTAAATACTTATAATTAAGCTTAAGCTTACTAAAAACAAAAACAAAGGACTCAATCGTTAGCCGGGGACAGGTTTAATTGCCCTTACGTAAAAAACGAAAGAGAATAATACTTCGAAAAACATTTCTGTTTAGCCTAATTACTTTCTTTTTATGTTTTGCTTCGTACCTGTAAACGTATGTGCTGGTTCTTTGGATATAAACAATTTAATTATTTAGCGAAATCGCTCGTTTTGATCTCAGTTTTAACCAAAGCGAACGGTGCGCTGGCTTTTAAGCTTAAGCTTATCTTCATTTACGACAGATGAAAAAGCAAAATTCCAGTTTAAGCCTGCACAATTTCTTGAATGAAAATATACCGAACCTCGTTAATTTAAGAGAAAAAACTGAAAAACGAAGTCATTAAAGTAAACATCGGAGTCAAAAGGCATTGTGGCGATCGCAATTTAAAAACTAAAACTGCTTTGTTAAGTGAATTCAACAACAAACTCACCAACCGCCATGCTAAGCTACACAAAATTAAAACGAGTACTTGCCTTTTGAAGGTATTTCAAGGTCTTTTATTCCCCTCCTTGTTGAACTTTCCATTTACAACACACACAAGAATTGTGACTTGCCAAAAAAGTCGCATCTTTGAGCCGTAAATAACAAAAATTCTCGAGTTCAACCGAGGTATGTTGTTTTTCAGCTTTCATTCAATGGTTTTCGCGCGGTTAATTCGCGCGGTTACCATAACAAAACCGGTCCGGATAGGAAAAAACTGGACCGGCGGAACGCGCGTCAACAGCCAATCAAATTCAAGGATTCCGGATTCCGGACCGGAAAAATGCTTCAGAAAAAAATAAAGTACAGTACAGTACAGTACAGTACAGTACAGTACAGTACAGTACAGTACAGTACAGTACAGTACAGTACAGTACAGTACAGTACAGTACAGTACAGTACAGTACAGTACAGTACAGTACAGTACAGTACAGTACAGTACAGTACAGTACAGTACAGTACAGTACAGTAGCTCATTTAACACGTTATGAGGTTTGATTTGTCATCAGTTTCACGTCCTGTTCTCCCATGTCTTACAGTCTTCCCCGTTTATTCATCTTTCTTTATTTGTCATCACCCAAGGCGCTTTTGACGTTGCTGATACTAGCAGTATGCAGGACGCTTGTCATAATAAACCTGATAAATATGACTAAGCTCGCCAAGGGCCCCCTTGTGGTTCGATTCCCGTCAGCGACCCGGATTTTTTTCTTTGTCCCACGCTCGTGACATACTGATTATTCCATCGTTCTTATTTCTTCAGCGAGCTTAAAATTTACTATCTTTCTTTCACTATCATCCTACAACGTATTTTTCTTTGACTGGATTTTTTCCAATTGTAGAGCAACTGCCGCTTGTTCGTGTTCGACACAGTAACACATTCGTGGAGGGAAAAAGGAAGGGGAGTACTCAGATTAAATGACATGTGTCAATCAATGACAGAGGGCATCTTCCAGTCGAGGCTTGGTAAGATTTCATTTCTGTTGAGTAACATGTGTTTGTGAATCACTTGACGACTGACCTGTCGAATGATATTTTGAATGACGTATTAATCAGTGAAGATACCCTCTCTCTCCCAATCAGTCTTACAAAGGTTTCGTTTCTGTTGAAAAAACTTAGTTGTGGTTTGCGCACTTGAAAATTTGGCAAAATAAGCAAATTAATCAGGAGTACTGCTGGCAGCTCAACGAAATCCTTCTCAAACTAACGCAGTTTTGTTCCATTCAAAATAATAAAAAATGGTTTAACAGAAAAATGGCGTTCAAAGTTTTTTCGTTTAAATTCCCGTCTTGGGTGCCTCGCGTGTATCCACTAATTTAAGACAAAAATTGCGCAAATTGAAAGAAATTTCCAAGAGGCCCCTTTAAAATCATTTTGTCCTTTCTTTACAGTGATGCGCACACAAGGAAGTCTACGTGTTGTCCTCAACACGAAACTATGGCCAAGCATGACTCTGGAAAAAGGAAATGAGAAAAGCTTACGGATCACCGCCATGGACAGCGACAAAGACATCAAAATTTACCTTATAATGGTGAGCAAGGGTTTTATTAGGAGATTCAAGTGCTGGGATAACCCTTTCACTTTTAACAACACCCACACTCAAAACAACATTTGGGCACCCATCGGAAAACGGTGAGGAGAATATGCATGCTGGTATGGAGGCGTAAATAGTTAACCCACTAGCTTCTTATATGTGAGTTCTTACTGTAGTGGACGAGTTACTGACCGAGTCGTTGTGTTTCTGTTTCAGGCCGCACCAAACGATATTCAACGACTGTGGACCGCCATTGATCGTCGTATCCAGGCCCTCAAGCGCGGCCAAGATAAAAATAAAGAGAAAACCGTTGACGAAGACCACCCTGCAGATGACGAGGACGAGAACAAAACCGAGGCAGATGATGACCTCAAGGGGACTGAGGCCGAGGACGACGATGATTCAGTTAAAGATCGATGCGAAGCCCCGGACGAGACCAGCAGTAACGATTCTTGCCCGACGGGGGAGGGGAGGGTAAAGGAAACATCAGCTGATGCGGATGATGATTAACGTTAATAGCACGAACTCGGCTCACTTTTAAATGGCCTTTGATTTCTCAAAGGTTGGCATTAATCTGAAACGCGTCAGATAGCATTGCAACCGTTTGAAGTGCAACACTTTACTTCGGTCAGTTTCGATTCAGTACTAATCTACTCACCGAAACACCGAGTTGTTTGAAGCTACTCTCTGTGTTTCCGCCATCATTTTTTTCGCTAGCTTTCAGTACTGCCAACTCATTCCTAGGGCTCTGCCGCGCTCAAAAATGGCGGCTCGAATACGGGTTAGAAACCTGGGACGAGTTTGGTGGTACAGAGCTTTTATTTCACTTTGCTCTGGCATCACGTTTTGCCACAGATTTGTAATGCCGCGGATTTAAAAAAGTACTTTCTGTTTGCTGATAGGCAGAGATGCATGTCCTTGTGAGTCCGAAGGACGTTTTAAGGCTCTGAAATGGCGTGAAAAGAAAGAGATTTCTTAACTAGATTGCCTATGATCGTCCGGGTGAGAGTAGTCCGGAGGAGGAATGTTTTTGGTGGCATTGACTGACGTTTTGACAACCTGTACTGTAGACAGGTTGCGAAAGTTCCACACAGGTTGTCGAAACGTCATCACCGTTCCTTCTCAGGACTAAACTCACCCGGACGATCATAGGCAGTTCAGCTATGACACGACTCCTAGGTTCAAACGTCCACTTGAAGAGAGATTTCTTCCAGTTCAGCTACGACTGACACTGAAAAATTTTACACGTGCTTGAAACCACGTTTTGGATCGAAAGCTCTTTCCATACAGACATCGTGTTTTGGAAGTTGCTCATGCTGTGTTTCGAGTGTGTTGTTGGTTTCGGATCGTCTCGATGTCTACAAGGTTGCACTGGGTAGAATATCTTTGCAAAAATTACCCTCTAAACCAAAATACCCGAAATTGATGGAACCACAGTGAAACGGGGGAGACATCCTTTACGTGGTTTGTTGCACATCAGTGTCAAACAGTGTACTAGATGCCCACGTGTCTGAAAATGCTGTATGTTTTGAGTTCACACACCTCTTGGTGACATAATTTCCAATCCCCTAGTTTCCCTTGTTATTTTCATTTGTACTGGATATTACGGTAGGAAAATTCCTCCAAATCGGTCGAATCGGTGTTATTTTTACTGTTTGCCCATATGAAAGCAGTACGACTGTAATTGAGAGTTGCACTGTAGTCTCAAAATTGTGGACGATGTTTGAGCCCAGCTTGCCTGCATCTCAGCTGAGCAGAGCAAAACAATAAAAAAATCAGAACACCCGGTAGGCTGCAAGTAACTCCTTCTGAACCCTTTCGCTCCCAAGAGTGCCCAAAATTAAAATTCAAGACAAATCTCAAATTTCGTTTTGAAAAAAACTTAAAAATAAATAGCACCATGTGAAAGTACTGCTGACGAGGTTTCATTTGAATGGTCACACCAAAGGATTTCGTCCACAGACTCAAAAGTTTGAATCACCTTAATGTCTCCATAACTGACTCTGGGAGTGAAAGGGTTCACCAAGTAGCCCTTTTCACAGTTCTCATTTGCATTACAATGGATTTGAACGTGGATGTGAGGCAATTTTACAGTTTCTGCCCGAAATTTCCTCGCATCCACATTCAAATACATTGCAATGCAAATGAGAAAAGTTAACTGTGAAAAGGGCTATTGATCGGTTGCCGGTTGCAAAAAGGCGCGTACGCTAGTGATAAATGCACGCGTTGAGTACCTCGATCGTGCGTCCGCCCGGTCGGGGAAACCTTGATCTCATTTGCCGTAAAGCATGAGTCAAACTGTTGCCTTTTCAACACACAATTCCCTTTAATGGTAAATCCCCCTGGAATAGTACTAAGTCCCTACACAAGAAATACCCTAATCTCTCGCCCTCGACAACAAGTTCCCCTTGGGCAAGTAGATTGGAACAAAAACAGGTAGGAATAACAAGACTCGATTAAACGCTAGACGGGGATTTCAAAAACGTTAGCAAAGGTTTCCCGCGGTTTCTTGTTTCATTTAAAAAGCATTCCACTGCTTAGATATGCTTAGGATCAACTTGAAAGAAGTCAAAAGTGTGGGTCGAACAAGCATAACTAGAATCCACGTTAACTGAAAAGTGACGATAATGAGGTAATCCTTCGCTAATCCTGGTTTCCTGTGGTTTAGCCTGCACAAACGCGCCCGGATGTTTGCGGTATGTGTCAATACGACTACAGGAACTTTCCGTCTGAAATTAACACGTCTTTGAGACAAACAAATGATTGCAGACTAGACGGATTATCATGATTATATTGCGTTTATAATTATAATCAGCCACAAGTATTTTTATTTCGTTCTCTCTGAAAAACCGAATTTTGTTTGATCTAAATTGTAGGACCTTTATACCTTCGTCGGAGATGAAAGCGTTTATATATGCACTGAAATTTTTAAATTGACAGTAAGGTTACTCTCCTGGTCTGACTTTCCACAGTGGCTGACCACACAAAAAATTTGTTTCGTTGACTTTTTTGCGGAAAAAATAAGATTTACATCTCATTAACCGAGCAGGAGGTCGTGTGTACAGACCTCACTGCGTTCGGTCTGTACTCACGACCTCGATCAAGATTCTCCCGTACAGACCGACTAAGCTCGGTTAACAAGATGTTTATTATATGGACAAACAAGAAAACTTTAATTCGCTTAATGTAAATGGTTCTAGCTAACATTTTGCTTGCAAAAGTCGATGAGCTGAACTTAAATCTGCCAAAGTTTGCTCGTCCTTTACCTTTTTTCTCGTCAGGCTTGTTGGCGCTTCATTTTAGTATTTTTAGAAGGAAATAGTCAACATTTTTGTAGTTTAGTTTGTACCTTTGTCACCGCAAAGTGTAACCGGTCTAGATGCCGGTCTAGATGGGAAAATCTAGACCGCGGTCAATATCTATTTCAGCCAATCTGAATTCGTGAATTCGGTAGTTCCCAGTCCTTGTGAGACACCGCCATAAAATGAGAGAATAGAGCTTTGTTACTGGCCCTACCCCTGAGAGGGTCAAAATGCTCCTGAAGTAAACAAAGGCCAGGTCACTCGGCGGGAGAGTATCAAAACATGCAGAGATTATTACTGTCGTCTGTCGAATAATTTGCTATTGTGAAAAAGGTCGTCCTTTACTGATTAGAAGCGTTTCGGAGGATGAAAAAATCCAAGAGAAGAAGAAATCGATAAACTCAGTGATTTTTCATGAAAATGGGAACTAATGCATCCAGTTTACGACCGACGGAAGACTTTACTCTCTCGAATCGTGCAGCTGTGCCAAGATTGTCGGGAAGATCGCATCGTTCTTTGCCCACGGAGAATCGCCATGACCACCTTTTCGACGTTGTTGTTCAGCTCAAACACGAAGACAAGGATATTTATTCGTGCTTTTTTCCAAGTGACGATGACAGCGTTCTTTTAACGGCCTCCAAAGTAGAGCAAAGGACTTTTATACGCCACAATCGTGAATTCTCGTCGATAAGATTATGGGACCTAAATCGGCGGCAAATCAACACTGGATTTTTGGCGGATTTTCCGCGCTCTTTTAAGTCCTGCGATTTTTCACCTGACGGACAATTGGTCGTGTGTATTTTTAGCGAAGATTC
The DNA here is from genome assembly GCA_964017195.1 of Siderastrea radians. Classification (NCBI taxonomy): domain Eukaryota; kingdom Metazoa; phylum Cnidaria; class Anthozoa; order Scleractinia; family Rhizangiidae; genus Siderastrea; species Siderastrea radians. The sequence continues at coordinate 32,640,604 of OZ024896.1, read as the reverse complement.
TCTCGCTTTGGTTCGAATGCGATCATGGAAAACAACAAGCGCGGAGGTTGTTCACATGCGAAGATTTTGGCGCAAGAGAAGAGGAGTGTTAATGTGTTGTTCCTTCTCACCGGATGGTCGATCTCTTGTCGTGGCATCTAAATTAACAGGAGATTTAAATCATATCTGTATTATTGACATTGCGACCAAGAAAATGGTGAGAAAAATGAAATCAGCCACGAACTCCAGTTCGAAAATTCGCGGCCACGCGCGGTCGTGCGTTTTTTCACCTGACGGACTCTTTTTAGCCGTATCGTGTACTTCGGGACAACTGATTGTTTTCGACACTCAAGACTTTCACATCCATAGCAGTCTGGACTTGGACACGTCTACGTCCTCCACGTGTTTGTGTCTCCCATTTCGTCACGCAAGTCGTCGGTCACTTAATTCACACATGCACTGCTGGTATTTGTTCGATCCTCGCTATGGTCACAAATACCTGACATCATGCCTGGAAGATGGCACCATTCAGACATGGTCCCTTACTGCTGATGAACCTGGTCTGACTTGCATTCAGTTTGCATATGCGCTGCAAACTCCTTGGCAGAAGATACGATCCGCAGCATTCTCTCCTGACGGCACAATGCTTGCGGTCGGCACTTCAGACTCCAAAGTTTTGGCCCTCAATTCGGAGAGCTTGAACGTCTTATTTGTACTCAATGCGCACCTTCAACCAGATGGCTTAAGAACATGGTACCAGAACACTGAAGTGTCCTGCCTGGCCTTTACACGCACCTGTCAACAGGTTGCCGCAGGTTACAAGGATGGGCGTGTCAGAGTTTGGCAATTGCCTTTGATTTTAAATCTTCAGCACATGTGCAGATTGGTTGTAATTAACCATGTCCCTGCACGTGAAATTCCTCAGTTACCACTCCCAGCGCACTTGATCAGGTACCTTTTATTTTCCCCTCTAAAACAATTCTAACTTGTCATTCAAGGCAGGGCTAGAAATAATTTGTCTCATGTCGCACTGCGTGTTTCCTTCCAAACCCTTCATTTACTTGGTGTTTCCTTGGAATTTTACTTGCTTAACACAGTCTATTAGTTACATATCAATTTGATATCAACTGTGTAAATTGGCCTCTCTAAAGAGATTCAAAATTCAAGGTGTCAAGCATTGTTCCTTCAGTAGATGGAATGACAGTGTACTGCAAATTTGTGTTGATAAATTTAGTATTGTTATAGACTGAGGGACCTTTGAAATGGAAGCTCAGTAATGGGTAAATGTGTTGTACCTTGGAGCTTGTTTTGTTACAAAATTAAGACGATTTCCGCTCAACGTTCGAGCAGTAAGTGCAAAAATTAAGTTACCAAAAAAATACTTGCAGCACTGTCACATTTTGAGAACAGATAAGAAGAACTTATCGTTACTTTTGCTCCCAAGCTGACCACACAAGAGAAAATTGGATTTGAAGTTATCCATATTTCAATTAAAAAGACGTTTCATGTCAGTTCAAAACAAAATGGCGCCCGTTTTTAGCATACCTTTACGAGATTTGAAATTAATTTTCTTGGGAATGCTTGAGAATTTCATCGCGGGGTCACTCGGGCAAGTGAACTAGAGTGAGATGTTTCAAATAGCATTTAAAATGTTACCGTGCTATTAGTAGTTTTTTAGTAAATATTTTTTGCACTTATTGCTCGAACGTTGAGCGGAATCCGTCTTAATCACTCCATACAGGGATTATTAACCCTTAAAGCCCCAACACCAATGCAGATCAATGTTCTCCTTACTGTTTTCCATATATTTCTTATGGTACCAGTTGGGAGAATTTGCTTACACTTCAAGACATCATAACTTTGATGGTCATTTCCTTAAATCTCATGATCTGCCTGTTTGATCAAGTAGTGATAACTGTTAGGAGAAATTAGTTGCTTGTCACAATTGGGGCTGAAAGGGTTAATCAGTGTAGCAAGCACCAGTATTCTGTGGGTATTTCTGTGTGTTCAAAGCATTTTTCACTTTTTGGCCGAGCGCAAATTTGGGCAAGAGTAACGGAACACTTCCAATGTGACAAAAAACTCACAGCAATGCTTGGCACTCAGGCCTGTGGGTTATTTATTTTGCCACTGATGGGATTTTGGTACTAAACGTTATCGTAAGTGGCCATCACTTTCAAGGACCACTTTCGTGAAATCCCATTTGAGTTGTATTTTTCATACTAATGATTAGTCAGAAGCTCTTGTAAGCAGCTAGCTGTCTCCCCTTAATGTATATTTAGTATCCCTGTGCCCCCTCTTCTCATTAATGTTCACTGTAAATGGTTGAACCCAGGAGTCATATCATAAGTCGGTAAAGTATGCTCATCCAGGTGAATGTAGTCCATTGTGATGACATTGAAAAGAAGAGATTTCTTAACTAGATTGCCTATGATCGTCCGGGTGAGAGTAGTCCGGAGGAGGAATGTTTTTGGTGGCATTGACTGATGTTTCGACAACCTGTACTGTAGACAGGTTGCAAAAGTTCCGCACAGGTTGTCGAAACGTCATCAACATTCCTTCTCAGGACTACACTCACCCCAACGAACATCGACAGTTCAGCCATGACACGACTCCTAGGTTCAAACGTCCACTTGAAGAGAGATTTCTTCCAGTTCAGTTACGACTGACACTGGAAAATTTTACACGTGCTTGAAACCATGTTTTGGATCGAAAGCTCTTTCCATACAGACATCGTGTTTTGGAAGTTGTCCTACTGTTTGAAACATGAGTATATAACATTTTTTTGAGAAGATATTTATCAATTTATAGTTATTTAATTAATGTTCACTGTAAATGGTTTGAACCCAGGAGTCATATCATAAGTCGCTAAAGTATGCTCATCTAGGTGAATGTAGTCCATTGTGATGACATTGACTATGTTTCCATGACAACCTGAGTGCATGATGACTCTGATGATGGCTTCTACTCAGCTTTGGAAACATCGGTCAATGTCATCACAAACAGTCGTTCTCAGGACTACATTCACCCGGACGATCAAACTTCACCATCTTTTAATTGATGTTAATTAATAATAATATTTGGTGTGAGAAGAGATGCTTCATTTGTTCACAGCACTATACAGTTCATTCCCAAAGAAATTAAGATTAACTCTTTAAGCCCCAATATTAACATCCGTATTCTCCTCACTATTCTCCTTATATTTCTTGTTACTAGTTGGGAGAATTTGATTAAAAATCAACACAATTGATCATCAGTGATCATTTTTCTTTATTCTCATGACCTGTATGTTTGATGAAGTAATGATATTGTAAGGAGAAATTAGATGCTTGCCACTATTGGGGCTTAAAGGGTTAACTACCAGTAGACAAACCAGGAAAGACCTTAATTGGTTTTGAAAAACAAGTCAAGGCTGGTTAAGCTTTTGACCCTAGAACATGGACAGGAAAATCATAAAAAATGCTGGTAAGATTTTAGATATTTTTATGGAGGAGAGTTAAAAAATGATTAACATAGACAAGAAAGAGCAAAATGCTGATGATCATTAGGATTTCGTAGTATGTGCAGTCCATTATTGTGTTAGTAAATGGAAAAATGTCAAATTGTCATGCACACCAGCTGCATTCCCACTTGTAAAGCCATACAATGATCCAGTCAACAGTTAATATTTATTGAAGTTTTTAATATTCAATTGACTCATTGATAACCTAAAAGTTTGAGACAATTTCCAATAGGATTTTTCCTTCACTGATTAAGTCTTAACTGACTGTTTTTGAACCCAGGAGTCATACATGTATCATAAGTTGATGAAGTATGATCGTCTGGGTTAGTGTAGTTGTGAGAAGAACTGTTTGTGGTGACGTTCATTTGACTGATGTTTTGACAACCTGAGCAGAAGGCATCATCAGAGTGTTGATGATGACAGGATGTATGGCTCAGGTTATCGAAATGTCAGTCAGTGTGACCACAAACAGTCCTTCTCAGGACCACACTCACCCAGACAATCCTACTTCACAGACTAATAAAGTCCTTATTTGCTAGCAAGGACTTCCTGATAGCTAGCCGGCATATAGATTGACAAGAAAATGTCTGCTTGTAGATTTGGCAGATGTAACACATTTATTTGGTAGGGAATAATGCGTGGATGAGAGAAAGGGAATCTCGTTTCTCAAGCCAAATTATACTTCAAGGGTAATGAATATTTTTCTTCCAGTATTTATATTGGTTTGATGTTGCAGGCTAAATACGTCTGGGTAACAACAGTACCTGAAATATATTCTAAAGGTCAAAGCTTAAGAATTGTAAACATGTTAAACTGGCTTTTGAAAAACTGTAAAAAAAAATGTGATTTTCCATTACGCATTCTCTCCCCATTATGGACACAGAATTGTAGTCCTAAAAGGGTCTGTTAAAATAGGAGTTCACTGTAATACAAATAAACACAATAGGAAGTCAGGGGTGACGATTTTAGAAATATTACGGATTACATTGGATTATCTAGAAATAAAAGTCAGTACATAAACAGGGTTCAGGAATTGGCTGAGAAGTGACGTTTTAGAGGGAATAATGAATTTTTAGTGCAGTTTAGAAGGTACAATTTCTTATTCATTCTGGTGTTCTTTGGATCAAAAGGCTTGGAACATTACAGTATTTTCTACTCAGTCATGCAAAAGATATATTTATCTAGCAAAGCCAATAACAAGAATTTTTCTGAGTTAAAGAGGGCTAAACAAAAATATTTGTTGCACGCTTAGCTGAAAAAATGCTGATGTTGCAATTTCCAAGTTTCATGGAAATTTTGGTCGTGGATGAATTGTCAATAAATAAACTATTTAAATATTTGAAAGTGTGATTTAATGCGTTTACACGGAGCACCGTTTTAGAGGGCAAGGTCTCAAAAATGCTGAGAGGTTGGAACACTCAATGCCTAAGCAGGGCTTCAGGCTGGCATTTGAGGGAAAATGTAGATTGCGAAATAAGGCATTTTATGCGTTGGAACTTTTTATAAAGGGGCAGGCAAAAGAAGGAGGTGGAAACCCCCGAAACTCTTCCACCGGTGTTCTTAATTTGCACATCCTGGGCCATTTAGGGGTTCATAATTATTTTGCTCAACAAAGGAAATTTTTCGTCCAAAACAAATATGTAGTGAGTGTTCACAGCAAAAAAAAAAAAAAAAAGGAAAGGAAAGGTGCTTCGACACGCCCATGACACCCAGCACTCGTTCTCCCACTGTACGTGCACTCGCTGGGTCCCTGGGTGTGACCAGGAACTCCTAGTGTGACCCAAATAGTGCAACAACCCGAGGTACTCCAACTCATAAGCTGTATGAGCCACTGTAGATGGTTTGGTTTTCAAGCAGTTTAGTCTGGGATAGGGTATAGAAATCAATCGGTTTTGCAGGTCAAGTGCAGGGATCATTTACCGGGAACTTGGTCAGTGGTGTGAAGAACTCGATTTAAAATAGGAACTCAAATCTGGCGAGTCTGGGATATAAAACGAAAGAAATTTTTGATGTCTGATCTAGAACAGGGTCACTAAATGCACCTGAACATATTCTGGTATAGGGTTACCGTTTCAGAGTCCTGGCAGCACATCCCCCCCCCCTTCCTAGGTGCATTCCATGTCAATGCCATGCCGGAGAAATACTTAATCTTCTAAAAAATTGTACGCCGAAAACTGAAACCCACGTCGGAGATCTTCCTCCCTAAATTGTGGCTGGTATCACCGCTCAACTACACATTTTCGCACCTAGTGGATGCATGAGCTCCTCGGATTGACGTAACAAGCAAAATGTTTGTTCTTCTTGTTTGTTTGTAGCTTTTTCCCTTTGTTTGTTTGTTTGTTTGTTTGTTTGTTTGTTTGTTTGTTTGTTTAACCCAATGTCGTACCCAGAGTCCGCGGGCAGTCTGGGCCAGCTGATGCCCTTCGGCGAGGCTCTTGGATCTTCGAATTAGCTGTTCATAGGCAGAAAATGTTCAGCTAGATAAAAATAGCATTATCTGGTGACCATCCGCTGATGTAGTAGCTCATGGACACAAATTTGGTTAGATTGCCGGGTTAACGACGGCACCAGCTAGCTTTTCAGTGGTTGTGAAGAAAAGTAGATTTTTCGTTCGTAAAATGGCTACTGTCGGTTTCATCATCTGAAGAACTGTCTAACAGGTAAAATCCGCCTTACAGTTCGTTTGACTTTTAAAAATATAGGAGGTTAAAGTTCATGGTGATTACGTTTCCACTGCGATCCGTTGTCAATTTTATTAAACATTCATGATAATTTATGACTAGTTAGTCTGAGATGTGAATCAGGTTCTTTAACTATAATATATTTGCACGTCCATAACAAGATTTGTTGTGCGACGAATTATTTTCCTGAAAAGTCAAATTTCATGTTTTCGGAAAGGCTAGGCGTGCAATGGCATCTGTGGACCTTTTTAGCAACTGGATTTCTTTTATTATCACAAAAGGGAGCTTCATGGATAATTTTGTCTCATGAAAGTAGGTAAAATTACCAAGTTGATTGCCATTTTCCAGGACAATCGAATACCATTTGTTCCGGTTAATTCTGCTTCCAAGAGCAGTGTGAACATTGATATTTTAATTTGTTCATCGGAAAACGGAATAGGCCCTAAAAGTACACGATTACACCCCTGAGAATTCCTCTTCCAGAATAATTTGATAGAAAATTAACGACTGTGTTTAATTGAGTATTTCAAATTAATGCGGCTTAAATCAACGTGAATTGAAGAGAGAAATAGGTTAGAATAAAGGAAATTAACGCGAAAGAGTTTGTAAAATTTCTAAATAAAGGAAATTAGCACGAGTGTGGAGATCTTCGTATTCTATCACGGAAGTGTATGTTGCTCATTCCATGCAAAGGTATTTTGTCTTAAATACGCTGGACTGTGCGTTAAGAGACAATTCTGAGGTGATGCACTTGGATCATCGTGCACAATGTATTGAAAAATTGGCCAAACAAAGAAAGCTGCTGTTCAGTCAAATTGGCGATAGCTCAGGTTGGGATTCACAATTTGAGGTAAAAAAGATAGAGATTTAATTAAAGTTTCACTTTATTGAAGTCGTGGAAAATAATGCTCCTAAAAATTAACGCAACTGAAATGGGGAGAAGTTTTGAAATTTGCGTTAATGTGGATAAAAAAACGCCCCCATAGCTGGCTGACAGGAGGTTGTTAGAAACTCGTCACAATGAGTGCTAGGATATAATTTTCACTGAGAAAGAATGATCACAAACGACAATATTCTCTCAAGTTTCAAAAGGTAAAGTGATTATTAGATGTTCAAATGAGCAAAAATTGAGTTAGCAGCCTTTAGTTACAATTGAGAGACGAGATACACCTCTTGAAATATCCTGTACACCTTTATTAGACCTCTGTCAAACGTGAAATCTAATACAAATTGGCAAAAACAGTACAGCTTTTGGTCATTTGCATTAGGTTCAGCACATGAGAAGTACCACGTACGTTCGACATACTTAGAACCCTGCCGGACCATGTCTATATATGGCAATGTCCCTCTTCTAACACGCAAAGCAAAATGCTTACAATGATTTTGATTATTACGCAGTTCAAAGAGAATGAGGCTCCGTTCACACTGATGCGTTTGCAAAAGTATCCATTTTCATTTGGCCAAAAACATAGAAGAATATTTTGTTCACAAAAGCATTTTCGTATCTTTAATTTTTCACCTGTTCACACTAAAAGCGTTTTCGATTGAGATTCATAGAACACTCAGACATCTTTTTATGCGTCCGGCAAAAAATGTTGTCCGTGCTTTTAAAAGCCACAATCCGTTTTCATCAGTCCACACACTACATACTGTTTTTTCACAACGCTGGATGCTTTTTCACCGGCGTCCACATCGAATAGAACGATTGGGTTCTCAAAAAAGGGATGTGTCTTCAAATTAGCCTTCTCCGGCTTTCGAAATCATTTTCGAATTTCTCCGCTTTTATCAGCATTTTCGATCGCGTTAGTGTGGACGATAGGCGAAAAACAAAACGATAAAATATTATGCGTTTTAAAAGCAAAACGCATTTCGTGGACGGGGTCGTCTGAGATGAAATAAGATTGAAAATCCTGGAAGAGGAAAGTGAACCTAAATCGACTTACTTGAGTAGGCTCGCGCGAGTCACGCTGAGCAAATGAACAAAACCTTGCCTCTTTTCTCAGAAGTGGTGTCTTTTATATTTTCAAATCCTTTACCTGACTATACGTTACAATAGCAATAGAAATATTTTTTCGTTTCTGGTTTCATGCAAAATGACGGCGAGGCAGCATTGGGTTGTTAAGAGTGATCAGTGAAAGCTCCTGTTATCAGACTGAGGGCATTTAATACTGGAAATATGAGGGACTTAACTTTTTTCAGTTAGGCTACTGAAGACTCTGGGACTGAACCATTTGTGATCCTTTGGTAACCCTGTCCTTCATCTGGAATAGCTTGAATCAGCCTTTTTTCACGAACAACGTTTGTAATTATTATAAACTTTTTGTGAAATTATTACTGCACCAGATTCCATATTACTGATGAGCAACTGAAGAGTCGTATGCTGATGGCCGTTCCAAAGAAAGGTCGGCTTTATGATCAGTGTATTGGTTTATTGGAAAGAGCTGGAATTAAGGTAAGGTAATTATGAACTACATACTAACTAGGCACTACTCCATTCGCCACTTTAAAAACGAGTAGGAACAAAAATGTAAATTATCGCTGAAAACAGTCAGTACAAAGAAGTGGTCTGTCACCGAAAGAGCATATCACTGTTCAGAGGGAGCAACGCAACCTTAGTTTGTTTTAGAAATTCTGGATGAAAAGCTAGGAGCCAAAGTATTGCTGGGGGTAGCCCTTTGATGGCTAGCATCCCATCGCACCTGGGGGAGTACTGTAGTATACTTCTAACTGCTTCGTGCTGCAAGGACCCAAGTCAAGCGTCGGCACTGTGGACCTGCTTGCGACCCTTGTGCGATTTTACTTATTCCAAAGAGGATTCATGCAAATACTTCTTGGCCTACGTTTTGTCTTTGGTTGCTTTCAAACGGTGAATTAAAATTAGCTTTGAAATTCTTTTCAACAAGAGTCTGCGAGCATGCGATTTTTGATGCGATTTTTGTCGCACTGTGACAGTCCTATGTAACTTTTGTCGCAAGTGTAAACTAGCAGCGATTTCATTGCGATTTCTTTGCGATTCGAGTGCTATATTTGCTGCAATTTTCGAAAAATGGCTACCTAGATGCGCCAAGTTTCGAACATGTGCGAAACCTCTGTGATATCGCGGCGACAAATCGCACAGAAATCGCAGCTAGTTTACACTTGCGAGCGCGACAAAAAATAATTGCTCGACCGCGACAAAATAGCATTGAAAAGTGCCACAAAAACTGCACAAAAAACATCCCCTGTGTAAACGGGCCTTAACAGGTGCAACAGTGTGGCATGCAGCAGTACTCTGACATAACATCAAACTCTTTTTCACGATTCTTTTTCAGTATCACAAGAAAGCACGTCTGGATTTGGCCCTATGTACTTCACTAAACAGTAAGCGTAGTCTGTAGCCGTGTCATTGCAGAAACAGTTAGTAAACTAAATTGTGTGTGTATTCAGAGAAATTTTAAATCGTGGCTTGTCCAATAAACTTTATTTTTCAGTGGCTCTTTTATTTCTTCCTGCAGCGGACATTCCTCTTTATGTTAGTCAAGGAAGGTTAGTACCGATACCATACAGTATTGTGCATGAGTATTATGTGAACGAAATTCAGCACAAAAAAGTGAAAACTTTCGGCTCAAATGAAATTTCGGCGAAAATTCGCTTTTACTTCAGACATATTTTGTTCAATTTTCGTCAAATCTTCGTTAGTCTAGGTCGCAAAAAAGTCGATTTGGCCAACCCTAGCTATAGTGGTCCCTGTTATATCCGTCGTAAATCATCACCCTTGGGTGAGAAACGATTGTCAGTCAAAGAGATCTATTGTCAGTCTAAGGACAGCTCTGAAATCTAAATACAATTTTTGACCAATCTGAGTTGCGTCAAAGAAGATTTCAGAACTTTCAGTGTAAGAGCAGTTGCCCAGAGAAATTAGCTAGTAATTCATTTGTATAAGACACCCACCGATAAAAAAAGTCCTAGAAGAAAAACGGAACAGCTAGTAAACTTAAGCTTGCTTCAGTTTGAGTAGGGGTGGGACATTTGCAACAAGGTCTATACAACAATGTCTTACTCGAATAGTCCTTAGCTTAGAATTAGTCTGCAAATGTCGCACAGTGGTGGATGACCTGATCATGAAGGGTCCGAAGGGTCTTTTTCTTCTAGGACTTTACATTTCTATAAATTAATAAATAAATAAGTGGTGAACTAGATTTTGATGCTAAAGCTTCGTTATTTCCCCAGAATTGACATGGGTATCACAGGACAAGATGTTGTGGCTGAAAGTGGAGGAGAAGGTGCAACTGTTATCCTTTCAATTAACACGAACTGAACCCTTTCTTGAATACCTCTATACAGTAAGTTACTACACTCAGGCTTTCTCAAACTCTTGCTATTTCGAAACACTGTAAATTTCTGAAAGTAACGTCTCTAATTATTACTTTCAGATCTAGTAGCTTACTACCGTTATTTTCGGAGGGTTGTTATTGTTGCGTGGTTTCTTACGTCGTTGCTAAAACGTATTCTGTCCATGGGCCGATCTGTCTTAACAAACCCAACTCAGACGACAGATGCCAGTCAACCACCCCACACTGGCCTTTCGGGAGCTGACCTCTCTGCTGGATGGCCACTATATTGAAAACTTAAAAGTAATGAAACACTCTACATAGTTTAAGGTTTAAAGTTGTTCTTGGAGAGTTTTAAGAAGCATCCGCAGGGCCGTAGCCAGTATATGAGGCAAACCGAGGCACTTGCCTCAGTCATTTTTTGCGTTTTCTCAGTCATTTTCTCGTTTAACACCCTAAATACCTAGGTAGAGAATTTAACCATGGACATTGCCTCAGTCATAATTTTAACCATGGACGTTGCCTCAGTCAAAATTTTTTTCCGGATTCGGCCCTGATCCGTCATCCCATTTTACTGAAGAAACATGCAGCTCTTAAGGCTTACAATTATTTTCTTGAAATTACAATTTTCTGTCATTTTAGTTCATGAACTTTTAACGCTTGGATTTGGCAAATGCAAGCTCGCAGTGCAAGTAATATCTTGACAGCATGAAATCTTAAACTTAACGCATCCGTAATGACTACGTAAAGAAAGCGTATTGACCCTGTTAACGCATCTTTACCGAATTCTTGACGTGTCTTTAAGACCGCGGAACCGATGCATAAAGAAAAAATCTAAACATTCGTAAATCCATGATTTCATGCTGTGATTGATAAATATGGATAAATAATTCATTTACTTTTACAACGTTGTAAAATATTGTGAATGTTTTCATGCATAAAACAAGTTTTTGATCATATTACATTTTTGATGGCTTTTGCGAAAAAATAAGATTTAAATAAATTCCGGTAGGGGAAATTCAGAACACTCTGTCATTTTTCCAAGATTTCTGTCTTTTTAATGTTGATTCGTGAATGCTTCTCTTATAGCATTTAAGTTTGTTCCCTAATTGCCTTGATAGAAAGCTCCACAGTTAATCCTTCTGTTTAACTTTTTGAAATTTCATAAATAGGCAACTGTAACAACAAACATTACAAGTTGCTAGGAGCTGGTTGGTAAGGAAACTCAATTACTTTACCAGCACAGTATTCAAAACTTATTAATACTTCATAATTTCATTGACCTATCAAATAACAGATTATACGTCACATGCATGCAACATATATTGGTAAGAAACCCCTGGTTAGCATTTATCATTCGATAGAAAGGATGTTTATTCCTCTCCGTACAGAGCATAGGCAGGAGACTTGGTTTTGTGCAGTCCGTTTCACTTGCATGATTGTATGACACCCTGATGACCTCGTGCTCTTGCTGCGAAGTCCTTTTCCACGACTTCTTTAGCATACCCTTACTCCTAGTCCCCTAAGGGTTCCACTCAGTGGACTGTGGCTTATCTTGTTCCCAGAGTCCCCAGGCTTTCTGGTCAGTGGGTGGTCGCTGGGAGAGACTCTGGGTAATGGAAAAAAATATGATTTTTTTTATTATTGGCTGTTCACAGTAACAAAACTAAGAACCGGTAACTGCAGAATTTCTGTTGACCAAGGAACTCTGGGAACGAGATTTGGAACTGGCGTGTGATGTTGGTGGTAGGTTCCTCAGTGTGTGGCCAATCCACCACCATTTCCGACGTCGGTTAGTGACTTCAATCTTCTTTTGCTTGGTGCGATGCCACGAGTCCTTGTTTGAGCACCAGTCTCCCAGGATAAACTGGAGTCTACGGTTGATAAAGTCCTGGAGTTTACCGATGATCCTCTTTTAAATTCCTTTGCGGATATCGAAGCGCCTAGGGACCCTTCCCTCAGTCCTCATCTCCTCGAAGGGGGCCTCAAGTTAACAACCACGTTCCCAGGTCTTTTTGCACTGGAAAAGGTAAAAAGACCTGGGAAGTAGGTTGTCAACTTAAAAGTTGTGCAGTAATGCTAAATGTTCAGTAAGTCAGGTTAACGGAACATTGTAAGTAATTCCTAATTGCTTCTTTTCACAGGGAAAAGAATTGTCACATCATTTCCAAATGTAACAAGGAATTTTTTTCGGGTATGTAGTGATGTTAATATGAAAATGTGAATCTGACCTTTTTTTGAAACATGTTTAAACAAGTAAACTATGGCAGGATTTTTTCTTTTCCAGAAATTTGATCCTGGCAACACAACAAAAATTAACTACGTCAGTGGATCAGTTGAGATGTACATTTTTTTCTCAGTTTCATTGATATTTTATTATATTTTACTATCTGATTAAAATATATACATAATTATGATGATCAGAATTAATTGACTAACGTTAAGTTCGGAGAGAAACGTGCCCTATTACTTTCCTAATTTGTCAGCTTTTTTTCCTATCACTGCTTCCTTGGGGTCGTTAATCTGAGGTAGCAAAAGCGTGAAACGTGTCAGTATGGGCTGATTCATATGGTAAGTAAAATCGTGACAAAATGTAAAAAGCACGTGCAATTTACTTTTATTTCAACTAAATCCGGGTGGCTGTTTCGGATGTATACAGTATAATTCTTGGATGATCTTATTAACACTTCGATGCAGGGTATCTGTTGCCAACATACTTCTCAGATTGTTATTTTTGGAAGGGGGTGGAAGGGTTCGTACAATATGTTCACAGCGGTCAAACGCACAACGTGTGCACAATCCCCGCCATAATTTTACAATTCACTTTAACCGCAAAACTAAACGCCGTTTCTGAAAACTTAAGCTTTTTACGTGGAGTGTTTGTTGATAGTAAAGTAACTGACATCCACAAGTTTTATCGGCGAGAAATTTGGTTTATCAGGAAATTTTCTACATCGTTTTCATACGAACTTCACGCTCGTAAACATTTGAACTGATTCAATCTTCAAGGCTCTGGAAGACTGGAAGTGACGTGACTTGTTGCGTTTGACCACTGTGAAGACGATATGTATATATGTACAATTATAAATTAGTTTTGGTTTCCCCTCAATAAATTTATTGGTACGTGGATTGCCTTTCAATAAATTTATTACTCTGATCGTCACACTCTAGCTTCTCCACATCAGAGGTATTGTTGCACTTAAGTTGACCAAACAAAATTATTTACAGATCAGTTACTGACGTGTGTTTTATGTTTTTAAGGTGGCTTGCAGTCTTGGTGTAGCTGATACCATTGGTTAGTTGTATCATGAATAGTACTTAGCTGGAGCTACGTAACTTAAAAGTTCAGGGCAGATTATTTAAACGCCTTCTAAGTCATGAGAAGGTCAGTTTAGCTTGACAAGCTTAAGTCCACTTTGTTAGTAACATCCAGTGCAAAGACCAGTCTGACGCTTAATGATTGCGCACAGTTCCAGTCAGCAGCACCAAGTCAGCGGCACCAAGTCTCTGGAATGCCCTTCAATTCAGGCACATCCTCAGAGACCCAGGGGCAGATAGTCGGGGCGAGAGGCTAATAAAACGGGCGAAATCGGTGCCAACAGAAGCCTGGTGTGAGCAAAATTTTACAAGACAGGCGGAAGAGCCCTTTTTTAAGGCGGACTAGTTCAAGAGCCCATTTGCGTTCTTGCTTCTCGGATTGAGGACAAATTTTGAGGCATTATATTTTTTGTGCCCAATCAGCGATCAGCTTAATTCAACGTTCCTGTCGTGACGTCTTATACAGGGTGTAAATTTGCTAAATCTTGTACCCAGATCTCACGCACTCGTGCGTACTGAAATCATTTTTCTGTCTCGCTCGTTCGATAGGCCTACCCTAGAAGATAATTTCAGTAAAATGGGAAACACAAAGCCGAGAAATCGAGAAATTTCTCGGCTTTATCCTTCTCTGGCCAAGTAGCCAGAGAAGGATAAAGTGCCCAACGTGCGGACAAATCGATCCATCCGAACTAATTCCTCTAGTAGCGTGGCTTGAAGAACTGCCACACGTCGAAATATGGTCACCTTGTATTCCAAGCCGTATAAATAGGAAACATACACGCACCTGACGTAAATTATCCGTTTGCTTGTAACTTGTCATCTGCCTCGGATGGATTAAGTTTGGTTCCAGTATAAATTGAGCCAGTATCTTATTGATGATCATAAGCGAAGTGGGTTTGAAATCAGATGCTTTAATGGAAAGTTAATGACACATTTTTTTATCTTTTTAGAAATCGGTGCCCAGGACATCGTGACATTCAACATTCAGAACTGCCGAGTTTGATGGCAAGTTCATGTCCAACTACGAGAAATCATTTAATGGCGTATACAACATCCGGGTCAAACGGGAAGTCGTTGAAAGTTATAACTCTTAGTTGCTCTGTATGCAACTCTTGTCCGCTCTCTAAGGTCTGACGGATTATTCTCTTAAACCGAGTATTATGTTTGCGGGCGTCACCCACGAAACATAATACTCAAAGTGCTCCGCTGGAGGTTGTATGCTCCTAAGGATGACGCTTTTCCCTCCTGCACCTGTTAAATAACCATTCCTACACCGTCTTTTGAAAGAAAAGGCAAGTAGAGAAATGTTAGATACAACTCATAACCATTCAATAAAACATTTAATAAATCAAAGCTGTCAGAAATTAACAACGAAAAGCAGTACAGGCAACGAAAAGCTGCAGGCCTTCCATTAAAGTGACTATACCGAGATGCCCTGGGTACGAGTCCAGAGTGCTCAGTTCCTAAGTTTTCTGCATTTTTATCAACTTTTTGCGTTCCATTTGCTGGAAAAATTCAAAGATTTTCAGAATTGCAACATAATAGAATTATGCTGCAAAATATAAGTATTATGCCGGCATTATGCCTGATGCCCCAGATATAGTATTATGCTCGAAATTATGCCGGCATAATCCGTCAGACCCTACCGCTCTCAAAAGAGACTGAATCTGCTCCAGCCTCGTTCTCAAGTCTTTGAGGCCTTAAAGAGTGCACTGGAGGCTTTGCTTAGCAAAAATTAATTAGCAAAACATCAACTTAGCCTGAGAAAACAGCCGATGTTTCGCACCGGGTCGCCACTTGAGCCCTCGCAAAACGACAACTCTGCACTTGCGCCAGTACACTTTTTTGGTACATTTCTTTGCCGTCATCTGCAAAAAAACGACTTGAAATAACCAAATTGAACACGACAGTTAATTTTTAATTTTTAAATAAATCAGTCACATTGTACGAGCTGAACAAGTTGGAAGAGGGCCTAGATGGGGTTTACTGTAGGTGTTATGGGCCATATATTTTTTTACAGTTAAGTGTTATACAGCCCGAATTTTTACTGTTAACTGTTATATATGAAATTACAATTAAGTGTTACAACACATTCTAGATACTAAATGAAACAAGAAAAATAGATAACTGAAACTACAGAAGTGACATTACTGATGAAATTACCATTAACCCTTTCCCGCCCACCTTTTTTACCAAAAAAACGCATTTTTTTACCGTTAAAGCGGTTTTTTAAGTGCTGTGTTGCCAAATGCCAGTAAACTTTGCTACAAAAGCGTTTTCTTACACTTTAGCTAGATTTTGAGTCAGGTTCTCTTGTAAATTGTACAATATTTTGCTTTCATGCATGCGCATAAGCCAAAATTTGGACTTCATTTTTTTTTTTGCAGATTCATTTCCAATTTTTTTCTCGCTTCTTTTGCTTTCCTTTTTCTCTCCCTTTCTTTTCTCTTTATCTTCTACCCGTTATCCCCTTTCTATCCACTGGAAAAGTTTTGGCCTCAGCCCTTCTAAAAACCTGCAAATCGAACATTGATCAACTAGGTGACTTGGTCCCCGGGTCGAAAACGTCCCGGGGACCAGACTCTTGGCGGGAAAGAGTTTTAAAATGCGAAAAAAGGTCATTTTCTTGATCCTTGTGTAAATTTTTATTCATTTATTTATTTTAACTGTTACAGTGAATTTTTTTACTGTTAGCTGTTAAATGGCCTAAACTTTTAGAGGTAGTTGTTATACCGACCCCCCCCCCCCACATCTAGGCCCTCTTAGAATGATCGCAAAATAACTGCTTAAGCTCTCTCGCCGAGGACGACTGGGAGGGAAACTGAACCTGCTCTAACGGTAGTCACGTTCTGAAAGAGTTTATTCAAAACCTCCTCAAAGTTTCACTAGCATCATTGTGAATTCAGAACTTTAAACTTTCATTCTTGATAGACTACAAATTTTCTTACAACTTCTGCCCCAAAGCTAGACTTAAAGAGGACCCTAACACCTAATGGCCTACTGGTAATTATAGTACAAGGCTAAATTTTGGCGTGCTACCATTGGTCGAAATCGATCACGTGACGCGATAGTCTCTCTTCAGCAGGCGCCTATCAGCGCAAAGTGCCCCGGTTTTTGGCAATTTTTGCTCAAAATTTAGCGTTGTACAATAAAAACAATAGAGTCCTTCTGTCTCAGGCCCTATGTGTGGTGGTTTCCCTTGGGAAATTTGACGTTCAAACCTCATATAAGCCCTCGAAGTACGTCCTCGGGCTAATATTTGTTGTGAACATCAATTTCCCCGGGCAACCTGTCACACGATAGTGCCTCCGACAGAAGGACTCTATTGTTTAAATAGACGGTACAGTGAATCTTTTTACTCCTGTAATCTGCAGCTGGCCCTGTGAATAACTAATAGACTTTAGTAATATAGTACTTAACTGAAATCCCTCTTGTCCTCTGTTGTTCAAAAGCCCAGTGTAGCATTAAATTATTTCTTATTCAATTATCCAAAAGATTCATTTAACTGGAATAGACAACCACAAGAATGATTTTAAGTATTAGTGCATGCTTATGCTGCACAAAGGACGATGAGGCAATTTACTCCAAAATTGATGAGTCGATTGATATTATTGTCAAATATGTAGTCAAATAAACAAAACTGTTAATGAATATCTGAAAATGATTGTGGTTTGATGTGTCATTAAAAACTGTTAAAAAAGCTAAATACTAACAAGATACATATGCAACTTCCCAAACTAATACTTATGTACTTAGACTCATTAAAAACTAAGTTAAAACTTGTGATAACAAACTGATTAAAAGGCTAATTTAATTAATAAGGTAAGTCTTATAAGAGACCTAAAGGACATCGGTAGTCCATTCGATTTCCATACGCAACTGATCACTGTAAAAGAGTACACATGGACAATTCGACAAAAGAGCCTGTCGGCAGCCTAGCCTCGTTTTTAGGGTACATGTATTTGAGTTTAGTAATCCAAAGGTGGCAATGTCGTCTTCCTTTCTCAGTTTTTCCATGAAGCAGGCTGACAATCCTGGAACTGGGTACGAGCAGATACTGACGGGGAAGGATAACAAAAATACTAATAATACTCAATAATAATAATACTCAAATAACAATACTCAAAAATACAAATAATACTCAACAGTTTAATATAAAAAGCGACGTAAACAAAGTTCACTTCTCATCACCAGTAGAATTTTCGCGCGTAACTGCCGCATGTGCTCATGGGGTAGCATTCATTGAGAAATCCGCCCGCATGCAAACTCTTTGGTCAGCTGCATTACGTAACAAATCATCGATGAGCAGCACGTAGTTGATTGTTGGTTGTGAAGAAACGTAGATTTTCATTAGTAAAATGGCCAGTATCCAGGCAGTTTCATCTCCTGAAGAACGGTGCAGCAGGTAAGATAAAGTTTAGGTCGCCTTAGCTTCGTTTAAGTTGGAAGACTGAAGTTGCATGATTTCGTGATTCCTCCGAGACTAGCACATGTTCTTGATATGTGTTTCCCGGGTGTTTACGACTTGTTTCCTCTCTATGATCTCGTTTGGGTTGTTTTAGCTTTATTATTTGCAAACCTATAAGAGGGCTCCGTGAAGTCTTAACTACGGAATATCCTGTCGCTTTTTTACATGCCATTGATTAATAATACCGAGTATTGTCCTCGGCCTCTGGCTCTTCGAAGAATACCCCCCAGGGGTATTCTGAAAGTACTCCCCGAGTTTGATAGCCTGGGTTTGAAGAGTTCAAACATTTTAAGTGGAAGTTATGAGGTATTCTGCAACTGATCCCCCAGCAGGAGTTCAAGATAGCAAAGTGGGAATTACGGGAAATGGAGGGAAATGAGGGAAATGGATTTCAACTCAGTGCAAGATAAAACGGGCTTTGAATAGTGATGTGCTTTCTTAGGAACTTGGGTGTGGTGCAGGGGCTGCAGGTTAAGCCCCCTCCCAACATTTTAGAGAGAAAGTCCACCCCCCTCCCCCTTTAACGTCCACCCCTCCAGGCAGACAAATTTGATGACTTGCATTCCTCTCAGCAGCCCCATATCTTTAGGATGGGAAGCCATATTAGAGTGTTTACAAAGCTGTTAATTAAAGTAAAGTCCTCGGCTGATGGACCACCATGGATTTGAACCCCCAATCCCTGGGTATGTGCCACTGTAAAGGGTATAGTTTTCAACCAGTTAAGTCTAGGATAGAGTATAGAAATCAGAGAGTTTTGGTCTAGAATAGAATGTCATTGGAAAACTAGGGATTGACACTCAGGTAGGGATTTTGGTCTCTAGTCTACAATAGTTTGCACAATGGGGTTTACTGTAGGTGTTATGGGCCACGTAGTTGATTGTTGGTTGTGAAGAAACGTAGATTTTCATTAGTAAAATGGCCAGTATCCAGGCAGTTTCATCTCCTGAAGAACGGTGCAGCAGGTAAGATAAAGTTTAGGTCGCCTTAGCTTCGTTTAAGTTGGAAGACTGAAGTTGCATGATTTCGTGATTCCTCCGAGACTAGCACATGTTCTTGATATGTGTTTCCCGGGTGTTTACGACTTGTTTCCTCTCTATGATCTCGTTTGGGTTGTTTTAGCTTTATTATTTGCAAACCTATAAGAGGGCTCCGTGAAGTCTTAACTACGGAATATCCTGTCGCTTTTTTACATGCCATTGATTAATAATACCGAGTATTGTCCTCGGCCTCTGGCTCTTCGAAGAATACCCCCCAGGGGTATTCTGAAAGTACTCCCCGAGTTTGATAGCCTGGGTTTGAAGAGTTCAAACATTTTAAGTGGAAGTTATGAGGTATTCTGCAACTGATCCCCCAGCAGGAGTTCAAGATAGCAAAGTGGGAATTACGGGAAATGGAGGGAAATGAGGGAAATGGATTTCAACTCAGTGCAAGATAAAACGGGCTTTGAATAGTGATGTGCTTTCTTAGGAACTTGGGTGTGGTGCAGGGGCTGCAGGTTAAGCCCCCTCCCAACATTTTAGAGAGAAAGTCCACCCCCCTCCCCCTTTAACGTCCACCCTCCAGGCAGACAAATTTGATGACTTGCATTCCTCTCAGCAGCCCCATATCTTTAGGATGGGAAGCCATATTAGAGTGTTTACAAAGCTGTTAATTAAAGTAAAGTCCTCGGCTGATGGACCACCATGGATTTGAACCCCCAATCCCTGGGTATGTGCCACTGTAAAGGGTATAGTTTTCAACCAGTTAAGTCTAGGATAGAGTATAGAAATCAGAGAGTTTTGGTCTAGAATAGAATGTCATTGGAAAACTAGGGATTGACACTCAGGTAGGGATTTTGGTCTCTAGTCTACAATAGTTTGCACAATGCAGCTGAACACGGTCTGACATAGGGTACGTGTCTCTAAGGACTTCCCAGTGGCACACTAGCCCCCATTCAAAAATTACCAGAATACCTCCCTGGGTCCCAACATCCTGCTCTGTGGGCTTTTTTTTTGTGCCCTATTAACTGAGCTACTAGGAGGCAGTTGACAATATTTAATTTTGATTTCTTGTTGACTAGGCTTCATATTAGTGATGAGCAGCTGAAAACTCGTATGCTGATGGCCGTTCCAAAGAAAGGTCGGCTTTATGATCCGTGTATGACTATACTGGATAGAGCTGGAATTAAGGTAAAGTAGTTGGGTACAGCTAAGCATTGGCCATACTACCACCTTTGGCCATAAAATTGGCCTTAGGTGGTAATTGGCCTCTCTCTTTATGACAATTGCCTGGTGGCCAGCAACAAATTCACAGTGTCCAGTACTGCAAAAATAGTTATTTTACCTGTACCCCTTTTAATGTTTCTCTTTCAGTACCGCAAGAAAGCACGCCTGGATTTGGCTCTGTGTACCTCACTGAACAGTAAGGCTTTGAATACTGCTAATCAATCAAATAGCTGATTGTTGCATGTAGTTTTTTTTTTCTATTTTTGCATGTATTCTTGATTTTTTATGGTGGTTTTTCCGCTTTTATTTTGCAGTGGCTCTTGTGTTTCTCCCTGCAGCAGACATTGCTCTTTATGTTAGTCAAGGAAGGTCAGCTCAGATCAGTAGGGATTTTAGTTTGTTAGCCTGACATAACATAACATAACATAATATGACATGACATGACATAACATAACGCAACGCAACACAACACAACACAACATAACATAACATAAAACCTTTATTTTTGCCAAGTAGGGTCGTACCTAACTAACTACCTACCTACCTACAATTACATTACAATAAAATATGTATGTTGTAGTTCCATTTTATCCTTGGTTCAATTTTTATTTTCCTTTGTTCTTTTTTATGGTAATATATGATAATGAATGTGAAACAAAAGAAAATTAATATTGAACCAAGGATAAAATTGAACTACTGACAACATATACACATAAAATATTTAATACAAAGCAAGAACGGAAACCATAATGTTTGAGTATATTATTTAATTTTAAAAATACACGTAATCACTTTCCCCATACCTAGAAGACGAAGCAGTTGAACCATCAAAAATAAGGCCTTCTTCATGGTTTATTCCACCATTTTTGGTGGTTACTAAATATTTACCAGAATCTGGTTTCACGGAACAGCAGCATCGCAAGTAGGTTGACACTGGCTGGCTACTAATAAAACAAAAACTTGTCATTAAAGATGTGTTTATTGTTCATCGTGGTGTAAGATAGGAAAGATGAATGTTTATTCATTTGTCTCAGGATGGGATCGCTTTGAGTTGTTGATTGGACGTTTCGACTGCAATACTACTAGTCTTGAACTTATTGTCTTTGAACTTATTAGTATCACATTTCACTTCTTGATAATGTTACAGTCATGAACATAACAGGTTAGTGGTTCATACATGTTTATAATCAAGGCTTTGTTGTTCCACCAGAGTTGACATGGGTATCACAGGACAAGATAATGTGGCTGAAAGTGGAGGGGAAGGTACAGTTTGTCATTTTTGGTCAATTTAGACACTCATTGCTTTCTCAATTGCTATTTCAAGATCATAGCTGGGATTATGCTCAAGTCCTGAGTGCTGGCTGTTAAACTTAGCGAGGTCATGATTAAGGGATATTCCCTTTTAAGAATCTTTTATCAATCTACAATATGTTTGATATTTTTAACTGAACGTTAAGTTTCTCTTTTGGAGTGGGAAGAATGTTTCTTCGTACTTTTGTTCATGAGTCTCAAAAGGTAAATCCAAGCAGAAAAACAATATTATTTTAGCGCCGTCGCAAAGTGCACATTTGTGAATAAATTATGTATATAATTACCGGTATTATAAACACTGTAACCTTGGAAATTACATGTTGCGTTTAAGACACATCGACATTTGGTTTTCCTGAAATAACAGTTTTTTTGAATAAATTATGTATATAGTTATTATAAACACTGTCTTTAACCTTGGAAATTACATGTAGCATTTAAGACACATCAACATCATTTTGGTTTTCCTCAAATTACAGTTTTCTGTCATTTCAGTTCATGAACTCTTAAAACTTGGATTTGGCAAATGCAGGCTTGCAGTGCAGGTAATTGAAGTGTTTCTAACATTTTGAAAAGTAGATCAGAACAATTTAAATAATATTATTATTTTTTGTGGCTTCTGCATGCCCCGCCCTGCCCTGAGCTGCCCAAAAGGGTTGTCTTTTTTAAGCTCGCAGTATACTAAAGGGTAAGGAAATTGTTTTTTAGTATATCAAAGGGTCACAAAATCTGCTGCAAAGTGAAAGAGGTGGCGGCTAAAGCTAAGTGTATAAAAGGGTGCCAAATTTTAGCAGAAATAACAACGCTAAACACATACAAGCTTGAAGCCTTGACGCCTATGAGCAACTGAGCCTGAAGGACTGAAAGTCTGGGGAAAATGTGGCAGTCATAGGAAATTCTATTGTAAGTTATGGCTTATCCTTAAAGTATAAGAAAGGGGTGCAATTTTCTTCTAGGTATGTGAAAGGGGTGCTATTTTGGTAAAAATTAGTATGTTAGAGGGTAAGGGTTTGAACCTCCACATATAAAACATAATTGATTACCCCCCCCCCCCCCCCCGGGATTCACACAGTCATGGAATTAGGTCATGGAAAGTCATGGAATTTGAGATTTGCTTTCCAGGTACCCATTTCTCGAAACTCCCGATAACTTTCCGGGCTCAAAAACTAATTTTAGGTGCACAATTTTCTCCAATAGCTAGCTACACAATTTTTATTGATTTTGAAAGCTAAATTTTAATCTTTATAATTTTGTGAAGCATATCACTAAGTTTGCACCAACAATTACCATTAGCTGATAAATAAATGAGCTCGAAAAAGTACTTACCGGGCCCTGGAAAAGTCATGGAATTTCAAATTTTCCCCAAAGTTGTTTTTAGCTCATGGTTGAAAAGTAAGTAGCCTGCGAATACAGCCGCCTCTCCGTGAACGCGGCAAGCGGCCGGAGCGCGGAGAGGCGGCTGTATTCGCAGGCTAAAAAGTAAGTTGAAAAGTACCGTATTTATTTGCCTATAAGCCGAGCAATTTTTACACAAAGTCAACCCAAGTTTAGGTGAAATTTAGGCCAGAGAAGGGGGTTCGGCTTATATACAAGTTTAGGGTCTCGGCTTATAGCCGGGATCGGCTTATAGGCGAATAAATACGGTAGGTTGAAAAGTACGTTGAAAAGTAAGTTAAGAAATTTAGTGTCACTTAGTGTCACACATCAACAAGATCACCCAGTGGGGCACATTTCACTCATTGCTTTCACCAGTCTTCTTGTCAATTTTGAGGTCATGGAATAAAAAAATGGATTGAAAGTCATGGAATTTTCTTTCCCAGTTTCTGTGTGAACCCTTTTTAGTTCGCAGTTGCTATAGCAACTGAGAACTATTGGGGCTGTCCTGGCGTAAACAGTTGTGTTAGTGTGTTAACTTTTTGGCAACAAGCCCACAAAGCCATTCGAGGTAGAATCCTTCGAGGTGTAATAGACAAGTTTTGAGGGGCTCTTAACCAAGTTTTGCGCAGTGTCTATGGATGAAGAATTAATGGGACTGTTTGGATCCTCGAAAATATCGTAGAGTTTGATTTGCAAAGACAACGCAGGAAGGAGTCGGAAGGAAAAGTTTACTCAGGAGCATGTTAGGACTCGCTGGTCTTCGGTTTAGGTTGGCGTTCGCCAGCGGGTTAGGAACAGCTGGAGGAGGAAAGAAATTGGTTGTTAAGTTTAGTTGCTGTCGAAAAGATTGCAAAGAAGTCTTTGTGTGTTGATGTTTCTGATCTACAAGTGCAAACATTCTTTATGCATAAGTTGTCTGGGGGAGATAATTGGTCATAATTAATGAAGCCCACGAAAGGCGATTGTGTACGTTTGTATTTGGTACGGGTTTAAGTTATAAACTATCAAAAAAATCATCCACACCTTACAGAGTTCAAGGACTTTATTGACAGCTTTCAGTTTGAGTTTTATGTGGTTTACTTTGAGCTGATATATAGTGTATGTTGCTCGGAATTATCGGCCAGTCAGGATTTTCCCCGTACGCGCGTATTCAATAAATTTTAAAAATATTCCATGCATCATTGCCAGAAGAGTCCTGACTCTTTCCCGTTATTGAGCTCTCCAGAATCGACCGTTATTGAAGTTTTCTTGGTTTCTGTATTTCATGCATGTTCGCAGTTTAGTTTCGTAGTTCCCACAGTTGAATGTATTCGTGGTTATGACATTGATCTAACGATTTACTCGTTATTCTGAACTTCCCAAATGAGGTTTGTTCTTTGATGATCACCAGAAAGATTCTTGAAGAAATCCTTGTCATTAAGCTGCAAAAATGTTTTATGTTTTCTCTCGCTTAGCCTTTTAGAACGATCATATTCGTGAGGTTTTCCTGACACGAAAGCTATTTAAATTTGATTTTCATAATTCAATTAGCAGAATGTTTACATAGTGTAACGTTGGCATGATTTCTGACACGAAAGTAAAATTTTGTCAATCACAAGTTTTTAAATAAACTCAAACAACTCATAAACACGCAAAAACTAGCCCAACGTCAGTTTCTCTTTAATTATGTGAGTATTCTTCTACATTCATTCTGTGGTTACGAAAAAAAAAAGATTTCTCAGACTTACGATAGCATATTTCTTTTCAAATGCCGGACTACGTTTTCGTGGTTTCCCCGTTATTCTTTAATTTTGAGCTGCCTGTTACCCATTTAATGGTGACGCTCTCTATCACGCAACCGAATCCTGCTCCTGACAAGACTGATATACACTGAACAACAAAGACAGCAGAGACAAAATAGTAGTAACATCTAATATATAGATTTAGCCAAGCCTAAAAGTGGAGCCCCCCTTTTTGTTTTGTTTGGTTTGTTTGTTTGTTTGTTTGTATTTTTGCTGGCAGTTATTAATTTGTGAAAATACTCTCATTCAAGTCGTTAAATTAAAAAAAAAAACAAAAAAGAAAAGAAAAACAAAAGAAAAAAATTTCCACCCTCGCTGGGAGCCAAACCCGGGACGTCGGCGTTTGAAGCCGGATATTAGTCCACTTGGGTATGAGCGTTTGATGACATTTATTCAGTTAATTTTAATACTTATTTCTTTCTTCGTGAGAAGCTGCCTATTAGCATGAAAATGCTGGTGTTTTTCCTGGCAAAATGTGTTGGGAACGCTGTAAAAACCATGGTTGTGGACAGAAAAAACCAAAAAGCACTAGCTCTGCTATATTTGGCGTCGAAACCGCTGCGAAAAGCTGCGAACTCAAGCGGTGTGCCGACCGAGTTCGAACAGAACCGACAAGGCAAATTTGAACTTTTCGCCTGAACTTTATCGCCTAATTTTTTACGCCTAAATTGAACTTTTCCCCTTCCAAAAAAAAGACAACTGAGTATTCTTTTGAACTTTTTTTTCCATTAACAAATTTGTTTTTGACTTGTGTTGTTTTTGCTTGTTTTGCTACAAAGCGGGTCAACATGCGATTTCGCGCCAAAACCACATGGGTGGGATTCAGCACAGGGTTATATCCAGTGTATGAACTGTATTGGTAACCCCGTGGTGCGGACGGACGGACGGTCACGTGACTGTTACGTCACCACCAAAATTTCTTGGCTTGATAGGTTACCAAATTTCCTTAGCAATGGAGCTCCGCTGACGCGCTAGCGCGCTGGCTCCGCTAAAAAACAACTGCGAACTATCCGAACGGATCCGCTCGTTCTTCCTAGCTGTCAAAGCTCTAATTATATGCAAATACATGTAAATTAATGTAAATTTATGCAAATGTATGTAGCATTAATTAAATAAATGTAAATTAAATACACAATTTTGGTGTCATTTCCTTGATCTAATATGCTACTATTAATTTTTGTATTTTTAATTATTGACTATTATTAATTACTTGAGTTTCCCATCAGGCAGCTGTAACATCAAACATTACAAGTTGCAAGGACCTGGTTGGTAAGAGACTTAATTAGTTTACAATTAATCAAAATAAGTTTTCCAAAACAAAAACTCTTGTGCTATTTTTCTATCTTTCAAGTACAGAGATGCCTGGATGCTAGCTTTAAGTTTATTAATGATGAGAACATTACTAATCCTGTAATATATTTTAATTAGCAACTATTTAAAACTGACAAAAAATAATTGGCTTCTTTTGAACAGGAAAAAGAATTGTCACCTCATTTCCAGATGTTGCAAGGAAGTACTTTGCTGTAAGTTAATCAAAATTAATAAATATTTTAAAATGAGAAACCTGAATTTTGTTATCACTTTTTATGCTGGCGTACTAGTTTTGGTTGGTAAATGCTGACTGCTGGAATTTTTTTTCTCCACAGCAATTTGACCCTGACAACACAACAAAAATTAATTATGTCAGTGGATCAGTTGAGGTGTGTATGTGTTGTTATAAGTTAATGTCATAATTTATATAATAAAACACTCAACCAGTTGTTTAAGCATCAACGAAACCGTTCTCTAAATCAAATATCTAAGTGTGGTTCATTGCAAACAGTGTCAAGAAGACAGATAGAACAGGCTTGAAGAACTTTATTTTCTTAAATTAAGCTCCTTATAAACAGACGTAGGGGCTCATTAATTACCTCAAACCACGTTCTAAGTTATGCGTTGTTCAATTCCAGCTGTTACCAAGCCCCCCTCCCTCCTTGGCGCACCCTTGATGTTCTATTCCCCACCCTTAGGCATACGAAAAGGGGTAACTCCCCACCCCCGGGACTGACTTAAATAAAAGTGCTTCGTTTTGCAAGATGGGAACATTTAGTTGGGTATTTAAACAAAACCTATTAAACTTTCAGAACAATTAAAAACCCTTTCTTCTGGATACCTTAACTTACTGGAATAGTGTTTAGGAGTATTTTTACTCCTTCATAAATTATATAAGAGAGAGAATTTTTCTCCAGCCATTTGTTTACAAATTCGATCCATTTACCAAAGAAATACGTTGACTCATCCATGAAGTTACGCGCCATTGTATAACCCAATAATTCCTTGGACAAGTCGTTATTTCGATTTGCTCTGCCCCCTCCCCTCTGGGATAAGACCACTTGAAAAAATTCCCCCATCCCCGGACCAGAAGGGCTGGCTTTTCCCAGGGGTGTGCCAGGATGGACGGTAAGAGCAAGAATTGAACCATGCATTAGACTATGGTAAAAAAAATGACCCTAAGTATTTTACCGGACTGTTCAGATCACAGAACGGCAACCATTTAACTAACAGTTATTTTACTCTTTTTAATCGTAAAGGTTGCTTGCAGTCTTGGTGTAGCTGACGCTGTTGGTGAGTAAAGCACAAAGCTGGAGCCACAGCTTTTTCCTTCACTTTTCAAAACTATGCGTACCTTTTAAAATAAATTTAACTTGTATATTTTGTTTGAAATTCGATCTCCTTGACCTTGATTCCTAGCTCCCTTATGATAATTCATGTTTCAGTTAAAATGAACACGCATACTTTTTTGGAGAAATAAGTATCTTCTTTGTGAGTGAAATTATTATTTTTAGTAGACAAATGTTTTTACGTGTTCCCTTGAAGTACTTAACCGAAACAGTTGAGGGTTTATTGGGAAAGGGGCGTTTATATCGCCATTTTGAGACAAGTCGAAAAAACACTTCAAAATTGCCCACTTTTTGTATGCACCTCAGGGTATCTGTTCTAAACAGTGGTTTGTCTTCATTTTTCCAGTTGTAGGCAAACTGACAACAAAATTGACAACAGTCTTGCTTTAGAAAGACCAAAGATACTGTACCGGCTTTTTCCGCGGTGAAAACTTTATAAAGTTTCATTTCAGGCAAATATGTTAATTTTTTCCACGCAAAATCCGTAGTCTGCAAAAATCGCTAATAGTAATATATGCCCCTTTCGCATTACAGTATCCTTCAAATTTAAGGTGATGTTGGTGAAGTAATGTTCCCTTATCTTTCAGCTTACAATAAACTGTTTTATGGTTAACTTTTTTTCAGTTGATCTAGTTGATACCGGAGACACCATGCGAGCAGCAGGACTAGAAGTCATATCTGAAATATTGGAGTCAGAGGTACAAAACGCTTCAGTGTTACTCACTGTTGGAAATAATGTAGCAAACCTTTCACGTATAAATGTCACACACGAGCTACAGAAGCACCACACGAGAAATTGGAGTTTGTGGTCCGAGGATTCAATTTGTAGTTGTTGTTTCTCAGTTTTTATGTGTTATCCTACTAACCTGTTATGGAGAAAACCAGGAACGGATGATTTATTTCGTTGTGTAGTTTACGAGTCGTATAAAGTAATGATATATCTTATATAGAGTTGATAGTCTTTTCCTGCAATGCAACAGGGTTTCAATGGCATGGTGTTGAATCAGTATATTAGAACACTTTTTTGTTTTCCTTGCAGGCTGTACTTATAGCAAACCCTAACACTCATTTCCAGGTATGTATCGCTAAAATTCCTTTCTAGATCTTGCACTGATCCATTATTCACTTTGTTTAGACCTCTCATCTTGTGCCAGCAGGAAATAGTTATCGGACACGTTGCAGGTCTTTTGGTCACACATAAAACGCTGATTTCGGCATGATTTTTGTACCGGAGCGATGCGGCGCTGCTCCAATCTTGGAGTGAATCGTAGAGTAGACGTGGTGTAAATGTCATTTTCCTTTTGTAGGACGTGATAAAGACAGTAACATCACGAATAGAAGGAATTATCCATGCCAACAAGTGTGTATAATCGTCTTTGCTTTACTCTCGTGTCATGCCTTTTCATATTTCTGTATGATGTATTAAGAGATTATGGTGATATTTTATTGTCCTCTTGTAGGTATGTGATGGTTGAATACAACGTGGAAAGAACGAATCTTGCAAAAGCACTGAAAATAACCCCAGGAAAGGTAAAAAATCTTAGCATCTGAAAAAAATACCTAGTCTAACCGTGGATGATTCCTACGGTCATTTCCATTTGGGGTTTATTCTAGAGTGCGGCGTAGTTGCCGCATAAAAATTTCCACTGGTGCGTACGTAGATTGCGAGCAGTCGTTCTAGTTTCCTCAGATCGTACACATGGGCTAAATGCAAATGTGACGATGAGGAAGAACTGGAGAGCGGGATTGGCTTCGCCATTAGTTGCTCGTAATTTTATCTTCTCGTGCATTCCAAAAAGGTAGGAAAAAGAGACTGCTCACATCTAGCGTGTCGACCTTGGCGAGGAAAATATTCGCAGGGGAAGCCCACGCTCCTATTCAAAAAGATGTTTGACTTTCAAATAATTATCATTTGAAATCGTTTTGCAGTTGTTTTGACTACAGACCCGAAGCAGTTTCTCAACAAATTTAACCACCATTGATGGAACTCATAAAAAGTTTAAAGTTTCAATTATATTAACCCTTTAAGGCCGTAACAGTGACGAAGATGAAATTTCTCGTTACATTACCACTACCTGTCCAAACGTTCAAGTGACGAGAATAAAGGAAGTGATCAGTAAGGATAGAACGTCGTGATATTTAGACAAATTCTCCTTATTAGTTCCATAAAACTAGTGTGGAGAACAGTAAGGAGAATATGCATTTTTATATCAGGGGCTAAAGGGGCTGGCTATTCACTTGTGTGGTGTGCAGCTATTCCAATTAACGTTTTCAGATCAAAGTTTCTGAAGCACACGCGACAAGACATCAAGGTGTGGGGGCTTTTCTATGAAGTTATTTTTAAAATCTGCAACGCCCAACTCGAATGTAGAACAAAACACGGGGCAATTATTTATCACCTTGGTTTATGTTATAACATTCTATTCAACTGCACCGACAACCATGAAACGTAGAGGGATTTATAACTACCAGTCCTTGTCCTGTAAGCTTAGCTTGAGGCGCCAAGGACTTAAACTCTTACAATGTTTATTGAAATACATGTATACTAAAACAATCAGTCGAAATCAGCCTGAGAAAACAACCGACGTTTTGCGAGGTCGCCACTTGAGCTCTCGCGAAACGACGTCTGAGTAACGAGCGCAGAAATTCCATACTGATGACGCGTCACTACCCAGATCTTGGCCAGAACGTCATGCTAGCCCACGTATAGGGCAAGAACGTTATGCTAGCCCACATATAAGGCACTAATAACATTACAATCCTATATGAATATATACACCAACTGATTAACGCACCTACCTCCACTAACACACACTTTCCTTCACTTGTACTCACTTTCCTTCATTTGTACTCACTTCCCTTCACTTGTACTCACTTACCTTCACATTAGTGCCTTATATGTGGGTTAGCATGACGTTCTTACCCAGATCTTGGTAGTGCTTCTGATTAGTTAAAACGAAATTCCCTCGCGTTTCAACCAATCGGAAGCACCAGTATGAAATTTCTGCGCTCGTTACTCAGACGTCGTTTTGGGAGGGCTCAAGTGGCGACCTCGCGAGACGTCGGCTGTTTTCTCAGGCTAAGTCGAAATCAGTCACCTCCACTTTAGTGAAGAATTTTTCATTATTACTAATTCACACCACTTTTATTGACCAACCTAACCACTCTTCTGTATTGTAAGGGCTGTTGTTGATCGTGGCAAAACTTTAACATCCACCCAGTATACTTTTTGTACTTCCGAGGCGATGTTCTCTTCAACAAACTTTTTTTTACCTCATAATACTTAGAGATCTGCGACACTTTCTCCGCTGGATGATGAGAACTGGGTCGCGGTTCAATCCATGATACTCCAAAAGGAAGAGAATTACATTCTAGACAAGCTACAAGGTTGGTTTAACTGCAAAATATTGCAATCTATAAACTGTACCATAACCATTTCCATAAGCATTAACATCATTACAGCATATGTTATCGCAATATCATAGTAAAGTAACCCTTTGCCCGCACCAACTTAAGGATAAAAGTGACTCCCAACTCAGACGTCCAGTCAGTCTCTTACGCAGCCGTTATTTGAGTTGTCACGCAACGCTTCTTATTTTTGGGGAGGAGCATTGCGTGACGACTCAAATAACGGCTGCGTAGGAGGCTATTGTCCAGTGAAATCTATGTAATCCTTCATCTCCATGTTAACAATTATTCTGTGATAACTGGGCCCTTATAAGCCAATTTTTAAACTAAGCCTTGAAAGGATAAAGCTTAGTGTTCACTTGCTAGAAACAAAGTTAAAGACTCCGATGATTTAAATTTAATTTCAGTATTAGTTGTGCCAGTATCTCAATGGACGTTAATTTTAATTCGTTAAAAGTTACTCACGCATTTTTCTGTCTTTTTAGAAATTGGTGCCCATGACATTGTGACATTCAACATTCAGAACTGCCGAGTTTGAAGAAGGGTTTATGTCCCACTATATAAATTAATAGAGTAAATAAAAGACGGGACAGACTAGAACGAGAGTCGGCAATGGTATATGTAGACTGGACTTCAAACCCTTCTTCTTGTTTCGCCTGTACCTCTCACACGCTCCAGTTGACTCTCATTGACTCCCATGTTTTGTTGACTTTCGGCTCTCAAACGAAAAAGCTTAAATGCTCGCTACTCGTTGCTATGTGCTTTCGCCGACTTTCGTACACCCTGAAAGAGTTTTAATCTGCTTATAAACGAACTCTAGCTGTCGTTTACACTTGTCTAACAATGCAAATGCACTCTCATTTACTCTCACGCGCTTTCACCATCTCTTCCTTGCTCTTATCGACTCTCTCGCGCTCTTGCCGGTTAGC
The DNA here is from genome assembly GCA_964017195.1 of Siderastrea radians. NCBI lineage: Eukaryota > Metazoa > Cnidaria > Anthozoa > Scleractinia > Rhizangiidae > Siderastrea > Siderastrea radians. The sequence goes on along the minus strand of OZ024896.1, from coordinate 32,608,679 downwards.
TCGCGTGCGTCGAAGTTTTCGAACTCTTATCGTCACTCTTGCTTCTCGTCTGTCCCGTTCTTACCCCTTTAACTCCCAAGAATGTCCAAAACCGAAAGTCAAGAAAAATACCAAATTTCCTTTTGCAAATTATTAAAAAACAAACAGTACCTAGTGAAAGTACTGCTGAAGAGGATTCATTTGAATAGTCACACCATAGGACTTCGTTCAGGGACTCAAAAGTTAAAACTACATTAGAAGGTTCCATAATTGACTCTGGGAGTGAAAGGGTTAATACAAAAATAGGTATAGATATCATTTCTAATCGTAGCTATAACAAAATGCTCGATTGTGATTGGTTCTCCGCGCGCCTATTTGATACGTAATTGGAGGGTGATCACGTGGGTGTCCAATTACAGCTGTCCAATTTAAACTTTTTGTAATTGGATAGCTTTAATCGGACAACTACGCTGCGCTCGCGTTAATCAGGTGCACTGAAATGGGTTCTTTTCATAGCTGTTTCTCCACTGCTTGCAAAACTGATAATTAAAAATATTTCCCCGAAGGGCACGTAGATTTTCCAATCTCGCATTTTGTTAGGGATACGATTAATTGGTAACTGGACTTCGTGTCGTACAATTCAGTAGTAATCGTACTCGTAATTTCAAATCGTCCTCGCGCTACGCGCTCGGCCGATTTAAAATTGCTCGCCCGATTACTCCCTGAATTGTACTCCACTCAGTCCAATTACCATTACTAATAGGTAAATAAATTAGCTCTAGGGTTTTAAAATCAATTGTAAAAAGGTGGTATTAACAAAAGCACAACCAGCTGTAATTCTGTTGTGTTACGTTTCTCATGGCGTCATCTCTAAAACACGCAACTTGTTGATATCACCAGGTCAAACTAGGTAACTGAATCTAATTTTCAAATAAAGTATGTAACTTGTTAGTACATTGCTCCAACCTTATGAAACACTGAACATTACAAATAAATCTATAATACTATCATACCTTTTTAGTGTTTGGTCATTGCAAGGCTAGAAACAGCAGAACACGGGGGAGGGGGTTGGGGGGGTCGTTCTCGTTAAGAAAGTAGTAAAATAGTACTCACCGCCTTCCTAACTTTGCAAAATATCAATGAGAAATCAATGTTACTCATGGATGCAACATGCAAGGTGATGTCACCCCCCACCCCCCCTTGATGGGACATAAGCCCATCACAGGGTTACCTCCAGAGTTTTGTAAGGATTCCCCAGCGGTGTGCTGGTACCTTAACACTCCTGCCGGGGGGGGAGGGTACTCAACAGTATGCGGGGAGGCTCCGCCCCGAGGTCCAACCCCTTACGCTTTTATGTACCATTTTTGACAGAAAAGGTACCCCTTTCGTATACCTTCCATTGAAAATGGTACCCCTTTCACATACCTACTTAAGAACACTGCATCCGTTTTCTAAATCCCTGGAATGCAGTTAATGAACTATATTAGGAGAGAAGAGATGTTAACCAAAAAACAATATTATTATCCACGCGAAATATTTTAATTAAAGGCCCTTTTAAATACCTAAATGACAGATTTCCCTACCGTTTCGTATACTTCAGCTCGGGTATGCTTCAAATCGGGTAAACGGTCATTTTAACCTGGAAACATGGGTATTTAGTCTAAACATTTATTTTAAACAAAGGAACAGTTTTTTTTCTGTTTTGTGGTATATCAGCCCCCCCCCCCCCCAACCCCCCTTCCTTGGCCGACTGGCGTTTATTTCGAGGTTATCTCCAGGCCCTGAAACTGCGGGCCGGGCTAAACTAGGAAACATATGTTGCGGAAACATTGCTGCAGACGCAAATGTTTCCCAGTTTAGCCGCGCGAAAAACATGCCGCAGAGGCAAATTTTGCGTCTTGGAAGTAAGAAAATGTTTCTACATGAAGTTAAGCGCTGGCAATGGGTCCCCGTAAATGCTGGGAAACGCCCTTCCGCAACACACAGGCTCTACCAGCGAAGTCATACGCCACACGTCCTCGTCTCGTAACCCCTGGTAATGCTTTAAGCAGCTGAGCGGCAGTGGCGAAAGGCGAGTATCCGGCGCCTTTAACTTACTGGAATCTGTGACTAAGGGAAGGAAAACCCCGACAGAAAAACCCTGGCCCTCCTGGTTGGGGGTTGGGCTAATCACCTCACCCCATAAAATCAGCTCGATTATGGAAACCGCAAGCTCAACGATTAATGGTTATAATGGGTGCAGTACAACGACTTGCCGGACCCCCGATGATGTATTCATCAGTTGGATCGACGAAGCTATGACGACTACGGGTGAAATCCGAAAAGAAGCCCATATTCCGAATAAGTCGCTGACTGACCCAAAGACGAAAGTCAAAGTGGCGGCGACAGCAGCGAAGGACAGAACAACTTGGAAGGAGAGAACGTGCGGCCCAAGTCCCCGCTTGGGGAAAGATAGAAATTGATGATGATGAAGTCAAAAACATTTTTTGCTTCCGAAACGTATGTTTCCCAGTTTAGCCACGCAAGGACATATGTCTGGAAACAATCTTCCTGCAACAATGTTTCCTAGTGTAGCCAGGCCCTAAAAGGAAAACGCTGGCGCATATTTAAGGTGATTCCATCGAAATAGAAGGAATATTTAAAAATTTCTAAGACTTGGTCTAACGGGTGATTCTGTTCCGAACATTTCAAAAATGCAATAAAAAATAGGGGTCACCGAGATTGTTTCGGCACAAAATGGATAGCTATACGACCCGCAAGGTTTTCCTAGGAGACCCTAGTAATCAGAAATGAGAACCATAAATTTCTTAAAAAGTCATAACTTGTATTGAAATATTGGATCAGTTCAACAAAATGGACATTTATTTTGCATTGTGTACTATTTAAGTTGAACAGGAATTAACTGGGGGATATGAAAAAAATTAAAGAATTTGCCGCGTGCGTACATACCCTGCTGTACCTAAAGACATGTTCTTTTCGGCATTTAAATAAAAATATCTCAAAGCAGAATATTTAACTTTTCTTGAAATCGCGGTATATTGTACTCGACCGTGTGCCATTTGAATTTATGCATTTAAAAATGGGGATCACCGAGCTCGTTTAGGAGAAAACGACCTGTTATTCCTCTGAACTGCTCAGCTTTCATAGAAAACCTATCAAGCTCCGAACGTGCGCGCGCTCCTGCGCGCGCTAATCACGCAAAAAATGATGCGTAGAAAGGGTGCGCAATGCAATTGAAGGGAATCACCTTAAGCTGCTGCGCGCGCTTGAAACGAATTATCTACGCTAGAAACGAATCTGATTGGCTCATTTCTTGCGCGTGGGTTTTTTTCCTCCTTTGTTATGTCATGATAGAAAGTTTTCAGTTACAAAACGAAAATCACTCGCTTCAAGCGTGTTCTTGCGACGGTAAAAAAGTTTGTGAAATAATCCAGGTCTGAAGCGCTTTCATTCTTCTAAAAACAGTGAGAAGAAACGAACTTAAAAGGTATGCGGAACTTGTTGCTTTTTTCACTATTTTTGTCAATTAATAAATGCGAGTTCTCAAGTATGAACATAGCAAAAACAGTTTATCAACACCCTTAGCTTGGTTTTGTCGTCAAGTGCCTGAAATCGTAAATCATACTCGAAATTGATCACGTTGCCAAACTCGAAATAGCCTTGAAGAGAGCTACGCGCTTCGTTTGCCATAAGAAGAGATCGACTAGTGCCACAGACTTCATAAAAAGACATCCCTGGGGTTCATTAGAGAACGGACGTCTACTAAATTAAGTTCCCCTTTCTAGAGAATGAAAAATGGCCAGCCGTTATGTTGACAGTCCCCCCTCGACAGTGGTTGACTCGTCGTTGAGTCTTCGACTTCTTCAAACTAGCAAGCACTTCAGACTTTGCCTGTCAAGGGGTAGTATTCAAACTCCAAGACGCTCTCTGAGCTCCTTAGCATTGCGTTCTTAGCGCAGTGTATTCATTGCCAGTATTCTAGTTACGTACTTTTGTTTTAGAACCTTTCACCGGCACAACCTCGCTTATAAAAATTTCTAACTTTTTCGTTGGCTCAGGCGCACAGGTTATCAGCGAATAACCCTGCTTTTTGCCTTATAAGGAAACTAGATACCCTGTCAGGTGCTGCGGCGTTCAAAAGCTTTCGCCGCGAGGGAGAGGTACTGTCCAAAACTATGGCGAAACTATCGGCAACCATAAGCCAAGTTGAGAATTTAATCAAACAGTTGTTCCACTCACGCTTATTAGATATTTATCACCTTGTATCCAACGCGTGCTTGTGGAATATTTATTAAGTACCACGGTTATCAGTGAGATTTGCTTGAGGAATTTACCAATGATTCCCAATCCCTTCCTAACACCATTTTTTTCTTTTTTTTTTCTTCGATAAAAATTTTCCTCGAAGCCGAGGCGAAGCCTGCTGATTTCAGATTTGAATTGCAAATGACATAATACATTCATGGCCTTTCTGGCACTGACTAGTGAATTGTAAAACAACGTTTTAAAACAAAACTTGAAAAAGACGCCAGAAAGTCCATGAATGTATTGTCATATCCTGACTGCAATTGCAGTATTTTTCGTGCCAATGATTTTTTTCTCACTGTAGCCGTTAACGCGAAAAGCATCCGTGAAGTTAGTTTTTATCTTCAAAATCTTTACTGCTGAGTCACTGTTCTGCCGAGTTTAATTCCTATTGATGCCTTAGTTACTGGTAAAAGCCACGCAGAACGGCCAAACCCGACGAGAACGAAGAAAACACTGCACCTGAACACGTGAAAGCTGACTTTATGAACGATCAAGTTAGACTTGATAACCTTGATGTAGAATTTGTAAAGGTACCTCCTTCTGTACGTAAATTTGGCAGTAACCATGAAAGCATTTTTACTTGGAATTAATGAAATTTGCGACACAAGTCGACATTATAATCAGCTCTGGTACTTATAAGTTAATATGTCCGCTGATTAGAGATTCAATTTAGTGGACACCGAATTGTTAACTAAGACTTGTAAGACTTGCGTAATTGTTTTTCCATTTATAGGAAAAACAGGTAATGAAGTGGATGAAGGCTCGAGTGAAAGTACAACTTCCACATCCTGTTAATACTGTTGTTGTATAGGTGAGCTTATTGGGAGTGTTTGCATTATTAAGCACAACCAGGACAGTGTTTTTAGTTCTCTGTTACCTCAATGCCGGTTTTTTTGTTTTGTGTTTTTTTCTCCTTTTTCTGTTTTACTTTCAGTAAGTAATTATGTGTTTAGATAAAAGACAGACAAGCTACCAAATATGCACGCCCCCAGAGTACCCAACATCTTTCCTTTAGGGGGCTCCAACTTGGTCTCCAAGGAGAATTTGTGTTTAGGCGAAGATTTCGTGAGTTACACAAGGTAAAAATGGATTCTGAAATGGATAGTATTGGTTTAAATCCACTAAATTTGTAAATTTTTTAAGGCAATAATTCCGTTTTTTCTGTGGTGAAAATTGTCAATTGGCCATTGACAACTTGAACTGAATTGGGTTGAAAAGATTGTCCAGTCCGTCCGGCAAGTTCTAACAAGTGGCAACACCTCTAAGGTTATCTAGGAATTGATTGCAACTTGAGAAGGTTGAGCCAAACTCTCAAATCATAATTTGCTCTTCCTTCGAGAAGAGCAAATTCGAGAATTTGAATGCTGTATTTCTCTCGGTGTTCAAGGAGTATATTCCGCGTTAGCGAGGTTTACGAGCTAGTTTTGACGAAAAAGGAATACAGAAAGCAGCAAAATCCCCTTCACCAAATCCCTTTAATATCAATCCAATACCACAATACACAAAACTACTTCGGGGTGCTCTCATAACAAGTGCACTCGAAGACGATCCGAGGGTTACACAAGATATCTGATGAACCTCGTACCAAGACTGCTGAATAAAAATACTAAAGAGGCATTTTTACAGGGTGAGTGTCAATCTGAAATATACCAGGAGGAAAGTGCTAAATTCCAAAATAAAACGATACGCAAAATTGTGAGCAGTTTATCTTCTCACTGGTGTCTTTGAACTGTACTTTAATTCAGATTGACACTAACCCTGTAAACATGCATCTGTTGGTCAGCTCGATAATACCGTATAATCCCGGTTATAAGCCCCGGGCTCATACAAGTTCGTAGGGGTTTTTGGGTGGGCTTATATCCGCAGGGGGGGAGGTTATAAGCGGCATAAAAAAATTGTTTCGGAATGAGCGGATAACAAATAAATTAAGTCTAATATATAGCGCTATCCAAATACATTTCCATTTGCTTACGTCTTTAGGCTTTGAAGCAACACAGTAAATCGGGAATTTAGTTCAATACCTTTATTTGGAACACATTTAGTCAGGAGCTGATTTAGTTCAATACTATTTAGAACATCAGTATGGCAGGGACGGCGGAGCGTATTTTGAAGTGGGGGGGGGGGCTGAAAACGAGCACCTGAGGCGCGAGTTGGTAGGGGGTCTGGGGGCATCCTCCCCCAGAAATTTTTGAAATCTAGAGTCTCGGAAATCGTATTTACAGCATTCTCCGCGAGATACTTCTTGAAATAATTAGCCTGGATAAAGCGAAAATGAAAGGTACTTTTAGTGCTTACAGCAATATTTTGGAAGTTATTTCTCAGCCTTCCGGTCTCCTACGCTAACTTGGGGTTTTTTGACACAAGCTTCCCGTCTGTGGGAAGGAAGCACACGCTGAGAAAATGATAAAAATACGTAAACGCGAAAAGTTTCCGAAGAGGTTTGTATAAAGTTGTAGCTTTGTAAATTCTTGTGACTTAATCAAGCAATAACAATTTAAACACTAGTTTCATCTGGTAAATACTCTTATGTATTTTCTCGAATAACTACATATACTAAAACAAAATAAAATGTCATCCTCCTCAAAAGTGGGGAGGCTAAAGCCCCCCCAGCCCCCCCCCCGGCTCCGCCGTCCCTGTATGATTAAACATCTTGTTCTGCACTCTACTTGCATTATACTTTCCTAATTTTCAATTTGAAGTTGTACTTTGTTCTGTAAAAGTACTTATGTTAAAGAAACAAGGATAAATGGAGGGGGGCTTATATCCAGGGGGGACTTATAATCGCAATATAAGTTTTGTTAACAGATAGATGGGCCTATAACCGGGAGGGCTTGTAACCGGAGGGGCTTATGACCGGGATTTTGCGGCATTCTCATCTGTTACGCAAGAAACCCGCATGGCTAGTAAAACACGCACGAGGAGGTTTGAACTTTTCTAAGTTTTTACTCCTGATAGAGGGGTGACTAATACAACCAAGAAACTATCTTTAAAGGTGGGGAATGGGGAGGGCGGGGGTACAAAAAGAGACCACACTCTTTTTGCGGTACACTGTGTCCTGTCCGAGTACAATAGTATTGACTGTTTCCCTAGATTAATATTGCCAATTTGTTGCCACACTTAAGACTTCTTTTCTTTGACTGTAGCAGCCCTTGCAGCATATGGTAAAGTAAACTGAAGGTAATTGAAATAACAGAAAAACCCTAAGAAATGAGCACAGGAGTAGAGTGATATAAGTACTGGCCAGAGGTCTGGGTACCGGCTGGGAGGCTGAACCACAGCTGAACAAGTGTGTAGACACAGACATCCCAGCACTGACAGAAGAAACTGGGAAAACAAAACAAGAACAAGAAAAACTGGGTTATTTAGCAATTATGAAGCGGCAACTTATTTGCTATGAGCCGTCATACCGGGCGTTAACCCTCCGGGGGGTTCTCCCTTACATGGCCTATACGGGGATGTGCCACTGGACAGGGTATGGTTTTTGGCCTCTCTGTCCTGAAGAGGGTATATAATTTTTATCCGAATCTGTCCTAAACAGGGTATGATCAGTACGATTGTCGTCTTAAAATATGGCTTATAGGGTATTTATGCGCCGATCAATTCGAAAGTTCAACATCCCCCCCGGGAACCCCCCCCGGGCATTTGAACTTTCGAAGATTGGCTAGTTCAAATTCCCTCCCCTTGGGGCAAAAAAGCCGTTGTAATGCCCCACCAATTAGTACTGAAATACCTCTCCTCAAAGACAAATTGCGTCTTCAATCAAACACTTTACACGCTTTTTAGAGAGAGAGATGCCATAATGACATCTTCAGACTTTTCATCCGTTAAACTCTGCAAAACCCGAAAAAAACTTACGTGCGCATTACGTCAGAAACAGACATAATCCGGTTCAAATTCCCCACCCCCACCAACGCAACGTTCAAATTCCCCCCTCCCCGGGCACGATCCACAGTCAAATTCCCGGGGTATGCCCCGGGGGGATGTTGAACTTTCGAATTGATCGGTACATTACAAGAGTACTTAGCAATCCTAGATCGGGAACGTTTGCTGGTCTCTGAAACAATTTAAATTGTGTAAAACAAGGGAGTGTGTATTTTATCATTTGTCCTAAACAGGGACCTAAAATGAAGGGTGTTGTCCTACACAGGGTAGGTATTTTAGGGCTTTTTTTTGTCCTAAATAGGATCAGGGTTTCAAACCCTCAGCGGCACCCCTATACCCAAACATGGGTCAAGTACCTCCCGGGCATTAAACCTTCAAGACCACAGATACATAAATCTCCAATACTTGTACTAAACATTCCTTGTAGTACAACAGGACATTAAAGCGATGCCTTTTCCTTTCTTACTTTTTGTGTCACGTTTTTGATTGAAAATTGTAATAATCGTATTATTAAGTTCCGGTTCTATCTTATAAATCGGGTGAATTCTTCATGCAGTGTGACGAAAACTGTTGAGCAGTACTTTTCTATTATGCTGAAAAAGGTGATTCTATCTTTTAACTTTGTAGATGGAATCCTTGTAGATGAAAGCTACTGAGCAGTACTTTCCTGTGGTGCTGTTTATTATGCTGTACATGGTGGTTCTATCTTTTGAGTCTGTGGATGAAATCCTAAAGTGTGAACATTCAAATGAAAGCTACAGCGCAGTACTTTCCTGTGGAGCTATTTGTTATGCTATACAAAGTGGATCTAAATTTTGAGTTTGTGAATTAAGTCCTAAAGTGTGCCATTCATATGAAAGCTACTGAGCAGTACTTTCTACTGGTGCGTTGCTTATCTAATATCTTGTGAGCTGACATGTGAGGTTAAACCCACATCGCGGTTCTAGCGGTGGGCGACTTAACGTAGTAACAGTACATTAATCAAAATTTGTTTAATTTTACCAAAATTTGCTTCGAAGGCTTGGTCTTCTGCAGTTCAAACACATGATAAGCAACAGCATAGAACAGCAACATAGAGGAAATGTAAGGCAGGGCCAGGCCATCCTTCAGAAGTAGAGGCCACATACTAAAAACAAAATCAGTAGGGTCAAAATAATAACAAACTACAACTTCGTCCGGTGCAACATGCTTACGACAAGTTTAACACGCAAATTGCTTCCTGTATGTCAAGTCAAACCTTCAACTTGCTCACGTAAAAATTTCTTACTATTTTAAAAGTAGTTTGTAAATCCTACAACAGTCACATCCAGCCACAAAACATTAAAGATGGGGGTCGTGTCCGATTGTTGCATGACTAGTCCAGTTCTGGCCCCTGTCTCTGTCACGCAACGCTCCGCTCTCGCAGAGAGAGGGTCCAGGGACAATTGTCTGCGCATGCTCCCGCTAAACCAATCAGAGCGGATCAGAGCGCAGGATGTTGATTTTACCCGACTGAAAATATATTTGTGGCGAGTGAGGTTGGCAAAACTCGGAAAACTTTTCAAGTTTAGTTCAAGATTAACTTGGCGGATTGGAATGTCTGTGGCATGTCTGCACTTTCATTATTTTTCTTTCTTCGAGAGAGAAAAGGAATAGAGTTTTGAAACGAATTTAGGCAAGTTTCGAGGGTAGAATGAAGAAGGCGAGAAAGCTCATTAAATATGCCCGATGCAAATGAGATTGTTTCACAACACCCGGGCACAACACCTGCCACTTCGCTCAAGGAGTAGTTTTCCCCGGAAGTTTTCGACAATATTTTGGCGCATTTAAATTTTCTTTGCCTTACTTTTGGTTCTGGAAACAACATAGTATGGATGCGAATTTTGCGAGTTTTGAGAGGTGAGCGAATAAACTATAGAGAGCTCATTAAATATGCGCGTTCGTCTCCAACGCCGATGGAAAACACTCTGAAGCCTATGTTCGATAGCCCTTAACCAGGCCCTTCATTACTGATGCAAAGGCACAACAATTACAACTGTATAACGTTCTGAAAGTTTCATATATATTCTTCTTTAACTAACCTATAAAGAAGCAGTTGGAAGACTGCCAGTTGGTAAAACTCCAAAAACATTTAGGTTTTTAGTTACAGCGTTACAAAAAAGATTGAGAAAAATGTTTTGATCAACAGCAAATACCACAAAATTGGCAGTTAGTCCTCGTAATTACTCAAGCTTTAACCTTCTCTGGGCTCCCGTATCCAGTGTTTTTGAATTGACCACAACTCCTCTGTTTCTCAGTACTTCAAGAATTCATGTAACGCTCGCAGCAACTGTTTCTTCTGAAAAATAATCTGAACTGCCAGAGGAAATCGCTCAGTGCAACTAACCAAACATGGAGCAAACACGATCGAATTCGGGAAATATTATTTTCTTTTTGCCGACCGCACAAAAAATCGTCCGCCAGCGCTTCCCTTCCCTTCTCTGTTTTCTTATTCGTCTTATCTCGTTGTACATGCGCAGTAGCGATTAGCTAGGAAACTAGCTAAAATTACGAGCATGCGCAGACAATTGTCCCTGGACCCTCTCTCTGCGAGAGCGGAGCGTTGCGTGACAGAGAGAGGGGCCAGAACTGGACAAGAGCAGCATCCGTTATAAACCCCGCATGCGTCGACGGCCGATAGCGAAAGCCGTATCGTGTAAATCGGCTCTAACATTACGTTGATTTACACTTGTACTAAGATACTGTTAGTTAACGGTTTTGCGTTTGTTTGAACTGCAACTGCTGTTCGGTATAACGCTAAAAATCTGATTTGCACTCTACGCAGAAGAACCAAATTACATGGGTATCGTGACTACGTTCAAAGTACCGCAAAGTCCCACGGAATTTTGCAGCACGCTAGAAATTTTTCTCACATGCAAAACTTTCGCAGAAAACAGGGGATTTTTGCATACGTTGTAGCAAAAGAAGCTGCAAGATTGAATTTTATACCATTACCAGCGGGTCCACACATACCTGTACAAGCTGAATAAATCACCAAATGGTAAATAAGATTAAGGTTAGCGACCATGGTGGTTATTTTCAAAGAAAACTGTATTCACAGACAGCTAAAATAACCACATGCCTGAATTCATCTTTTTTTAAGGGTGTTCTCAATCAGTTTTCACTGGGGAAGATGGAGTAAACAAAGGTTGTTGCAACCTAAAACTAACTCACACTTTGTCTGCTCAAAGATGTTATGACCGTTACTCGTAAATATAAACAAAACGCACCCACTGCGAAAAGTCCGGATAATTGACTGTAATGCTACCAACCTGAAAGTGGAGATAACTAAGAACCACGTGCACTCAAAGGGCTTGTAGTGAAGCAGAAGACATACAGGACTAAAAGAGAAAGTCAAATTAACACCTTGCGTATTAAAGAAAACAGTCAGAGTTCGTAACATCAAAGCTTATGGAATTTCAGGAGTTTTCGAAGGTGAAGAAATTTCCAGGAAACTCAGAGGAACCATGGACGGAGTGAGAGTCTCGGGGTTGTTAGGAGTTTTTAACTCCTCAAACCGGGCTTACCAGGTTTGTCAGGTGTAAGTGAACCAGACTTAGCTCAAAGAGCCTGGCTTACAAGACTTAGACCAACTTATATGTCGAGAAAAATCCAGGAGTTTCCCATGTAGGAGTACAAATAAAAAACACAACACACTGGAGGAAAACCTTTTGGTAGATTAGTAACTCGTCCAGGGAAGAGAAGGTTTTTTCAAGGTCTAGGGTTGACGACTGTCAGTTTAACTGAAAGTATCACCAAAAGGAGAGATAAGAGATAAGATGGAGCATATTTTTCTCTACGAAAACAACACAAGGGCAGAGACCGTCTTGAACACCGACCTTTAAACGACACGACCGATCAGTTAACCAAAAGACTGTTACGCGTCCAGGGAAGAAAATGGCCAAATTTATGAAAGCAACACAAATAGCAATACTTACAGCGCTGCCAGTAGGATTGACTTTTCGTGAACTTGATACGAGAACATGAAGAACGCCATTGACGAACTCACCTAGAAATGAATTTGTACACAAGAGATGAGGGATCTGGCTATTTTAAATTTTAAGCCTGATTAACAATGTCTGAAAAATAATACGTTCCTCTATAGGCAACTAGAGCAATTAGGAAACATTCTGTACACTGAAGACTAGCATAGCTACATAACCCGATGCACTTACGATAGTGAGTTTGAAAGAACTCAAACTTGTTTGTGAATCCGAGCCCCAGGCGTCAACACTTTTTGAATTCTAAACTCCCTTGAGTGTTACGATGTAAGCATAACCTGACACGAACACTCAGGTATTTGCATAACGTGGTTTTACAATTCCCAAAACAGTAGTTCCCAAAAATCGCTACCTAATACGCACTGTTTTGCATGCCTCTTTGGTGTCCCCACTGTTTGATAAGCACTGTTTTGCGTGCCACTTTGGTGGCCGTTTCCGTATTAAGCGGGCTCTACTGTACTCAATTCGACAGTTTTTAATCTGTATCAACTTTAAAAACTACAGCTGGATTTTAACCTTACCAGAGACAAAACAAAGCGATCTATTGATGGGTTCTTTAACAAATTTAGCGAGGAAGGTAAACAGGCAGTCAGTGTTGACCAGGTGCTATAGAGAAAAGTCAATAAACAGTACCAAACATCAATAAATTTTATATCACATTTCACACAATCAGGCCAATCGGGCTGAAAAATAAAATTTAAAATTTGGGACTGAAGTTGTCGAGACTTTTTTTTAGATTGGCGCATCCACATCAGCAGATGGCCAGCTTCAGTTGTGCTTCGACTATAGCATCATCTGGGGGAGAGGAGTAACAATACCGCTGATTGGTTCATACTGCGCGAATCGAAGTGCCCCCAGTGTGTGACATGACTTAAAGGACGGTGCTTCCTAATACAAAGGCATTCTGCACAGTCCATGACTATGCGGAAAAAGTAGATCATACAAGGGCTATTGGAATCCAAATATAAAAATGGTGGGTAACCAAGCATTTTTCAGAGATAATTAAGAGCTACCATAATTCTAAAAACCTTTAAAATGCACTACAATGTAGGGCACTTTCTTTCCAAATTTAAGCTCATTTATCTCCAAAAAAAAAGCGTGTGTTCCTCCAATTTTCCTTTAGATCCCAACAACCCTTGATAACGTCTGCTTTTCCCGCCTAGTCATAAACTGCGCAAAAATACCTTTGTATTGGTAGGTGCCATCCTCAAGAAACCTGAGTTTCACAGACCATCACGAGATCAGTGAGCAAAACATACGCGCAGCAACAAAGGGAGGCATCGTCCTTAACAAAGCCCAATTAACCTACCAGTTCTTATCAGAATTATTAATAAGTAAGAGTGACAAAAATACATGTAGGCTAATGTCTTTGTCCAAAGGCAGCATGATTGACAAATCAACAAGTGAACATTACCTCAGTTTAATGATCTGTGTCTGAGACAGTACTCTTTTAACTTTGATTAGAACAGATACCGTGCACCATATGTTTGCCACCTTGTCCTGAGGAATGATAGAAAAATTGATATTTAAGATTAAAGCTCCTCACTTGTTAGCCTATACAGGGGCAGGCAACGAGAAAATAGAAGCAAACAACTGTAGTGTTTCTGATTTTTCAGATTGTTTCAACTTTGTGTCAACTTTGGGCCGCAGAAAATTTCAGGGATCAGAATTTTATCCCCCGAATTCCGACTTCCCGTGGCATTCCCGAAAATGCTAGCTGACCATATTTCACACTATAAATGACATATTTTCCACATGCAAACAAAACAAACGAATTTTCCCAGGTTAAGAAAGTTTCAGGTGACAATCCGACCTCAGTCGATTTAGGTCTTAAAACATATTCCGCCGCAACAAACCGCTGGGAACTCCTGGCTAAAGGACCAATTTTCTTCTGAGAGATTTGTTAACGGACTGACGATCATGTGCTTTTACGGGATCTAGAATTTTTTGTGATTGGGATTGGAAAGATAGAGGTTTGAGTTGCCCTCCACATATACCACCCGTTTTTGTTAATTTGTTTGTTTATTTGACACTTTTTGTCGAGTTTCCTCATCACCAGTATGCTTATTTTTCAAGTTACTTGCTCTCTCTAATTTTCTGGGTTTTTTAAATTTATTTCACTCGTATTGCAAGACGCCACCGGATCCAGCTGCAGGAATTCTGTGCTCTGAAATATTTTGATTGTTATTAATTCTTGCCTGGTAATTTACGTTAAGTAGAGCAAATTTAATTTTGGCAGAAGTTGTCTTTATCAGGGTTTGAATACCAACCTACCTCAAAAATACCTCTTGCAAATGGAAAGAGCCTATGAAGAACTTGTAAAATCATCGGCAGTCCAGTCAAGAATGGTAACCAACTGGAGACGAACAAACAAAACAGATCAAAAAACACTTTGAAAATAGTTCTGTCGTGGTTTCAGGAAGCAGCTGCTCATAACTGTCGAAGTTCCTCCACGCGGAAAGAGTTTGGAAACTCGTGTCAACATACTATCACAAAGCATAGTTTGCAAACACGCTGGACAAACCTACTGGTGTGAAACAAGACTTTGAGTCTTATCATCATCATCATCATCCTCATCATCATCGTCGTCGTCGTCGTCGTCGTCGTCGTCGTCGTCATCATCATCATCATCACCACCACAACCACCACCACCATCATCATATTTTCGCCAACTCTTCGACAACTTTTTTTGTTGGCAAACTTACAATTTACGTAGCGTTAAATCCGCAACGTTTATTGTTTAGTTTCAACGAAGCAAAACTCAGGCACACTTCTTGCTTTTTTTAAATCAACTGCACAAAATCGCATCGGATAAAGAAGAAGCCGATCAGCTTTTTAGTTAATCAAAGAAGTTCACAATAAACCTTGAGAACGGGATATTTCTTCCAAAGGAGAAGAACGCCAAACAGAAGGCATCCCAGCACATAAACAGAACTCCCGAGTACTTCGTACTTACCATAAAATAAACGTTACAACAACTACGACTCCCAGTTTGGCAATGCTAAATATTCTTGAAATCCTGCAAGAAAATCAAAGAAAGTTACTAAAGACGAGTTGAGGACTGATCTACTTGAACACAAACACACAACCGGAAAACGGAAAAGGGAAAAGAAAAAGAGGTATAGAGATAACAACAAGGAGCGGATCAAAAGAAAAAACGGAACTGTAAAGAGGCTTGAGTGTGGAGCGGGATTAGAGTTTTGGAAGTAGTCGGATTAATACTAGAGAAGTTTTTCAACTTTAAACTGTAAAGTTAATTTATGAAAAAACTCATAACAATTTACTGATTTTTGTAAGGCTTCGCTGGTGTCGAGGTAATGTTTGACTTGCAGCAGGAGGAGACGCAATTCTTTCTTTAAGTGAAAAGGCAGCTGAAGAGATGTCGGTACTTGATTTAGAATCACATCATAAGGCGAAATGGTCAAAACAGTGCTATGGCGTTTGTTGAACCACTGTCAAGAGGCGTCTACCAGTTTTAAAAATTCTGGAACTGATTGCACATTTCACATTTTTCACCATTTGCAATTCCAAAGATTTTTAGTTCTTTTTTGGTTACAAGGACACGGTGAAGTAATTTAAAAGAAAACTGCCGCAGCTTGTTATCGGAGGTAATTTTATGAGTACTAGCAACAGCAGATTCCCAAGAATTGGCAATGACTGGATGGTTTTTCCCCCAAGAACTAGTTGCGGTAGGTACGCAAGCAGTCCTTTCGATAAACAATTCATAGTATTGTTTGCATCGAAATTCACCGAAATTGATTAATTTATTTTCCGAAAGAAAGAAGGTGTTCTTCGTTAAAAGTTTATTCATTTGAGAATCGCCCTGTTCAGCAGATTTCTGTTTAAGTATACTTGGGATTGCTGAGATAATCCGATAGTACTGTGGAAAATTTATTTCAATATTATATTTTTCTTTAAATTGATTGAAAGAGAGGAAGTCTCCTGAGTCAGTTAGCAAGTCCTTAATAAAGAACATCTTTTTGTCATACCAAGGTTTCCAGAACACTGGCTTCTTGTCAGTAAGAATCTCCTTATTGTTCCATAAGATAAAATCTGTTTTAAGAGGGGACTTATACTGACTACGTAGTTCATGAAAAAACCGGAGAAGTTCACGGTAAAAGCTAGGAAGTCGGTTATCCAAGTATTTAATGTCATAACTGCACTTAAGGAGAAAAGAAAGACCGCCGTGCTTTTCAAGGTAATGATTACGAATTGCCTTCCAATTATCATTGGAGTCGGACAATATGCTTCCAATCCAGGAAAGGCGCAAGGCTTTTACAGCCGTTCTAAAACAGGGAAAGCTCAATCCTCCCTTAGCCAAAGGTTGAAAGAGCGCTTGCCTTTTAATTCTGTCCTTTTTATTTCTCCACAAAAAGGTAAAAAGTTTTCCTTGTGCTTGATTAATAACTGGCTCCAGTCCGGAACAGAAAGCACTGAAGCAGAGTAAATAAGCTGAGAAATTCCCAAAGATTTCGCCAACATTGTTCTCCCGAAAAGAGTTAGGTCTCGCGTTAACCACAAGTTTAGCTTGGTCTCCATTTTTTGAATTTTAATTGAAAAGTTTTTCTTAATATTTTCTTCTTCTTTATGGGAGAGATATGTACCCAGAAATCTCAGTGGTTCACTTGGACATTCAAATCCCAAAGGTCTATTTTTATTTTGTTTATGAGAACCAATCCACAGCGCTTTAGTTTTCTTTTGATTTAAAGCAAGTCCCGAGATTTTACTAAAGGAGTTGATTATTGAAATAGCTGCCGATAGGGAATCGATGTCACTGACTATTAACCCTATTCTGCCTGGGGGGGGGGGCACATTGTGCCCGCGCTGACTTTAACGAATTATTACTTTTAAACGGCTGGCCGAATAATCACCAAATCTCTTGACTTTTCCTGAAATTTATCAGAGAAAATGTTCCTGTGTCAATGACGTGTCTATGATGATTGACGTTTCCATAGCAACCGTCTACTCAGAAGTGTAGTTTGACTATTTTCTGTCTTTTTTCAGTCTTTTTTCAGTTTTTTCCCCTTCGTTTGTAAGAAGAAGATAATTTTTTTACTTTTGTGTGCTTGTTTTGACTGAGTATGTTTCTTAGAACAAAATCATATATTTTTTGGTGACGTCATTGTCAGCTGTGTGACTGCAGGTTTGGGATTCAAGATGGCGGCCTCAAATTCAAATTGGCGGGTTTGTGACGTCATTGTGACGTCATGTCACGTCATAATTGACACGTCATAAGCCCAATCTGTTAAGCTGATGACGTGCTACAAATGTGCCAAGTTTCATCGCAAGAGCTTTTATACTTTCCGAGATCTATGGGGGGGGGGCACAAAGTGCCCCCCCCCAGGCTCAAAAACTAAAAAAAAAGCCCAGGCAGAATAGGGTTGAGGTGGTGTCGTCTGCAAACTGAGATATTTTAGATTCTTTGTTGTTAGGAAGATTAATGCCTCGACAAAATTCGTCATGTCTCACTTTGGAGGCTAAGATTTCAACTGCTAGAACAAAAAGCAGCGGGCTTAAAGGGCAGCCTTGACGTACTCCTCTTGAAACCCTGAAATAATTGGTCAGAAAGCCTGAATTTATCACTCCACTTTCAACATTACAATACAGTAGTGAAATCCATCTCCTAATCACAGGGCCCAAATTGAAAAATTCCATTGCTTTATTAATAAATGCCCATTCCAGGGTGTCAAAAGCCTTCTAAAAATCAATAAATGGGAAAATGCCTGGAATATGATTAGCTTCGGCGTATTCCATTAAATCATTCAGTAAGCGCACATTTTGCCCAATATATCTTCCCTTAATGAAGCCAGTCTGGTCAGAGTTAATTAGTTTTGGCAATGATGACTCGATCCTTTTGGCAATGACCTTAGCAGGTATCTTATAATCATAATAATCATAAGCATTATGATCATAATAATCATACTAATCATTATGATCATAATAATATAATATTGGACGCCAGTTCGAAAGGTCCAAAAGGGAAGAGTCTTCTTTAGGGATTAAGGTAATCACACCTCTTCTTTGAGAGATAGAGAGTTGACCATTGTGGAAGGCTTCGTTATAATTATGAGTTCAAAAGGTGCCTGCCGACAAGATCAAAGAAGGTCTCGTAGAATTCTTTTGTGAAACCATCATCCCCTGGGGACTTATTGTTCTCAAAAGATTTTATAGTTGTTAACAATTCTTCAAGAGATAGATCATATTCCTGAGAGATTTGTTCTTCAATAGATAATTTAGGTGTTTCTAGATTACAAGTGAAAGTGTTAAAAAATATCATGAAACTCTGTCTGCTGACTTTGCGAAAGTTTTGAAGTAAGGAGGTCACAATAAAAGTCTTCAATTTCTTTGTTGTTCAAGTTCAAATCTGAGATTATGTTCCCGTTTTTACCATTCAATTGCGATATAACTTTCTTTTCGTAGTTTAGTTTCTCTAAATTGAAAAATTATTTAGTTGGTTTCTCACCCTTTTCAATCCAGCGCATTTTGGACCTGAAGATGGCCTCTTTTCCTTTACAATCATATATTTCTTTTAGCTCATTCTTTGCATCTTCGTAGCTGTCCAATAGACTTGGAACTAAAGCGCCACTATTACAAATTTCTTGATCAAGCTTGTCAATTTTCTGCTGAAGAGTGATTTCTTTAGATCTTAAGAGTTGCCTTTTCCTTTTAGAGTGGCAAATAGTTTCATTACGTATTTCCATTTTTATTAGCTCCCAAAGAAGTTGGTGGCTATGTAAATCTTCATATTTTTCTAGAATTTTTGGGAAGCATGATTCAATTAGTTCTATGTATTTTTCATCTTGTAGAAGTTGATTGTTAAACTTCCAATTGCCAGGCCCGCGTTGAAGGGAGTCATGGAATCAAGATCAAGAAAGACTGATTTGTGATCAAAAAAGAATATTATTTTCCTTCAATTTTCAACATTTTCCACTTGTATTTGCGAAATTTGCCAAATGTGACAGTCTATGTCAATCAGTTATTGTATTTTTTCGTTGCCAAGTTCAATTGAAGTTTCGGCAATTTATGATACAGCAGTTTTCAATTGAGTGTCCAAAGTGATTCGTATAATTGTATTTGCTTTCGTTTTGCTTTACAACGCTCCTAGGCTCGATAACCAGCCGCTGTTCGGGAAAATGAGCCCGCGCTCATCCCCATCCGCTCATCCCCATCCGCTCATCCCCTCGGGGAGGAACAAAGACCGGACTCGAGAGAGCGGCGGAAATCGAGCCTACAACGCTCTATGATTGGTTAAAAAATCTCGCGGCACTTTAACCAACCATGACCTGCTCGCAAGTGTTTTCCCGCGCTTGACGCCAGTGACTTGTGTATTGCAAGTGTGTGATTGATGCTAAAAAAACTTTACCAGGATTTCTGTTGCCACGATTTTCCTAATAAATAGAAGAAGAAAGGTAGAGCGTGGTATAGTTCCATCTGCTTGTAGTTCAGGGCTAGTGTGAACGCAATGGATCCCAGGAGATCACGACCACATGCCAGTCCTATCACTCCCCACAATGCTAAACCAAGGCTTATGGCGTTATATCTGAAGTTCACTGTTAAGGAATGGATTATATGAAACCACAGGGTCCCCAGGCTCAAATATGCGTAATTTTATCATAGCATCATTGTTGTGCAACAGGCTCAGCCAAATTATAAGACTTTGTATGGGAAAAAACGTTCTTTTCTTGGAGATAAAAACGCCGTGAAAGACAGCAGTGTAAATGTTTCAGCAACCCGAAAGAAGCAATGGCAAAAAGGTGCGAAATTGAAAAGCAACAAGGGTCCTCACTCTCAGAAATCAATGCTAGTAAGTAACATATTCAAAGGTGTACAATTGATGAATAAAGGATACTGGAAGTGTCCGTGGTCTATAAGAATCAACCCAGGATATAAAAGTACAGCTGCTGCAGTAAGAACCTAAGAAATGTATGAAAGGTGTATAAAAACTGACGAAAGATGGCTTTAAATTAAACATCAGCCTAAATTCACTTGGATTAAACTCCAACATGTGTCATGGCATGCCCTAATATGCTTGTTTAATATGCATATCAATTATCAACAAAAAGTCTTGCGAACATTTCAACTAGAGCATGAACATGCTCTATTGAACATGCTCTAGATGTAGAGCAACAGACAAATAAATAAGGCATGGCGTGATATTTACTAGTAATGTGGAGACATGTTGGAGAAAGAAGCCACAGTTTTGTGTTATTCCAATTAAATTGAAAATTGAAGTTGGGATGAGGGTTGTGTTGGTTGGCCTTGCAAAAACTGGATTTTTGGGGTGAGCTGCTCACGAAAATTCAGACTAATGTTAAAAATAATTGCCCATAGCACCTCACACAAATTTCTTCCCTGGTAGAAATCTTATACAAGATCATGTCGGATCTTACCTGTAAGATCACACAGGATCCTAAATGGCAATATTCCTAACCATGTTTTATAGGAGTCCTTCTGAGTCAGGATACTGTAAAATCTTTCAGGATCCTGAACAAGATTCAACAGGATCTGACAGGATCCTGTAGGTTCCTAAGTAGCATTGGATCCTACTGGGATCCTATCAAGATCTTGTATAGGATTTCTGCCAGTGTTCCCTTAAAATATCTCCCTGCTTCAAAGCAGTAAAAAAAAAAAACAATTGCCCTATATGGTACTCAAAGACACTACATATTTTCCTCTGCTATGGCACTGACAGGATGAAAAGAATTGGCACAAGACAGTGGTAGCTCTCAGACTCTAATAATCACAATTTTGTATCTTGATATATTTACAAGGTCTAGGAGTAACTCACCTTATTTATGGATGACTTTCTTCCCAAGCAAAGAAATGAAAAAACAAACACTGCAGGGATGTAGATCATTACATCAGCAATGAGAACTGTGAAAAAAAGGAAGAACTTTAGTAATTGAGGAGAAAAAATGTCAGCAATTTGCTGAATTTACAAGACTGCATAGAATATCAAAATTTAAAATCTGAGCATTTAATATTACATAATTATTATAGCAATCTACCAGTATTTACCTGTGTATCTCATAAATAGCTTATGATCGTGGCTTTCATGTCCCCTGGATGTGTTGAGTGCAATCCAGTTTGGATTAATCTTGTTGGCTCTGTAAGGACAGTCATAAAACTTTGTAAAAACTTCTTACAGAATCATAATAACAAATGCCTGTCCTGAACTTAAGACGTCAGGTCTCTTTATTGTACCTTTCAATGACGTGAATATGAAGTTCAGCGCTCAAGCAACAGTTTTGTTTTATGCTGGTGTCAATAACTTAATTAGAAGAGCTCTTAGGAGACAAAGAAGTCAAGAAATCATTGCTAGATTTCAGTCTAATGTAAAAGCTGTCTGCAGATGGAATTTTTCATCTCAATAAGGGATGGTTTTTAAAGAGGATATGTCATGTGCATTTTTTTACGTTCTTGGGTCAAAAGTAAGCAGCTTCAACGTACAAGAAATGCTTCTAGAACACTATGAAGAAGATATCAAGTAATTTCCCAAAATATCAACATGCATGTTCTCCTTAGTGTTCCCCATTTGTTTCTTATGGCACTAGTTGGGAGAATCTGCACAAACATCAAGACATTTCATGTTTGGTGATCATTTCTTTTATTCTTTTGACCTGTATGTTTGATCAAGTAAGGATATTGTAAGGAAATTGGGCGATGTCGCAGCTCTTACAAGGTCTTCTCTGATTTGCTGAGAAAACAATACACCAAACAACAAAACAATGGACCCTAGCCCCAAAAACAATAGAGCTGCGTGATACCAAGGTCCAATGAAATTAGAGGTTGTTAAGAGCTGCGGGGCTACTCGAGAAATTAGAGGCTTGTCACTATTGGGGCTTGAGGGGTTAATTAGTCTCTAAATAGCAATTTTTCCAAGACTGAAGTGGAGAACAATTTTATTTTATACAATACATTTTCATCCTTGCCATCCATAATAAAAGACACTTGTTTATAGTTTCGGAAACAAGTACAACAATTTTAAATAAAGCAAAACCATTAATTTGGAGTTTCCTTTGATTCCAATGTGTCTTTTGCTTTTTAAGGACGTTCGCGCGAAAAACTTATACAATACAGATTTTTTTCGTACTTTGGCTACAGTCAGATAATGAGTTACCTATGTCAGAAATGGAAAAAAATTGGGGGGTCACTGACTTCGTTTTCAAAATAAAGTGCGTCAAAAACTACCCCAATTTTGACAAATCGGCCCTCGTAACTCGACAATGCCTCAGTGCTTGTTAGTTGAAAAATATTAAAAATGATTCGCTGTAAAGTCACTTTCTTAGTCAAATTTTACTTAAGTGGGTTTGTTAAGTAAATAATTTCAACCGGTGTCATCCTTTTAGTTAAACTCAACCTCTAAGATGGACTTTAGCGAACACCGTGCAGCTTCAATAATAGTGGAATTCGATGATGCGAGGGCAGAAAAGTTTGAAAAAAATCAAACTTCTACAATACAGATTTTCTTTAATTTTTCACAAAACGTAGATAAGCGACAAAGAAAGTGATCTATCAAAAGAAAATATGGGGTCACCGAACATTTAAGAGAGTTAAACCCGTGCATAGATATTAAAGTTCCCACTAGCGCTATATATCTCCACATTTCTTCAACAGCGCGCGCGCTCAATGCATGACGTGGCATGACATCACGAAGTGAATTGCATGCGCAGTAAGGATGCGCAAAAACAATTGGCGTGAACGTCCTTAAATTAATACTTATGTTTTAAGCCCCGATATGAAAATGCATATTCTCCTTACTTTTCTCCATACATTTCGTGTGGAACTAGTAAGGAGTATTTGTCTAAATATCAAGACATCTTATCATTGGCGATTGTTTCCTTTATTCTCATCACTTGAATGTTTGGGCAAGCAGTGATGATGTAAGGAGAAACTTCATTTTCATCACTGTTGGGGCTTAAAGGGTTAAAATAGGAGATATAGCCCCTTCAACAATAAAACAACTTGACATTTCTTTGCATTTCTGTAAGTTCATTTACATTAGAAGATGAATCCTTAATAAGGCTAAGGAGGTCAGCAAAATGATGTGTCAAGATTTAAGGTAAATGTAGAAGAGGGCTTTCTTATCTTCAGGAGAGGGCCTATTTTCAAGAGTTGAGTGTATGTTCAGAATTTTCATTTTGTTTGCCAAATACTTACATGAACCCACAAAGCCAGCTGTGGTAGGCAGTCAGTGGGGGATAATCCAAGCCCCAGTACATCAAGTCATTATTGGTTGTGTTCATGTACCTGAACATCAACAGAACATTTACATGATGATATACTTGTACGGTGGCAGAACTTGTATTCACAACTTCATTGCAAAAAGAAAGCCCAAGAAAATCTAGGTTCGAAAGGAATTCAAACCCTGCAGTACAGGTACAGCACTCTTGCAAACTGAGCTATCAAGCCAACTGGGAACAGGTCTACTCCATTTTAACAGGGTTTACTCTTTATGACCTCACACAAAACAAGCAGGCCCTCCAAAAAAAAAGTAGATGTAATGTTGTCTGTTGTTGAATTAAATGACAAATGCCACATTTCCTGGGCAGACCTTCAATAGCAAATGTGTGGTTCCAAAAAATATCCATACTACCCCCACAGAGGATTTTTTTGGTTTGAGCCCTCCCCACACCTCTGGAAATTCCAGTTTAGGCTCATACATTCCTTTAAAAATTTTGGTCTTTAAAACCCCCCTTCCCCTCAGAATTTCCAATGACCCTCTGTGGTGAGGGTATGGATATTTTGTGGAACCACACAATGCCCTGCCATGGGAAAAATACCAAAACTCAACAAATGCCTGGGAAATGGCAGGGAGGTGCAGGCGTGTAAGGGAAGGTGGATGGTTAGTCTGAGAAAACAGCCGATGTTTCACAAGGTCGCAACATGAGCCATTGCAAAACAACATCTGAGTAACAAGCGCAGAAATTCCATACTGATGACGGGTCACCACCCAGATCTAGGTAGTGCTTCTGATTGGTTGAAATCCAGGGGAATTTCGTTTCAACCACTACCAAGATCTGGGCAGTGACATTGTTGTTTTACAAGGGCTCAAGTGGCGACCTTGTGAAATGTCGGCTGTTTTCTCAGGCTAGTGGATGGTCAGGCCTAGAACTGATGAAGTCACTAGCTTAACATTCGCCACACTACATTTAGTTTTCGATAAATTTCTGCTAATGAGGATATCAAAGGCCATATTAAAACAACAACCACCCTATAGTGCAATTCACTCAGATTTGTTGTTCCAGTCTAATGGTATTCTTACTTTAAGGGGGCTTTCACTCTACAGAGAAAAAAGTCAGATTGTGCCTGCAAATGGCAAATAAAATGATGAATTTATATAAAATGACAAGTTTTTATGTGATGTGGTTGCTTTCATGAAAACTTCCACTCTGTATTTCAATATTTGTGAAAAGCTTTTGGATGGATCGCTTTCTTTTGCTGTTTTTGAATATACTGTACTTATAACTTTTGTAATGACGGATTAAAAAAAAACGCATTTTCTCTGATTTTCTACATTTTCGGCGCATGGTCGCATATTAAATTTGTACATTACGCGTACTTAACTAGTCATTTGCGCGTGCATTCATGCACATTTTTGTTTATGAGGTAACGAAGCTGATAGAATTGTCCTCCAACCAAACTGTCCCACTGATGTAACCAAATCGAACGTTTAATCAATCCGAGACGGTAATCGACCGCAATCAACACCCTTTGTGAGATTATGCACAGAATGGATCGATTAGTTATACAAGAAATGCAACCACTTTACCATTCATCAACTGGTAGATTATAAGTGACCTCCATCCAGTGCCTCTGCGCTTCATAATCTCCAAACATCGGAGGCTTTCCTTTTCCTACAGCCAGGCATGAAACATTAGGGACAAAACACATTATGCGCCGATCAATTGGAAACTTCAACATCCCCCCCTCCCCCCGGGCATACCCTGGGCATTTGACCGTGCATCGTGCCCAGGGAGGGGGGAATTTGAACGTTGCGTTGGAAGGGTGGGGAATTTGAACCGGATTTATCTCTTGTTCTGACGTAATACGCCCGTGAGTTTTTTCGGTTTTTGCAGGGTTTGACGGATTTACAAGACAGAACGTGGCCTTTGTTAGTGAATAACTCTTTCAAAAGGGTCTTTTAAAGAAGTTTGAAGGTGTCATTATGGCCTATCTCTCTCTGGAAGGCATGTAAAGTGTTTGATTGAAGACGAAATTTGGCATTACCTCGGTGTAAGAACCTGTGAAACTCACGGATGATGTAAAACAAAGGAAACAAAAACATTTTAAACAATACCTTACAGCAAAACAAAAGCTAACAAACAAAGAAAATCTTGTCAGGTTCTTACACCGAGGTAAACCCCAATTTGTCTTTTAGGAGAGGTAGTTTAGTACTAGTCGTTGGGGCATTTGAACGGCTTTTTTGCCCCGACGGGAGGGAATTTGAACAAGCCAATCTGCAAAAGTTCAAATGCCCGGGGGGTTGCCCGGGGGAGGGGGATGTTGAACTTTCGAATTGATCGGCGCATTAATCCCAGACGCGCAAGACGTGAAGTAATAAGTCATTTTTGGCAAGACTTACCTGAATATGAACTAAGAGATACACACCATCGAACCAGAATAGCAACTAAAACAGTTAGCGCTACTGAATAGAATTTTTCCGCCATTTCTTTACCAATAAATTCTAAATCGACTATTTGATCACAAAAGGTTAGGTTTCGTCCGCCATGTTGAAAATTAAAACAGCGAATTATGGGATGGCTCCTTTCCAGGCCCTTGCCATTTATCAAACAGTGTCCCAGTGATTTGAGCATCCCTTGATTTGGGTACCTCCGTACCCAAATTCCTATAGTGATATGAGTATCCCAGGTAGGGATACCCAAAGGGAGAAGTTTTTACATACAGGTCACATTCCAGAGGTCACAAGTACAGGTCACTGTGTTGCTGAAATATAAACACATTGGGCAGTGTCCCCTGACAGTACTAGGTGATGTTTTAGACCAGGCCCCGGTTCCTGGAAAGCCGATTAAACTATCCCCCGATTAGCAGTAAATCCACGATTAAATTCGTTACCTCTAGAATAACTAAACCAGGGATAAAAAGGCGTTCCTGAAAGCAGAGTTATTCCTTGTTTAACTATCCCTCGGTTAAACTCATATCAAACAGGTTTTAAACAGCATATAAAAGCGCGGGAAAAAGACAGAGCGGGAGAAAAAAGCCGACTCCGATACTCGTTTTACCAACCGATACCTGTTGTAGTCTATTGTCGATATTTGACAGCGGTACGATTTGCCCTTTTTCTGGTTGTGAGAAAACAAAACTTCAAACCTTTCCTCAAAGAAAGACAAAGTGGAAATCAAGGTTCAGTGCAAAGTGATGCTGATTCGAGGTGAAATGTGGGTCTGCAGGGTGACCGAGTGGTTAGGGTGTTAGCTTAAATACTAGCAGGAATGGAGTTCGAGAAGCATCGAAACGTTCAAGAAGTAAGTCAAAGTCTTTATGGAGTCACCCATTTAAACCGCGTGGACTTCAAATCCATTTTACAAGGTTTTACATCAGAATAGATTTATTTAACTATTCCAGTGCAAAAAGAAGTTAATTTGGGAAGCCTACAATGTTTAGTTATCTACTGCATCCCATTTAGGTAATTTTTTTCTTCTCTTGACAAATTTTAATTATGAAAACTGCAAGAATACGCAGAAGTTAATGGTTTAAATTTCTAACATCTCCTCAAATGTCTTGCAGTAATATGTATGCAACAAAAGCCGCCAAACAAAGCCTTGGCTTTGTGAGAGGGATCTTGCATAGTATGAGCCATGTTTCGACAGACTTAAATATTTATAGACCAATTGCAAGTTCACTATCAGTTTCTAAAATACTTTGTCCACGAGTTAGCCATAGGCACCCTTTGATTATTTATCGGTAACACAGCTGTGACCTGTACGGGTGTCCTGTCGAATGTGACCTGTAAATTGAAAGAAACCTGCCGTACCCAAAACACTGATTCTTATACTGACAAAAGACTGGAGCAAGTGAAGTCATTCCGCCGATTATCTTCATTACAAATGTTTTAATTTTTAATTTCGTGGCAATGTCCTGGAAAATAGTAGAACGTTAACCAAGTCCTGATAAAATTATGGAAAACACTTTAGGTTTGCAGCTTACTCGCCAAATTGGCCCGTGCCATTAACCCTAACCCGCGCTATTGTTCACGTGACCCGCAACCAGCTGCAAATATTAGCTACTCCCCCACGGTACTCCCTGTAGCTAAGTAGCCTAGGGAGGGGGGGGGGGTGATTACGTGACAGAAGCCTAGGTAGGCAGGTGCAAGCTGGGTGTCGTAAACTAAGACTTTGTTTAAGAATACATGAATTAGTGAGTTTGCGTAAAACTGTCTTAGGATGGCATTGCAGTTACATTTTATGTCATTGTCAGCCCATGCTGTTTAGAGCGGAGCTCTTCATTCTCGTTCCAGAGTCGACGGACTAGGTCGATTCTTGGGCAGACTGAAACAAAGGATCGCGGGCTCTGGAGACGAGAATGCAGAGCTCTTGTGCAAGCCTTGGCCAGCGCTTACAGAGCACCATAGTTATGAAATAGGTAAACTGAACCTCATTATGCGACTTGGTTTTCATGTTCATGGCCGTGTACCCTGGTGTCACCCCGGGCTTCAGGTACAGTGACCTTGGAGTGCCTCTAAGCCAGAGTAGAAAGGGTTGCTTCAAGTCCAGCTTGCGTTTTTGTTTTCGATCTTATCTCTTAACTCTTTCGCGGGAGCACCAAATTAGGTAACAATCAATTGGAGTGGCTAAGCGACGTGGTGAATCAACTCATCCCCCCCCCCACCCCTCTCTCTACCTCTCTCTCTCTCTCTCTCTCTCTCTCTCTCTCTCTCTCTCTCTCTCTCTCTCTCTCTCTCTCTCTCTCTCTCTCTCTCTCTCTCTCTCTCTCTCTCTTGACAATTCCAACATTCTATCAAATCATTTAAATGAAGATGGTATCCATTTAAATAGAAAGGGCACATCTATCCTCGTTAAGAACATTTCTTCTTTTATCAAGTACAACCCTAATTAGGGTTACCCGGAGACCGAGGTTGCCAACCATGCTTTCCCCAATACTCATTCTACAACTAATCAAAGTAGTGCCTCTAATTCAGGTTATTTTTTCCCAAATAGTAGAGGTTTTAAGTTATTTCTCATAATATTGTTAGCCTCGTAAAGCACATAGATGAAGTTAGAATCAATTTAAGTAATCAATCAGTAGATTTCTTAGCATTGAATGAAACCCGACTCGATTGTTCTCTTGAAGATTTACATTTTGTTATTAATGGTTATCACTTAATTAGAAATGATAGAAACCGCCAAGGTGGTGGAATTGCAATTTACATCAGAAAAACTATAAATTATCATATTGGACAAGATTTCGACTTAGAGAGTATCCAGGGTATTTGTATCGAGATTAGGAAACCCAGTAGTAAATTAAACCTTTTGTTGTATTTGCTTGTTATAGACCTCCCGATTCTGATCGATCATTCCTGAACAAAATAGAAGAGATTATATTTAGACTAGATTTAGAAGACAAGGAAATTATTTTCCTGGGCGACTTAAATTGTAATTATTTAGCAAATAGTCGGGAATGTCATATACGTCATCTCAAATCAATTGCTGAGACGTATCAATTGTCTCAGTTGATCAATACTCCAACCCGGGTAATGCGCCGATCAATTCGAAAGTTCAACATTACCCCCCCCCCGGGCAACCCCCCCGGGCATTTGAACTTTTGAAGATTGGCTTGTTCAAATTCCCTCCACTCGGGGCAAGAAAGCCGTTCAAATGCCTCACCAATAAGTAATGAACTGCCTCTCCTCAAAGACAAATTTGGTCTTCAATCAAGCACTTTACATGCCTTTCAGAGAGAGATATTCGGTAATGACACCTTCAATCTTCTTTTAAAGACCCTTTTCAAAAAGTTATTCACTAACAAAGGCGAAGTTCTATCTTGTAAATCAGTCACACCCCCCAAAACCGAAAACATTCACGGGCCTATTACGTCAGAACAACAGATGAGGCTGGTTCAAATTCCCCACCCTTCCAACGCAACGTTCAAATTCCCCCCTTCCCGGGCACGATGCACAGTCAAATGCCCAGGGTATGCCCGGGGGGGGGGCATGTTGAAGTTTCGAATT
>OZ024896.1:32324306-32576806 GCA_964017195.1 Siderastrea radians | reverse complement strand
TCTTATCGTGGGGCTAAATTATGGAATTCACTTCCAAACAAGATGAAATCAGAGGAGTCTCTTGAGTCATTTCGAAAGCGTCTATTCACACTCGGTCTCCAATAGTATGTAATACTCTTACTTGTAACTTAATTCTATGTAGATATTTGTATATAGTACATATTTAATTATCAGTGTAGTACTTTTTAACACAGCTTTCTCGGAAAACAATTCGCTGCTGAAATTGAAGAAATTCCGTGTATAAATAAAGTGTTCTGTTCTGTTCTGTTCTGTTCTGTTCTGTTCTGTTCTGTTCTGTTCTGTTCTGTTCTGTTCTCTAAAAGACTTCGATGAACCAGCTTTAAAATTAGTTGTATTTTATTTTCATTTGCGTCTCATCTGTTCTTTACAATTTTAGTTATTTCGCTTTTTATACTTCCTTTATTGTTTGTCCCCTTAACAATTAATTTATTTTTCATTTATTTTAAAAATCACTTATTTATTTGTCCATTTATTTATTTGCGTTAAATCACTCTTGTGTTCGTACTCTAAATTGTTCTCGAGTATAAAAATATGTGATAATTTTTTAATCTAACTATGCTTTTGATACCAGGGAAGCCTTAAGATCTACTATGATTAATAGTACTAGAGTAAATCGGGCGTGCCTTTGGGGGGCGGGGTCTAGAGGAAGGTGCATACAAACACGAGTTTGGAACTTAGTTTATCACTAGAAGGCTCGATCACTCCATCGGACCCGCTTGACTGGCGACTTTTTGCTGCGCTGTGAAATGCTTTAAGAACGTAACGTCTCCAACGCTTCGGCTACAGCATCTTGTCCAAGTAAATTTAACAATTCTTTGCATTGCTGCTCAATCACTCGGACTCGCTTGACTGGCGACTCTTTGCGCCACTTAAGATAATTGTTACTTGAATCTCTAATGTGAGAAAATGGATTCTCAATAGCTTGCTCTAATTGCGCTTCATCAGGGCTCGTGCTGCTGACAATCCAATCAATGAGACTATCCGGGAGTTCAAAGCCAGCAAATTTGTAAATTTTCTTGGCAGTAGTAATGGGCATTGTAGCAATCTCTCTGTATGTGATTTCCATATATCTTTCCTTTAGCCCTTCATGACGTTGCAAGTCTCTTCCAAATTTAATGTTTGCTGTGATTTTACGGCATATTTGATCGACGCTTGCTGGAAATCCTTTATAAGTGAAATCAGAAATCCACCCATTCCTTATTCGTGAATTTATACTCCCTCGCGGATCCCGAACAATTTGAATGACTCGAATATCTGTTTCTGGATTCTCGCGAAACACACGCGGGATGAACGTGCAAATGCTCTCGCCTGGAACGCGAACTTGTCCAACTTTCACGACACTGTGATTGAATTTGTTGAGGCAGACATCTTCGGCGAATTTAGGATGACTTGAAAGCTTAGGATAAAATAATTTTCCTGATTGTGTTCTGTTTGTAAACGGCAAAGTCCTGAAGACATTTCTCTCAAAAACGCCGCTACCAACCCACGATGTTCTCGTGTGAACTAAAAAGCTTTTCGCTGCCTGTGATTGAGTGAACTGGCAAGACAACAAGGCGTTTACGACGTCTACTACAATTCTCTCTTGATGTTCCAATTCTAAAACGCCCATTTGTTGGAACCATTTCTTTGTCACCCATAATGGTTCGTAGACTGTAAACATTTGAGGGTCAGCCGCAAACATTTTCGTTACAAAGGTTGTCCCAGAACGATCGTCACCGAAGATAAGAAGGCTTTTTCGCTTTTCCCAAGATCCCTTCGGAGGCTGATTGAAGTCCCGAATATGATTCGTGTGTTTCGTCGCGTGCCGCTTTCTGCTTGAGTACTGTTTACGACTGGATATGATCTTTTCCGAAGCTGCCCTCAGGGTTTGATGGGAATTGCGAAGATTTCTCGTGATTGCTAGCTCGGGTTTACCGTGGTGCCGAGAAACCACCTTTCTTGAATGCGGCTTGAGATAAGTTTTCACTTTCGCTGAAGATGCTTTGGGAACCTGATTGGAATCCTGAAGACCATTCCTGATTTTCGAATCGATGTCACTTCGGTAATTTGAAATCCCTTCGCTTGAGTTCTGTTTCCGATGGGATTTTAATCTTTCCGAAGATACCTTCGGAAGTTGATCGGAATCCCGATGTCCATTCGTGATTTTCCGCTCCGGTTTACGTTGATAACTCGAATCCACTTTCTTTGATTGCTGTTTTAGATGGGATTTACTTTCATTATAGCGATTCAACTCCGTAGCTTGAGGATCCAAAGATCTGGGCTTGATTCCAGGACTTTTGACGTTATCAACTGCATTTCTCGATGGTGAGGTAGGCTTGACTTGATATACAACAGGTTTGCCTTGCAATTTATCATGGTTATTTGTCAGATCTGTAGATAAAGTGGAGTTTTCAGTCTTCTTTGCTGGCGAATGCAGATTTCTCTTGAAATTTTGTTGCTGAGACTCAGAATTCGATTCAAATGATTCTGGTTCTTCAAAATTCACGTTCGGCTCATTTAGATTTGACTGTAGCTCTACGTTTGTTCCCATCTCAGATTTGGTCAGAGTTTGTTCAAATCTACCTCCCTCAGCGGTGTTCTGTCGAGAAGATTTTGTCGTATCTGAACGTCGCTGAGAGTCCGACTGAATCTCGGGTAATTGGCGATTGTCATCGGAGAAACTTTGGGAGTAGTTCGGCAAGCGTCGATGAGATATATTCAGGTTTCGAACACCCAAACGTGATAATTTTATCCCAATCTCATTGGCAACGCGTTTGGAAGAATGTCTTAGGGAATTTAATCTGGATTTCCATTGGTACTGTGGTTGATCATGAGACGCAGATGTATTTTGCACTGAAAGGTTTGAATGAAAACTGAGTAAATCTCTAAAGAGGGCATCGCTATTTTGCAGGATGTCGGATGTTTCTTCTCTTTCCTTCATTTGCTGTACGTATTCACTGAACTGTGGTGCTTCGTCTCCAGGACGATAAGTCATAGGCAAAGGTAGTTCTATTTGATGTACCATTAAAAATAAGCACAAACCCGTAAAAGTTATGACAATCAACGCAAGTTTGAAAAGTCTCGAGATTCGGAATATTTTCCATGCTCCCATGTCGTGTGCAGCCACGTTTGTTCAGTCCTTCATGTTCGTATGTTGGCCCTGTTGAATGATCAAATGCATAATTAATGACAGTACATTAAACATTGAATCAGTCATTTTTTCCTTTTCAGCTTCACTAAAACGTTGTTGGATAAGAAGCTTACTGAACCATGATGAACGATTCGATTTCAGTAAAGGTTTTCTGGAAAGCGGGAGCACTTGCTTCTAGCCTCAGACACCGTGCACATCACAACAAAGACATGTCGAGGACTACTCCGTAAACTTGAACAAGGCGAAAGGAAAAAAACCTTGAAGATCAATAAACAGAACTGAATAACAAGCCTGTCAATCCTGTCTTCCCAGCATTACAGTTTGCCTCGTCGTTTGTGCTTTATCCTTCTTATCCGACAAGGTTTTTACAATAGTTGTACATGGCCGGACTAAATTGCTTCATGGAGAAAAAAGAGAAATATTCCCATTGTTTCCAATATATAATAGTCCGTTGAGACTTGGACCGCTCACGGCTTTTATTTCGCTGTTTCGTGTTTTTGAATGGGAAAATGTACAAGAGAAAACTGTTTCCTTCAGTGCATGGCTTACAATTATAATCTGTCGCAAGTTCTTCGAGATTGCATGAAAAAATTATACGTATATACTTATGACTTTTTTAATTGTCCCGCACGCGTGTGCTACAGGCTTAAGATATGTTCTTTGCTGTCTGCCATTTTGTAAAACAACCATGACAAGATTAGTTCGGTTTCGAAATCACTAAGACCGCTGAAGAGAAAAACTTAAGATGCATTTTACAGAGTTGGTCACACTCTTTCCTGTTAACATGTGCAACGCTGATTTCCATTTACGCAAAAGAATATAAGTTGCTTCAGACGAGTCTTGTAACTGAATAAGACGGGCGAACGTACCCGTTCACTGATACAAAATGCCAAGGTCTCGTACAAAAGGCCTTCAGGTTCGCGTCTTATTCTTTTTACTACATGCGGTTTAATTATTAATAAGAACACCTGGGGCCGTGTTCTTATCTCTTTTCAGCTAAGAAAAGACGAGAAAAGCCATTTCATATACCAATTTAGATAAAACGCAATACTATTATTAGGTATTAGCGCTTTTATAAGCGGCGCTGACTCACTAGCTATAGCTATCCTCACCCTGTAGGAACTGAAAGCGATGACTGCTTCAAC
Source organism: Siderastrea radians (assembly GCA_964017195.1). NCBI lineage: Eukaryota > Metazoa > Cnidaria > Anthozoa > Scleractinia > Rhizangiidae > Siderastrea > Siderastrea radians. The sequence continues at coordinate 32,572,510 of OZ024896.1, read as the reverse complement.
TTTACGTTTTCCTTTAACGTTAAGACCCCTTAAAGCTGGAGAGGCGTAAATTCAACACTTTAATACGCGCACCGCCTGTGACTGTCAGCTAACGAGATGACTTGGTATATTCCACATATAAATTGTACCTTAATAGCATAGTTACGCCCCCGCGACCTGCTCTTTTGAGAAATACAACATTCATAAACTTCTGCCGACTGCTTGAATTAGAGTTTCGCGCAAAGTCTCTGAAGAGTAGTACATATACACTTTATATCTCGCTATATTTTGCGGTTATCATAGAAACTTTGTCAAGGGGAAAAAATTTCATGTTAAGAGAAATTTTTGGAAAGAATGTTTACCTGTGTACACAAACAAATACCCATGATAGCTTCAAATGATTTCTTTTTTCTGTACTGTAGAAGGTTATTTAACAGTTGTTTCTTAGCTATATCGTTCTTTTGGAATTCAGAAATCTCCACTTCAAAACATCTATATCTCCTCACGGGAACAAGATAGCCCTGGGCGTCTTAAAATGGCTCGAAATTTGCATGCTTCTATTACATTTTACAATTTTTAGTCATCATTAAACGCAGCACTGAACTGTAAAATGCTTTTGTCGTCAGGCCTTCAAAGTCCGTAGTTCAGTATTAAGACAATGCTGTATAGTTTGTGAACACACAAAAAATATCATGATTTCGAATCGGCACCGATGCGTTTTTTTTTTTGTTTTTTTTTTTGTTTTTTTTTTTTTGGAAGTGGTAACTTATGTTTGGTTCGTTTTATCTTTTCACTTTTTTATCAATTTCAATCAAAACGTAATTATAAAGTGAATTGAAGCGAAATCCAGGTTTTAGGATAAAATCAAACTGACCATTAAGTATGATCGTGAAATGAGAGTGTACCGAGTTATTGAGCAGTACTTTCCTGTGGTGCTGTTTATTATGCTTTACGAGGTGGTTTTAACTTTTGAGTCTGGATGAAATCCTTAAGTGTGACTATTCAAATGAAAGCTACTGAGCAATACTTTCCTGTGGTGCTGTTTATTATGCTTTACGAGGTGGTTATAACTTTTGAGTCTGTGGAAGACTTCCTATAGGGGTTAACCATTCAAATGAGAGCATCTTTAGTTAGTGGTACTTTCTTCTGTTACTGCGACTACACTGTACTTCAGCTTTTGAGTAGGTAGATAAAGTCGAGGTGTGTTTTGTATGAAGCCTAATTAACTGGCTCTCCTTGTTTTTGTACGCTGTACAAGCAAAGCAGTCGCAATTACACTGGGAGAAAATGAAAAAAAAACAGTGAACAAAAATATAGTGGCTAACCTAAATCGAATTTCTTTTTCTTTAAGGTACAAAAGAGAATATAACTAACGATCTTTTAGGTACCAGACATAATGCGATTAGCATACATGTACAAAACTGCATGAAAGCGCTTTGTTGTCAAATGAAAACTAAAATCCTTTCTTATAGAATTACACTAATTCAGTCTATCTATGAACTGTATACAGTGAAATTACGGCAGACTTCATCGCTACTCTAGGTTTTGAATCTTCGGTTCGCGAATCAGATCAGTCATGTTTGAAAGATCCCGGCAGATCTGCGCAACGGCTAAGTCGGCTGTGAAGAGTAAAATTATCGGCAAGAGAGATCGTAATGTCGGATGCATTCATTGCAGATATGTAGTTTTTTGCGTTGCAAAAAATTAACTTTTCTAAATCCGCTGAATTGACGCTGTTTGTGTGTACATATATTTATTTGTTTATGGTAGCATAAAAATACGACGAAAGATCATACTTCTTAATTCCCCGCGATCTTTCGGCTTCAACGAGTACAGGACATGCAGAAAATGATGAAAAAAAAAGCAGGATAATAAGTACAGTTAAGTCCTTTTTTGCAAAAAGAAAACGTAGAACAACAATCATGGAAAACTGAGTGGATAACTTGATTTCGTATGATTTAAACCAAGAAATCGGTTTTTACAATTTCAAAATAAAAAATATATATAAATAAATGAAATAAAATAAAAAAGAATCGCAAATATTATGATTCAGTTTCAAAAAAGAAAGAGACTCACCATAAGATTTGAAACAGAACTGCACTGAATCCCAAATAGTAAATGTGTGAACTGGCTAACAACAGTTTAGAATTTGAGAAAATTTAAATTAATGCCGGAAGTTTTTTAATTATTTATGTACAAAAGAAGAGACAGAAACACGACGTTGCCTTAGCGCCACAATTTTCTTCTATTCATGGGTAAATCCTATCATTACAATCCATGACCAATTCATCAGCTATTTTTACAGAAGTATTCAAAGTGCTTCCGAAGCGATTACATTCCCGGTGTAGATCATTTTAAGTCATGCCAAAAAAAACTATAGCAGTTAAATATTGCGAGAATATCACCCAGTGCGGAAGTTGTCATTTTGCATGCGTGGTAATAAAATAAAGCTGGCTTAAATTTCCTCCGTTTTGTTTCACAATGAAATATAAATGAGGTCTTAAAACAAAGCGTGGATTTCAAAACAAACCGATTAGGCATAATTATTCTGGGGATGTCAAACAGCGAACGAGTTTAGATTTACATATTGTTCGTAAAACTCTTAATACAGTGGAATCGCGAAATAACGAAGTGCCGCAAAAGCGGACTCCTGGGAAACTGTGTTCATTATAAATATATCTTATTAGACGGTTTAGTGTGTAGTATCGTGGGATATTTTTACGAGTCGCGCCGTATTTTGGCGAGCCCGTAGGGCGAGTCAAAATACAAGAGACGAGTAAAAATATCCCACGATACTACACACTCAACCGTCTAATAAGGGATTTATTATTCAACTTAGCTACAAAATGGAAAAGTGGTTTATGAACTGTCTGAATTGCGTGACAAACTAACGTGACTTCTGAGCAGCGCGCCAGCGGGGTCAGGTTTCGCGCGCTTGATGTGAGGTTGTTGTTCATTGGTCAAAAACGAAAACTTGGCAAACCTGTCAATCGAGCGAAGCGTCGTGATTTTATTTCAAACTTGCGTGAAAAACAAAGATGGAACAAGGCAAAACTGAATTATTTTTGGGTTTACAGTTAGGTCAACAACAATGTTCTTGGTCACCGAGTAAAACTACGAAAAGAAAGAACTCGACAGAACAAACAGAACTCGAAAGTCAAGTCAAACAAAGTTAAACAGCACTTCAAGGTCAGTCGACAGCTCAGTCATCTTCGTCCGAATCACTAACCACGCGTCGTTTTGGAAGAGATAGCGGTGGAGATTTCTGACCGATAACAATTGTACATTCGTTGAAGACAGCTCCTGAGAAAAGATGGGTTCCGTTTCCTGACTTTGACAAACAAATGACATAAAAGATTGTTAAGTCCTCGGCGGGAATTTCTTCAATGGCCCTTGTTTCTTTAACGCAGTTGAGGTCAGTTTTTGTCTTTTCTGTTGTATTTTAATACGTTTCGATTTTCTTCAATAAATAAAGAAAATTCACTGTCGTCTAGGTCATTGCTTGTCTCTAGGATCTCGTTTTCTTTAAAAACCTCAAAATTTGGTAAGCATTCATCGTTTTCTTCGGGAAAAACGAGCGTTTCGGCCATTTTTTCATCGTTCACCTTGTAAGCCTAATGCCTGACGTGGCATTTGTAGAAAACCTGTCAAACCGGTCTTCTGGAGTACAAATACCGTGGGATATTTGTACTCGTTTTGGGTGTTATTTGTACTCTACTGAATGCAGTTGAATAATAACATGGGTTAGTTACAAACGAAACCCGTTACCGGACGAATTTGTGGACTCAACGACCTAAATCTTGGTTATATCAGAGGATTTGATATAACGATTCGAGTATTGATCGGGATTGCTTAAAAATTATTTTGCTCTAAAATTAACCAATATTGTGCAAATACTATCCAGATTTGAATTTGTGATTTACGATCTTTACCGTACCCAAATTGTGAATTAGCCAATCAGAAGCCTTGTTTACTATCATGATTTTCTACGATATCAAGCCACTGACCTGATATCGTACGATATCATGGACAGTTTGTGAAACTCGCATTTTTTTGCAGACTTTAGAGGCGAAAATTACAACAGAAATACAACGAAACGTAAAACTATTAAATTTGTCAAACGAGAAAGTAATTTGTTTCACGTTAAGAAAGGAAAAAAAATACAATTTCGCGCCAAAAGTGGAAGCGGCTACACTGGCGGGCGCTCGCGTGAACTTTATGGACAGCGCTGAAACTTTTTTGGTTTCAAAATGGAGCCGGATTTTCCAAATTTCTTTCTTAACTTGGACTTCCAAGATTCAGAAAATGAAACTCCAAACAAACATAAAACAAACTCCAAACAATAATAAAATGGCAGATGAGGAGTTGGAGAAGAGTATTGACGACCAGAAAAGTGTAAATACGTGTCGCTCTACAACGCCTGACTGATCATGGTAACTGAAAAAAAAAAAAAACCAAAAAAAACGCCGGGTTTCAGGACGAATTTGGGTACGGTAAATACCTAATCGCACCTTTTTTGGTACGCTTCAGCAGCATATCTAGCTCGTTTGGTCTCACCATGGGTATTTTGGCTCGACTGCGTCTCGCCAAAATACGAACCATGGCTCGACCAAACTCGCCTGATATGCCGCCGAAGCGTACCAAAAAGGTACGATTAGGTATAAGTATCAGTGCATCTCTGTTGCTCTGCTGTCGCAAGATGACACCTAATTCGTTTCATCAGCGTTTGGGCTTCTCGGTTGGATTGTGGTCGTTATATCAGGATTTCGTTACACCGGAGTTCGTTTTAAACACCTTACCCTAACTTTGGCCGGGCTGAAGAATATTGTTTTTGAAAGCGGGACGTCGTTATCTGGTCAGTCTCAGGAGGAGTACGTTATATCGACTTCGTCACTGTATTCAGTTTGAAAAAGGGGATGAAAATCTTGCTAAAAAAAAGCCAGCCCCCAATTACCGGTTTGCCTGTTTAGTTTTACAAACTGCTTAATAACTGTGACTCGATCTTCACTGCATTTGTAGCAATTCATTAATTTTCCTGGATCGACCTTTGAGAATCCTCTTTATGGCTCTGTCCGACTTCACACACCAAAAACCCGGCTAACAACAACAACAACAACAAGAAAGGATTTCCGGGCTGTTAATGACCTCCGATTGCCCAGAGGGGAGTAACAATGGAACGGCAAAAAGCGAAAACGGAGAAAATCTAGGGGAAAAGCGCAATTTCTTACTGATTTTCTGTTTACTCGGAGATGAGATTGTTTTGGGCATTTATTATTCAGTTTTCTGCCCTAGGTTTCTGGAAATAATAACTGGTCTATAAACTACGTATACTCCAAAATTTCCTGCACAGTTTCTCGGTCAACGCTTTAAGTGAGGAAACGAAAAACCTGGCCACTCCGCTTACCTCGTGTAATTAGGCTTAAAAAGGCAATTAAAAAAGTATTTTGATTAAAAAAGAAATTTTTAAGTTTTCTTTCGCTCAGTTTTGCGTAGTATTTACCTGACACACTAAACTGGATGAAGTCGTTGGATTGCCCGCTGTAACTGGTAAAGTCGACGATGCTTTGTTTATAAACTTTCTCATTCTCAACCCATCAGCAAAAAAAACCGCCCAATTTGAATTGGCAGGGTAATTTGGCCAACATTATTAAAGAATGCCGTGACTGCTTTCTTTAGTTTGTTTGCCTCTGTTTCGGCAACAAATCTCCTTGCATATTTTGTAGCCTCGTGACAGGCGCGGAAAGCCGGACCTCGGTTGGATGGGGGGATTCGTCCTTCAATTTTCTCGTGCTCCTCTCCCGTGAATCTCCCCCACTGACTCGCTCCCATTTCAGTGCCAACCACGTAGACCACTTAGAGTGCAGCAAGATTTAGTTTTAAAACTAGATCATTATGCAAGATCGAATAAACAAATCAAACACCGCCGGCTACTTATGTTTTGTAAAATCAGCAAATGACTACAGCTGCCTGTGCAAACATTGGATCACAACAATTTTGTGACCCTTGCCTTTTGCTCAGGCTATCTATCAATGTATCACCTTTTAATTTTATTTTTATCCTCCTTTAAAAGGATGCTAAAATTTCCCAAAAAGTCATCGAAAACCATCCCCTTTTCCTGTGAATACGAATCAAGATCACCTCAAAACTCTGACAGATTTAAGGGGCCTCGCACGGCAAACGTTAACCTAATGGTGTAATTTTGCATTGCACGAAACCTAGAGGTGATAATAAAGAAAGCGACTAAGACTTTAGGGAAAAATGCAATTTGTTCCCCCACCATCCACTTAAGATCAAGGCAGAATGATGAAAATTAGCCCGCGGCGGGCCGGGTTCTCTTCGTACGCTGTCCCACGGGAAAGCGTACCGCACTTACTTCTCAGGTTCCGTCGACATGCCAGGGGCATCCAACAAAAGTGTTTCGAATATCTTTTTCCGTCTTTATAGATTGTTGCAAGGTCTTCATGAACTTAAACCTATGTGCGGGTTTGCATCCTACTCAATCATGTAAACAGTACCTTAAACATTGGTCTGAACTAGGGTACTGATTTTACAGGGCAGGACTCAAATAGGGTATCGATTAATTTGGGGCCAGAAATAAGGCATCGAAAATCAGATATTTTGGTCTAAAATAGGAAAAGGGTGTAAAGTAGTGCGCAACACACCCCCACCCAAATTATCGGCGACCCTCCCCCCCCCCCCTTGTCCCATCCCGGGCAAAGCGTGAGCCGAACATGTGACCTTCCTCGAACAGGTCATATGATTTGCCACTCTGAACCATGGGATTACTCTTGGAAACCTAAATCATTTGCAAGGTTTCCTGTTCCTGCTTGTGATTAAATTTAAAACAACAAACTGAAAATAGTTTTGAGGCCCACGATACATAAATTAAGCTTAATTTTAGTAATTTTGAGATGTTTATTTTTATCTCTTTTAAAGGTTCTACAAGTTTCAAAAGAAAAGATGTACTCCTTTTATTGCTTGCCTCGAAACACAATTTCTGAACAATTGCAAGTAACCGAGATCAACAATATCATTCTTTCTAAGGCCCAGTTCACACGTATGCGTTTCGTATCGATTAAAAAAAACGAAATTTTTATTAATACGCTTATTAAACCAACGCTGAAAGGTATGCTGAAACGTCTCAAAAGCATCTACCGAACGAACAGTCTTAAAAAACCCAATTCCAACGTGGAATTTCAGAAAACGGATCGGACGGAGATAAATAACTTTAACCACCGGGTTTCAGACGCAAAAAAAAATAAAGTTTGTTATAGAGAATAGCCTTCTCTCCGCATGTAAACTACAGAAACGTTGTGTTTAAAATCAGGCAAGTATCGACCAAGCATGAGCGTTTTCCGCGATCGCTTGCATTTTTTCGCGGTCACTGTGCTAGTGTCGACTATTTGTCGTTGTTTTTCATGTGATGCTAGACACAATTGTTGCCAAGTAAAAATCGTGTATCGACGTGTACCTGGTTTCCGCCGTCTGCCTGTCAGTAGATTCCTTGTCTTCGTTCAATATTTCAGGTGCCTGAATGTTGTCTCACATCCCACGTACGTCATAACTCAGTTGTATGGATTGTGTGAGTTGTATACAGCTATTTCAACTAACGTTGTCGGATTTTACAGCCTCGAGCCCACGCGACAAGACCGAAAGTTAGTATGGGTAGCTGTACATCTTTTGGTGTAATTCAGCTGTAATTTCATGGTTGTCACTGTCACAGAATGGGTGCAAGTGCCATAAACATCTGCCTATGTGATTTATTTTTTGTAGGGGTGAGCCATACGGTTTGGTAAATTTATTAAAAAGTTACCCATATCACCTTGCAGTCTTGTCGCGTAGTCTTTCCGACAACGTTAATTGAAATAGCTGTATGTATTGTGAGCCAATTTATAAGTATTATAAATTAAAGTTAATGGGACAACCATGAGGTTAATATCCTAGCGTTACTATATCGGCAATGCGATATGTCATCAAGATAAGACCTTTCAATCATCATGCCTAAAGGTCATGCCGCATTCACGTGCAAAGATCAGGATATTTATATTTGACCAATGACGTTTGGCTGCTCACGTGAAATCAAGCACCCTCAATCTGCCTTTGTTCATTTCAGCCTTCCATTCTAGTAATCATTCTGGTTGAGTACCTTTGTTAACCAGCTCCCCTCCCTCCCTCCCACATGTTGTCTCAGTATCTATGGGCATGGCTTTGCACAGTTTCATAACCGTTGCCCCAAACATTATAAACACCTGTATCCTGTTGTATGCAATAGCACCTTATCTACAGTGTACATCTTATTCTGTCAGCATATAGGTGTAAAATTAATGTACCAGCTAATTGTATATTACCACAGTTTCTAGTCTAAATGTAGTTTATTGTTCATTCTTTGCCACAGCGGAAAAGCTGTGATGAGACTGCCAACTCTGGCTTTATAGCCTTTTTCTTAGCCTCGTTTACTACTGACTTGCTTTTCATTACTGGCATTGGTTTATTTATTTATTTATTTATTTATTTATTTTTATTTCCTAATCTTTGATCAGTTCTTTGAATAGCGTGCTCAATGTAAGGGCATGATAGTTATTACTCTGTCCTTCGTACACTGCTGTAGTTGTTAGTCTTATTTTAGTCATTGTTATTCTTTCATTATGGTATAAGCTATGAAGGGATTGTCAATAACTGTCAGTTAAAATGAACTTTTTTCTTAAGCTCACAGCTGCTTATGATTCCTATTCCACGGTTGGGATCATTTCTTCTCAGATTCAATTATTTTAACAGCTTGTAAGATCATTTCAATTTTACCAATCAACTATGCCCTGTAGGGTAGTATGGCAATTGTGATCAATTTCAATAAACATGGGTAAGGGAGGAAGTGCTCCCAATACAGGTCACACTTTTCCCCGTGGACTCACAGTCTCAGTTACTTCTATATTCTGCGCCATTCACAACTGGTTACTATGGTAACCCTAGGGTATAGGCTCGGATAGGATAAGGACCTCGTTCTGAGGGGATTGTTGGCTCCCTGGGGAGGATCGGATATGGACCTCGCTCATGGGGGATTTTGGCCCTCTGGGGAGGATTCGGTCCTCGCTCACGGGGGATGGCCCTCAGGGGAGGGGGGACCCGGGGACCTCGCTCTGAGGGGATTTTTGGCTCCCAGGGGAGGATCGGGTATGCACCTCGCTCACGGGGGATTTTGGCCCTCTGGGGAGGATTCGGTCCTCGCTCTCGGGGGATAGCCCTCAGGGGAGGCCCATTGCCAATATAGCCTAGCCTGACCTGTATGCAATCTATGCCTCACTGGAGTACTTCCTCCCCTACCCCTTTATCCCACAAACTGTTGTTGTCTCACTTACTCTCATGGATTGGAACATTAATTGATATTTTTGCTAAATGCGCAATGCTGCGGAAGGCTAATCGTTGACCATGGACTTTGAACGTAAGATCTGAAGCTGTTTGTGCAGGAGTACCGAACGGAACTGCTCCGCAAAATATCCGCTCTTCAGGCTATTCTTGAGCTGGCTGGCAAATTTTTAACCGGTATTGAAATCTTGCTGGGAATTTACTGTTAGCGAAAGCTTGCTGGGAACTGTGGCCCATCTTACGCTCTGGCTGGAAAAAATTTAACTCTTCCGGCTGGCCTGAAATTGTCACCTACTGTGGCTGGCAAACGACAAGATGTCACTCCGCGTGTTCGTGTTTTGATTAATTAGTGAAGTATTTAGTTGTTTTCTGGTTAAAATTTTGTTTTGGTGTCAACTTAAAGACGCAAAACAGACACCGATCAAGTGTCACAGTTGCAGTTTTTTGAGCAGTTTGTCGGCGGTTGACCGTTAACAAGTACTCTACAAATTACTGGACACAGAATTGGAAAACATGATCGGTTTTTGTTGTTTCTGCTGTGTTGGGATGTAAGTGGGTAAGGTCTCAGTGTTAGAGGGATTATTGTGCGGTTTTCCATTTAGAAGCTTTCAGAAAATGAATTCGATGCTTTTCTTGTTGATCCAGCGCGCTGGGAAGAGTCGCAGCGGCATTTCTCAAACAAAATCTACAGCAGTATCTCAGGAGTGGTATCGTTTGAAGTCTTCAGAATCGTGAGCAGGGACCTTTTTTAACATGAACGTAAATGTCGTTAGTGGACAACGTTATGACTTAATTATCCGGGCAGTAAAAATTCGTTAATGTAATTCAGTTTGTAAAGTAAGAGCAGTTATATATTCGACCGCTAAATTCACAGACCACTGAATTTCAGCTGAATTGAAAAGCCAAGTAACAGATCTACCTAGGTCATTATGCATTTGAATTTAAGAAATTAAACAATATCGATTTCCGTTTTTATACGCCCGTTCAAATCGCTAGGCCTTGCGAACTACTGCTCTACTAACCGACCAGTTTATATCGTTCATCTGTAGTCAATGAGCGCGCGCGAATTCGGTGACGCGGAGTAACATCTCGTGCGTTTGTCGCGCGTGAGTTAAACTCGGCAAAATTAACGTTGGCGCGAGCATTAGTATTTAGATTTCGCAAAATTCGAAAAAAGCCCGACGTTCTCAGTTCGTTCAGTCAAAGAACTGGACTAGGATATGCAGAAGACGGAAACATAGGAAAACTACATGCACTGCACTTGCAGTGAATTGTTGTAAGCTTGAGGTGGTCTTGTACAAAAAAGTGAATTTCTTTAGAAAAGAACTTTGCGGGAGACTTTTACCATCCTTTTATAGGGATTCACGCCCTGACTTCAAACTGAGTCTTTTCAGGTCACATGACATAATAGTTAATGATTAACCAGTCTTCTCGGTAAAAAAAATAGGGGGTTTATTGTAAGCACGATATCTAACTAATGCACGGTTGGATAAGTATGAAATCAACTTAGATCTGTCCACAGATGAATTCTTCAGGAGCTAAACCTCGAAAATTAAGCAGCTTGGCCTCTTTCGAATTTATTTTTATTCTTTTTTTCCAGAAAGTAAGGTAGAAGGAATTTAAAAAGAGGGCAAGGATTCACTTACTGAGAAGCAGTTCAAGATCGTGAGCATTTTTTAGGTTTACCACCTAGTAAATTAAGTCCTTTAATCTTGCTGAAATTTTCAGAACACTCGGTTACAATGCCCCGGAGATATCGTGCTCAAAAGTTCATTCAGTTCGAGAAATTCTGTTATTGGAGAAAAACAGTCTTAAAGATAAGAGAACAGATTCTAGACAGCTTATCCGTCACTCATTATCCTAAAACTATTGTCAAGTTCAAGTTGTCACACTAAAATACAAGCTGAACGGTAATTTGATGCAAAAACGATCGTTTCTGTAAGATTTGGGTCATGTTTTGTCGGTTAAAACTCGGACCTCAGGACTCTCTCCTCAGTCAAGTGTTTCTCCACAGTAGTACCAGATGTCATTTTACAGAGAGGCGGGGGGGGGTAATGTATGTTCTTATTGAGGCTTGTTTGTGCGCATTTAATAAATGTAAACAATTGTTGCTATGGCCGTTGCTATGGAAAAAGTCGCATACTTCTGATTGGATTTCTTAAATCTCGCTGCTTTAATGCTGGAAATCGAGTGAGATTATTTCAAGACAGCATTCCCAAGTGTTCAAAGTTTAAAATTTTGCCATTTAAAAAAAAGTGGCTTTTGCAACCTAACATCACCTTTTTAGATTATAAGACCACCTTAGGTTCGAAATTTAACCATCGACGATTCGATATAGTTCTGTTTTTTTTTTTTTTGCTTGCACACTTTGCAGAGAGGTTTTTTGAACTACTGGGTAGAGATACTCGATGTGTTTGCGAGCACTTGCGTTGCATTGTTGTAAGCTTAAGTTCGAAATTTAACCTTCTACGATTCGATATAATTTTGTGTCCCGTTTGGGTGGTGTTCGGAAACACCGGATTAAGTGGTCACATGTGATTATTAATAGCAGGTAGGAGGTATTAAAAATTTTCTTTTGAGTACAACTGAAAACAGACTGCGCATGCTAGTATAGCGAATTGCAGTTAGGGTCCAGTGACTTATTTGCAAAACATTTTCTGTAGGTCATTGCGCAAGGCTCCCATTACTGCACTGGGAAATATGCAGAGGTGGCTTCGGTCACTGGTCGCTAAACTTTTCGCTCAGACGGAAAGTCATGGTATAAAATTCGACCATCACATTAAAGGGGTACCTTATATTGCTGTAATATTTCTGCTTATGACCGTAACCTCAAAAGACAAGCTATTCGGAGACTAAGTTCAAGCCAAGACCTATATCAAGAATGCTATTTTACTGGTGAGTTTAGCGGCTTTCCATCTTAAGGTAAGAAAAATTCGCAGTAACTTAAGGTTTAATTGATTACCTCATTGATTACTTTCTCTAAAATAAATGTCTGGAGGTATCTGTTAGCAATTGCAGCCTTAGTTTATTATTATTATTATTATTATTATTATTATTATTATTATTATTATTATTATGTATTTATTTATTTATTTATTTATTGGAGGGTATGTTAATTGAAGTAATATCCTGGCTGATAAAAACTGCGGCGTAAAAAATGCTGGGAAAATTATATGATTTTTAAACTTCCCTGGCTGGCAAAATGAGTCGTGAAATGGATCCTGGCTGGCTACTAAAAATGTTAATCCATTGCTAGCTGGCTCTGTAGAGAGGCTGTTTCTTTCCCACGGTAGTTAAATATTGACCGTAAATGTCTTTACGAATGCCCAGGGATTGTTTGGGCGAAAAAACTTTCAAATTTGAAAAGTTTGTCGTTGGTTACTCCTGTTTGTGCATGTGGTTTCCGGGTGATGTCGTTTGCTTTCATTTTCTTAGATGACAAACATTTAGTTTACTCTTTCCACACTGTCGCTTACTGTTACCACCCAGGGTTACTTTATTTTACACCCACTTCAATATGGTGACTATTTGAGTTTTCATGACATTGGCTTTCTGAACCATTTACTTTTAATTTTCAGGTTAATTAACAGTTTGGTATTTAGGATTGTGATTGGGTCTAAATTTTCTCGTTGGGTGTTCTCAAGTTTACCAACGACGTCGTGATATCTCTAATTTTCCATCAGGTAAGTGAGGCGTGCAATTCCCACGACCACGACTTGTAGAAAAAATTTCGAACGTCGGGTCAGTCGAATGCGAACGAAATCTCAGTTGCACTAAGAGGTTGAGAGTTGATCAAAGTTCGATGCAATTATTTTAATTTTTGTAGCCTGCATCACGAGCCAGAGAGAACCGGAAGTTTAAAAATTCGCAAGGTCTGGTTGCTAGGGAGTGACGTCATGGGCTTGCAAGTTAGCCGTCACCGTATTTGACTTGCAGTTTCACACCCGCAGCGTTTCTATCGGGCTCTTTTGACTTAAAGCCTAAAGAGGTTGGATTTCATAAATATTTTGACAAGAGCGGGAAAATTCGATTATTCAATCTTTCACTCCTTTCCTTCTGCGAATGGATGCTTTCGATAATCGGCGAGTTAGAGCTCTCTACAAGCGCTTCAACTAAATAAGTTGTGTGAAATGTGGCGTTTCAGTGTAGTCCGTTCACTGGCAAGTTTTATGAACGAAGTGGCCAAGTACCAGCTCGCAGACGTGGCGGGCTTTCTGATCTTTCTGATCGGAGAGTTACCAAAGAAGAGCTGTTTTTTATTTGGTGTTGCTTTTGCCATTCCGCTTTACAAATGTAAAGCAAGCAAAGCGTGATATCGGCGAAAATTACCTACAAACAATGCAGTACAGACTACAAATCACTACGGCGAAACGTCTTCAGGTAATGTAACATGCAACTGGTAGTCTGACGAAATAACCGTACAACGAGGTAAGTTATTCCTTCGATCGTTTTCTTTAGATAAGGTAAACGCTTGCGTCCGTTCGCTCGCAGTCTCTCCTTTCAAGGATAATCGAGCAAAAAAACACAGCAGAAGCGAGCGCCAAAATCGCCTGCCGCGTGGAAACGTGGGCCGCGCGTGATGAGCTGCCGGTGTAAGCGCGTGCCACGTTTATATTTATTTTTAAAGAAAAGAAGCTCTTTAACAAATGCGGTTTTCAAAGAGGTCCTTAACGAAATAAATAAACTAAACATCTATGAACTCTTTCGTAAGAAAATAAACAATTAAACAAGAAGCCCTGTTATACACTCTGTAGTAAAAATAACATAATTGAGTTGACACGCGCATTTGAACACCTTTTCTCGTTCACCCAGGTTGGAGTCCTTGGCATCACCGTATGCCTGAGCGCTTCTGAGATATGCAACATAACAAACATTTTAAGACAAAGTTTTAGAGAAATGCTGTATATCTTTTCCTGGTTCACCCAGGTTGGAGTCCGTGGCATCACCGTATGCCTGAGCACTTCTGGGATATGCAACATAACAAACATTTTGAGACAGAATTTTAGACAAACGTTGATATCTTTTCCTGGTTCACCCAGGTTGTAGTCCATGGCATCACCGTATGCCTGAGCGCTTCTGAGATATGCAACATAACAAACATTTTGAGACAGAATTTTAGACAAATGTTGATATCTTTTCCTGGTTCACCCAGGTTGGAGTCCTTGGCATCACCGTATGCCTGAGTGCTTCTGGGATATGCAACATAACAAACATTTTGAGACAGAATTTTAGACAAATTTTGATATCTTTTCCTGGTTCACCCAGGTTGTAGTCCTTGGCATCACCGTATGCCTGAGCGCTTCTAGGATATGCAACATAACAAACATTTTGAGACAGAATTTTAGACAAATGTTGATATCTTTTCCTGGTTCACCCAGGTTGGAGTCCTTGGCATCACCGTATGCCTGAGCGCTTCTGGGATATGCAACATAACAGACATTTTGAGACAGAATTGTAGACAAATGTTGTACATCCTTTCTGGTTTACCCAAGTTGGAGTCCTGACATCACCGTATGCCTAGAGGCACTCCCGGGATAAAAGTCACACATTCTCCGTACTTTTTCTGAAGAATCGCCCTCCAATTTAATGCAAAAAAAAAGTGATTCTTGTCTTATTATCAATAACCCCCCTCCCCCAAAAACAATCCTACCTCAAAGATAAGCACCTGAAAAAATGGTTTGGAATTATTGCCTTATTTTAATATCGCACGCAAAGCCTTTGTACTTCATGCCCGCCTGCTTAATGGTCACTTTGTTTTCTTTTGACTAAAAATTTCCTTTGTCTGATGCTTGTGCCTATTCTCAGTGCACCGAAAGAACCCTCAAACACTTCAGTTAGTCAGGAGCCCTGCGCTGTCAAATGTTGTCCGTATTTCGCAAGTTGGAACGAGAATAAAATTGGCGGTGCTTATAATTATTCCAGTGCGACTTTCTAACCGGTGTGACTTTATTTTGGTTCGCTCTGTATTTATTTTACATGATACCGGAAAGTACACAAGAAGACATAGCACAAAGGACACGCGAGAGACGCGAGTGAGCGCGAAAATCGCCTGCGGCGTGAAAACGTGATGCGCGCGTTATGAGCATGTTCATGTTCGACATGTTAGGGTGTTCTTTTTGCTTGACTATTCTTGAGTGAAAAGAGACTGCTCGTAGTCTAGATACTGGTCCAGAATCCTATGTCGGTAAAATTCAGTCTTTGTCTTACTATTTCATGGCAGAAGGAGTTCATCGTCGCAAAAACGGAATATATGTAAACGCGGTATAAATCCGCTACCGGAAAAGGATAGTATTAGCTCGTCTGGAAGAAATTCAAGCGGCTGATAATTTCACGTAGTATTTCAGCGTTGATATCCTCGTTTCAGGCTTGCCGATCGAGTGAAGCGGGATGAAATTTTTAATTAGTTTGCAGTATAACTAACGCCAGGACAGTGTGCTTGAGTAGAGTGTAGTTTTTTTCGATTTGCCGATGGAGATCCGTCGCGTGGTCAACAGCCTAAATTTTTCTTCTTCAAGGCTATACTTCTTAAGTGATTTCCTGCCACACCGCAGTTAAAACCTGTTTATGTATCTCTCAAACGCCATGAATTACAGTAGAATCAATTAAAACAAGCAATAAAGAATTTCCCGCTTAAAGATTATAACACATTCGGGCAAAAATTAATGCCTAAGTGGAACAGAAACGATCATCAAAACTGATTTAATTACATTGAAATGCTAGTAAGTTACTGGGCTTCACGCAGAGATACGTGTCTTAAAGACACGTATCTCTGCCGTGCCGGATCCCAAGGTAATTTTTGGTTGCTAAGAGCGTCTGGCTCGTTATGTTAGCAAGCGTCTGCGTGGGTTTTTTCAATTCTCGCGTTAAGAGTGTTTCCTCGAGCAGTCAAGGCCGCTCTCGTTTGCCCGGGCAAACTCACTCGTTTGCCCCGGGCAGTTAGAAAGAGGAAAGGACAAGGCAAAGGCATCAGGGCTTTTGGCGGGGCGGGATATTAAGAATTTGTGTAGGACCCAGGGGGGGGGGGGATAGTTAAGGTAAATTAGAGACGACAAGATACGAACGATCCCTTTTCTCCGGAAGCCAAGACCCCAAAATTAGGGTTTCGTACAATGATCGGGTCAGAAAAGGTTTGATAGCGGACTTTGTTAGAATAAGACCTGCTGATCAATGTCAGGTAGTTTGTAGAGTTGAATTGTGGTATTGGTTACGAGTTAAGGGGGTATTTTTATACGTCACCTCTTAAATTCATGGAAACGAGGCTCACCCATTTGACCACTGATAATGCCTAAGCTTAAAGGATCCTAGTCACCCACAGTGCTCTGCGCGCATCGAGTGAGAAATCCGCCATTTTCTGTGCCCTCTAAAATCAGGATTTTTTCACAGTGAATTGAAATCCAGCTACATCCGCGCCAATACGGCCAGTTTGGGCCTTCATTTACTTTTTTGGCCTTAAAAAATTAATAGCGGTTACATCTGGTCAGTTATTTTGGTGTTGTTTGCTATTTTTCTCGTGAAATGTGCGAGTCAACGCCAGGAGTCTGAGCGGTTTATGCTCTCCTTCGCGTGGCAGTACCAAAACAGTCAAGCTTATGAAAGAAGTCATTATTCAAGGACCTTCTTGGTTATTGCACTGGCCAAGCAAAAGATATCCAATAGATTGAAATGCTGGTCAAGCTTATTCGCCGACATTTTACTTCATTACGGTGCGCGTTCTTCACGCGCTGAAATGTTTTGGTCTTCTAACTGTGACGACGGGACTCGCTCTGCAGTGCCGGTAGCGACGCTAAAGCGACAGCTTCAAAGCCTTCGATGCCGAAGAACAACACTTCTATTTTTTCCATAAACTAATCCCTGGAATTGCAGAAAAGGAGGAGAAAGAATGGTTTGCGAACAGACTCTTTGTAAATCAGATCTGTTAGCCGCAGTTAACACCTCAGCTAGCCGCAGTACGTTTTGTTTTCATGGCAATTCATGTATTTTGAAAATTGAAATGAATATCCATCCTGTGCGATGATAACAAAGAAAATAAAAGCTATTAACAAAAGAGTTTCTTCTGTTTGAAAGAATGTGAAATGTTCTCGCTTTATCTAGCGCTAATTAAAACTAAATGCGGTTCGGAGCGGTGGTTAGAGCGGCGTGATCGAGTGAGTTTTAGAAACATTTCTGCCCTCCATGCATTCGCCTTTTGTGTTTTAATGTGATGGGAAAGTCACAAATACCCAATTAAACAAGATTCCAAACCTTAATGATTCTAGATTCGCTTGTAAATCATATTCCGCGAGCGCTCGCTGAATATAGTTTGCTTTTGGGTAGACGGACTGGGAGGCTGGCCGGCTTACGAACACAAACATTCTTTGAGTTCTAGGTTTTTGGACAGCCGCCTAAATGCGCTGCAAATAATCGAAAGCCCTTTTACTGGCACCAAAATAAAAAAACAAGCGAAGAAATTTCAGCTTCAAGCTACAATTTATATTTTTACGAGTTGAACTGTTGAAGTTTTGTCACGTTCGACGAGTAATTTGATCGCAAATTTCAGATCAAAACAATAACAAAGGCGTGCCTGACTAGGATCCTTTAACGTTTATTATGACCGGAATCTTCAAATGTAGTTACATGCCAATTATGCACAAAATATGCAGATTTAGGTCACGTGACTGAGCACGTGACAGCCGAGAGGCCAAAAATAGCCTTTTAGAGCTATGAATAGCATATTTAGAGGTCTTCACTATCATAAATCTATGAATTATCCATTGATATTCTGCTATTTTCTATGAACGGGTCGTACATTCCACAGTTTTAGCCAAATTCTAGCTTATTCAGCCTGAAACAATGAAATAATTACCATTATTGTCCCATTTACGGGTTAACATGAGAATGAGGCTCAGTCAGGCAACTACTGCTTACGGCTGTATCTTAAGAGGGAATGTCCACTAACATCGAGCGAGTGGCGGCACATGATGAAAAATAAAATTCCCTCATAAATTTTCCACGGATACCCTATGGTAATCTAAGAAACGTGGTGGAATTTTTTCTTGAAAAATTTTTTTTAAGCCCGAAAAAAAAAATTAACACGTTTACGCCACACGTGTCCTGTAAACACGCGAAATAAACGTGTATCATACCTTCTCGTAAACTTCGCTCTGTTTGATTCGCACCCCAGAAAGTCCCCATTTTAAGCATGGAAGTTTGCTTTTGAAGTGTGTATGAAGTAACTGAGTCCTGTTTTAGATCTGTGAATTAATTTTCAAGGTCATGGCGAGCTGCTGAAAATCACTAAAATTCGCTTGCTTTGAATTCTCAATTTGGCACAGTTTTTCAAGAGAAAGTTTTTCTCCCCGGTAAGACACCAAATCACTTGAAGTTCAGAATTCTTGAAAGACGAAATATCATTCTAGTTTCGGGCTTTTTATCAGCGCCGAGTACAAGCGCTCTCAAAATCCCGATGATCACAACATTAACCTGTCAACCAGTACAAACAATAGGCTCGTGCCTCCGACCAAATAGCCGAAAACGTGGAATTTTTTCCTTGTTCCCTTTGGTATTTGGATGAAAAGTACAGGATAAAGGTCATATCTAGCTCACCTTGAATAAGATTTTGTCTAAATGCCAGGTTTTGTCAAGTTTTAGGTGTACTGTCCAAGGGCCACCTTGACGTGTGGAATCGACCGTTATCTACTCATCTCCAGATTGACTTTCAACTAATGAATAACGACTCCGCCACCACATTCACATCCCTTCTCAAACTCATTAATTATTCATATTGTTATCAGCCTACCAGAACGGCCCATTCTGGTCAGGTGGATGAGTTTAGAAACCCAATGAAAAACGAGTTGAAAACCACACGCGTTTAGAAACGATTTCAAACCCGTGTGTAAATTGTTTCTTAATCTGCATATTCAAAAGGCAAGACGAAAACATGGACATCAACAAATTTATTTATTCACACAATATGAGAGCAAATTATGACAATGAAAGCAACACTACTGCACCTTTTGTCTGATGCATCGAGGAGATTGAAATCCAAGTTTGCATTCTTTTCCTCCATGAATCGACGTATTCCGCACACAATCTGACATATGGTTCTGGGTGGGTATCTTTCCTTTGATGGTTTAGCAACTTCTTGGATAAACTTTGCCAGCCAATAATTGAGGCTTAAAGCATCCATTTCAAGCAACGGAAATTCCAAGGGCTGAACTTTGTGCAGATCGTAATTTTTAAATAGACCGCCTGGTTCCAACGTTGCTACTTTAGGAACTCGGACTTTTTGCCATTGTTCAAAAATTCCAACCGCCCATTTGTTTTTATATTGGGTAGACTTCGGAATAGCGCTGGCCACACACTTTTCTTCTTGTTCAAAAGTTTTGGCAGCTCTAAATCTGTACTCTGCCATTTCTGCCATTTGGCTTGTGAATTCAAAGCAACGTGTTTGCTTCGAACTGACAAACAACAAGACTGAAAAACGTTGCATTAAATGCAAGAATAATTTCACACACTAGCACGTCGGCGACGGGATCTCAATCAACGCCTCAAAGCGTTGATTACGATCCACAAATAGAATATTTGAATCGAGAAAACTCATTAAAATGATAAGTGCTTCTAATTTTTTTTGTTGGAGAAGTAATTACAAAAACTCGTGCTTCGGGTTTCATCAGGTTTCCAAACACTCGAAAACAATAAAACCACTCGGCCTGCGGCCTCGTGGTTTCAAATGTTTTCTCGTGTTTGGAAACCTGATGAAACCCTCGCACTCGTTTTTGAAATAGTACTTAAAGAATGGCAAATGAATTTTTAAAATCTCTTAGTGTTAATTCTCTGATGAAACTAAATAACTTTGCAGTGATCTCACATTCATCTCAGAAAGCGCACTGTAATTATGGTCTGATTTAACTAAATTTGTCTGTCACGCAACGGCTTCTGGTCAAGTCACAGGATAGGTTTTGGTTATGGCATTGCAAAAATGGGGGAAAAATCGAAAGATTAGGACGTCTGAAATAACTTAAGCTATGAAAGAAATTGTACAAGATAGAAGGCGGTGTAAATAGTGATGGCGTTTGTTTCAGCAACTCGACCGGAATGACCGTTCACGTTTTCATCCCAGATGCCGGACTACCTCAACGTAAAAACAAACCACAGAGATAGCTGAATTTTTTTCCATGATTTAAACTAAAGCATATCGAAGGTTAACAAAGATGGCATCCATTTGTTTCTTACAAGTTCCTTGAAAATTTTAAGTTCACTTTTCTCTATAATCGTGAGTTTTCAATGCGCAGCACTTGGCTACAACTGCGTTTGTTTACTCACATTCCGTCCTCCTGTTTGGTGTCATGTTACACCGGCGACGTTATGCCTGAAATATCTTTCGACTAGTAACATAGAGTGATACTACATATGACGGGACTATTCACCCCACAATTCTGACCTGTGCAAAACAAGTTGCAAATTGTATAGATGTACATTTTGTGACGCTCTGGCGAGAGGAAAAATTGTCACGTGTTCACTAGAAGCGGAAAGTATTAGCTTCCGATAGTCTAAAATAGCAAACATCGATAATATTCTTTTTATCTTACTGCAGAGTTCGACTTTTCAAGACGCGAATATTCCCTAGCGTGAATGCATTTTAGGATATTTTTCCCACAGTCTAATTAATTTCACGGTGAAGGATTTCAATATTATTTGCAAGCCACCAGTGTTGCGTCGAGGAAGGCGCCTCGAGAAGCTGCCATTTGCGGAAATAATTTTCTTTTTGGAAATCAGGCGTGTGAGAATTTCAGGTGCCACATTATTGGAAAATAGACAAAATGTCTTAAGTGCGGATCGGCTTTGAGTAAATGTTCAAAAACTGATTTAACACGCAGTAGTTGTAGAGCGCTTCCTCTATATCGCGCCGTTGTAAAAGGATAGGTTCTTTGGAGTTCTCGCAGTCAGGACCCCCGTCACCGACTACAATAGGCAATCAAACCATTATCTCCCTTGGCTGCGAATAGAGGTCACTTATTCTTTTCAGAAACTAGTTGCAGGCGTTTGCACCTCTTACAAGCGATATGAACAAGCAGTTGCTGTTCACCAGTTGCAAAAAAAAGAGACTTTTCGGGCCACACTTGCAGTGTTGGAATCAGCGATATCCACTCAGAAGTTGAGCACGCGCAATAGTATTTTTAATTAGTATTCTTAACATGGACCATTTGCCCAGCCCATCGCTCTTGTCTGGGAATAGCGCAGAGGGAACTAATCGACGTTGGTCATGTTGAGTTCTACCAGGGCTGTCTAAGAATGCCTCGAACGGGAAAGTGAGAAAAGCAGACCGTGGAATTGGCAAGTCGGAGCCCAAAGCTATTTTGCAACACATCGTTGTCTTCCTTCCAGTGGGCTCTGGTAAGTACACATTTTTCTCGTACCCACTTTCGTGCATTCCTCACTGTGATGGCAGACGTCATTAAGCAGATTAACACTACCATACCAGCCCTGAAGAAAGTCAGCTTCCGGCAAGACAGCGCTGGCTACTACCACTACAGGGCCTGCAGGGCCACCATAGTTTGCGCAGGAGTACTAGGAGCAGAGCTGGGCGTGGTGTTCAAACTCATGGCTCCCTTCCCTCCCCATGGAGGGAAGGGAGCCTGCGACCACAACGCCGGCGGAGACTAAGTCGGATACATTTATCCTCCTAAACTCCGGACACAGTATCAAGATCCCTATCCCCATGGAGGGAAGGGAGCCTGCGACTGCAAGGCCGGCCGAGACTAAGTCGGATACATTTGTCCTCCTAAACTCCGGACACGATATCAAGATCCCGGTGGAGAACCATCCTTAAGTGTCATCCGGTGCGCGTCCATTGCAAGCCCTTTAGTTGCCACTTGGAAGATCAATGGTGTGAGCATGCTCTCGAATATACAGTTTTCTAAAGAAGGAATCCGTCCTTGCATGAAGAGCATATGGCGTGGGACCTATAAGACCAATATCTGCGCTGAAATCTAAGGCCCTGTTATCTGATGATCTACCGTCCATAGCAGTGCTCTAAGCGAAACCAAGCCCGTTCTCCTCAACCGTGAGGAGGCGGAGAAATATCGCACAAGCAACTGTCACCTGACAAACAAGGGGTTAGTTTCTAGAGAAACTGTGGTGTTGCATCGGTGGGGAAGCGAAACACAAAACTTTGTATTTATCAACTGAGTTAATAAGGTAAATTGAGCCACCGTGAAGAGATTGAAAGCTGACGTTTTGAGCGTTAGCCATTCGTCAGAAGGATGGTTCTCCACCTTCGTCACCTGCACTGCTCAGAAGATCAGGCGGAAAGCGACAAAGAGCCATGAACATTAGGACTCCTTGTCATGATGAGTTTCAAGATGAGTTGAGTTTCAAACTCAACCTAATTTTGAGTTTCATGTATAAAAGTGTAATCCTCTAGGTTTGCCATAAAATGGTTTCACAAGCTTATAAAGAACTAAAAGGACGGTTCCGGCCCCCCTGGCCACACCCCTGGTTTTGGCTTGAGTAAACTCAACATACATTTTTACATTCTTACTCCTGTCTTGACCAATTTTTGAAGACCAATACATAGAGACCTAATAATAATAATTTCTTTTTCAAAGCCCTAGTAACAGGCAAGGTTTTGGCAAGGCTTCACTGCCTCTAATGATACTGATAAATACATAAATACCGTAAACTGCCACTTATAAGCCCAACCGCTTACAAGCTCCCCCCCCCCCCGGTTATAGGCCCATCTACCTGTAAACAAAAAAATGCATCCGGTTATAAGCTCCTCCGGATATAAGTCGCCCTCTAGTTTTCCTTGTTTCCTTAATATTAAGCACTCTCACAGAACACTGCGAAGATGAACTCTGAGCTTCTGTTTTGTTACGTTCTGGGTACGTTCGTGTTACAGTTTCGATTTTGTTGTTAAAATTGAAATGAATTCGATTTATTATGACGTTTCAAAGGTTAATTAAAAACTGGTAAATTAAAAACGTATTTCGATCAACACTGCTGTGGCTCATTTCGAAACTTATAAGCCCCCCCGGATATAAGCCCACCCAAACCCCCTTAAAAAGTTGTATAAGCCAAGGGCTTATAAGCGGTCCTTGGGTCCACAGGTTTTGAAAGTTCTCATTGCTTTGTTTTTGTTTGTTTGTTTTTTGCTTGCTTGTTTTTTGTTTTTTGTTTTGTGTTTTTTTTTTGTTTCCTGTGCATTTCCCCCTCCAAAGTCAAATCAGGTAAAATCAAGTGCGTGACATTTTGTTGCGTGACTCAAACTAAACAGGCTTGTAAGATTTCGGCACGAAATTATCGTTTCGAAATTTTGCAACGAATACAGCTCAAGAAAAGACGTCTTATAGGAGAAAACTGTTTTGAAGTTCAAGTAAGGCAAAATCATTTTATTCCTGAAGGTTCTTGATTTTAACAAAAGGAGGTGCGATGGAAATAAGTCATTTGGGTTGATTGCCAATACGCGATGCTTCAGTGTTGTTGTTGACCCCGGACGCCAAGATGGTTATTATGAAAGAGTACGCACAGAACCTGATATTTAGACAATAACATATTCAGGTGAGCTAGACATTACCTTTCCGCTGTGGATTACAACCGAATACCAACCAAAATAGAAGAAATGTTCTCATTTTCGGTTATTTGGTTGGAGGTATGTGCCAATTGTTGACGTGTTAATGTTGTAATTCTGGGGATTTTGAGAGCGTTTGTACTCGGCGCTGATAAAAAGCCCGAAACTAATTTTTAAACCTGGTTTAAGAACGGCATTTCCTTTTTCAATAATTCTGAATTTCAAGTGATTCGGTGTTTTACCGGGGAGGGGAACTATCTCTTGAAAAACTGTGCCAAATTGAGAATTCAAAGCAAGCGAATTTTAGTGGTTTTCAGCAGCCTGCCATGACCTTGAAAATTAATCCACAAAAGAATAACTCGACTCAAATTACTTGTAAACTCTTCAACAGCAAATTTCTAAGCTCAAAACAGGATTTTTCCATGACGCGAATTAAAAAGAGCGAAGTTTACGAGAAGGTATGATTAGCGTTTATTCGGGGTGTTCGTAGAGACACGTAGTGCGGTAACGGTTTTTTATTTTTTTGGAGGTTTAAAAATAGTTTCTCAACAAAAAATACCACCACGTTTCTAGAGCTACCATAAGGTATCTCTGGGCGAAAAACGGAGAATTTTGATTTTTCATCATGTGCCACATATTTTCGATTTCGCTCGGTCTTAGTGGACATTGCCTCTTAAGTTGTTTATGGAGAAAAACGTCTGATATCGTTACCTCTCAATGATATAAGGTCCAGTCATGCTCAACCTATGCAAACTAAGGTCACGTGACCGAATACGTGATCTCCGAGAGGCTAAAAATCATATGTTAGTGCTAAAAATAGCCAATTAAATCGCCCTCATTGCCATTAACGTTTAAATTATACGTGTATGTATGTTATCTTACAAAATTTCTTATCTACACCGTATTGTAGGTCAGTGGGATACATTTTGAGGCTAAAATACGCGAGATGAGAACAATTTTTGGCCTTCATGAGGTGACTCGATTATTTGTCCGCTCTCAAATTTGTTTGAAATGTAGCATCGCACAAGATATCATTCACTGCAATACAAAGGAACGTGATAAGCTTCCTAAGCATACGAGCCTTGCTATGTGTGTTAATCATCTCACATCATCCAAGCGCCTTATCGAACTGCTGATCAGAATGGGACATCGTGTTTCCTACGATGAGATGCGAGCAGTGACTACGAGTATTGTAGAGGAAGTTCTTGCTTAGGTAGAAGAGTTTGGGACTGTAATACCAACTAACATCAAGCCTGGTGCATTTGTTCAGATTGCCGCCAATAATAATGATTTGAATGAGGAGGCTCTGGACGGCAGGAATATTACGCATGCCACTACAATGGTGATCTATCAGAATAAAACGTTTGGTCCAGATCCACCCCCCAACCTGGTAGAATAGAGAGCCAAGCGGCGTTCACTACAGGCAACCGGCAACGTGTACGACATTGAAGAGTGTCCTGTACGAGGAAGACGTCCAGTTGTTATTGATCACGTTGGTTCTGTTAACATGGAGTGGTACAAGGATATGAACGATGAAATACGCACCGCTCGTAACGCTGATTTCATCTGGGCTCTTCTTCGACTTTGTCCCAAGAAATTTGGAGAAGCTGTCATTGCAGAAGTATTGGACAAGCAGGCGATTCCAAGCTGGGCAGGATTCAACGCTATTCTCTATCCCGAGATGCTCATAATCAGCAATATACAGGGGCACCCAACGGTTCGTTTCGGGAAATATCTGTTCGGAAGGCCTAAATCGCCTGAGATATTCGGATTCAGTTGCGGTGAAAGCTAGAGAATTTTCTTTAGTGAAACATCACCTCGGACTTTCGTAACAAGAGGACTCATTAGTTCCTGTTGTTTTCATAGGGACAAATATGTCGTTTAGAGTTCAAAAAAGGTCAGCTAGCATTTTCGGAGAGCCATCAGCAGCTCGGAAATTCGGCGGATAGGATTCTGTTTCCTAAAATTTTCTGTGGCCTAAATCTTCAGCTAAGAACGCCGAATAGACCAATCTGTATTAGCTTACACAAATATGCCTTTAAAAAGCTCTGAAACAATCTAAGAAAGCTGAAAATAATATCTCGAGTATTTCGCTAAAAGTTTCTCGTTGGGTGCCCCGTAATATAGGCTACTGTCCAATGATCAATGGATCATCCAATGACTATTCTACCATCTACACAGTACTGAAACATGCACAGAAGATAAGCGCCGCGATGGGTCAAGCCGACACTGTGATAACCTTTGACCTTGCAATATATAGCAAGGCAAAGGAAGTTCAGTGGAGATTTCCGGACAAATTCTCTATCGTAGTGGTACGCATGGGCGGATTTCACATTGCTCTGAACTTTCTGTCCCTGCTAGGGAAGAAGTTTGGTGATGCTGGACTTGATGATCTCTTGATTAAGTCACGTGTATACGCTGCTGGTTTGACGTCCGCTTTAATGAAGGGGAAATCTTACAACCGAGGAATTAGGGCACACAAGCTCTGTCTAGAAGTGTTCCTCCGTCTCATGTGGAATGCGTTTGTTGTCTGGTATGAGTCACAGGATAAGAAGATCCCAGAAGAACCCGTATTAAGGAAGATTGCGTATTGCGTTCGAGCGGTGGAGAACGGGAAGGATCACACACGCGAGAGTGTGAGAAAGATAGAAGCAGATCTGACGGAATTGATGTCTCTATTCGGGGTCTTTAAATCGGAGAATCGAGCAAGGTCCAAGCTCTTCGCATTCTGGGATGAGTACGTTTCCATGGTCACTTCCCTTTTACAGTTTCTAAAGGCAGAGAGAACCGGGAACTGGAAGTTGCATCTATAAAGCATCGCAGACATGTTACCTCATTTCTTTGCTATGAACAGGCAGAATTATGCTCGTTACTTACCTGTTTATCTCACCGACATGCAGCAACTGGAACTAACACACCCGGATGTCTACAACGAGTTTGCTGCAGGGAACCATACCATAAGTCGTTCAGAACAGCCCTTTTTACAAGTTTCTACCGACATGGCCCTGGAGCAGTCGATCAACACCGGCTCAAAGTCAAGCAGAGGAGTGATTGGTATATCGCAGACCCCCTCGGCTGTTGAACGGTGGTTTTTAACTATCCACGAGCGAGCATCTATTACTTCAGCTCTGAAGGCCATGTACGGGCTCCAAGATGGCGATTACAAGCATGGCACAAGGAAGCAGCTGTGAGGATAGTCAAACGAGACGAGGAAGACGTAAAGAAGATGATGGGTTGTTTTTCTTCAGGCTTGATGACAGATCCTTTTACTCACGATTCGGATGAGCTTCTGCCGGAAGATGTGGCCCAGAACCTCGTCCGCAGTACCGAGAAAGGCCGGCAGCAAATGAATGCCTTCGTTGAGAAGCGCATTAACAGCAACGCTGTGGGTTTCTGGGAACCGATTCCCAACATGAAGATCAAGACGTTCAGTAGCACAAATAAGATGATCCGCGTCAAATCCAGCGACAAGCTAGTCACTGTTAACGCGGACAGGGACTTGTTTGGCAGGCTCCTAGTCGTATCAAACATGCGTTAGATCTGTCTGAAAGGGGTGTTGAGCTTTGAACTGTCTCCAGTCCCTTATTCACCTACAAGCGCAGACGGGAGTCTTAGAAAAGGGGCAAAGAGCGTCCTATGCTCTCTCCTGGAGAAAGACGTTAACGTTCAGCGACTTACAACATCACCAAATCCAACTGTTGTAATCATCGACGGCATGGCTGTCATACAGATGTCCATGTCTGCCGGAGCAAGTACCTTTGGTGAGCTTTCCGAAAAGTACTACAACATCATCAGTGCCCCGCTCTTTTCCAACAACTGTGTGCAAGTCCACCTGGTCTTCGACCAAAACTGGGAGAACTCCATTAAAGGAGGCGAGCGTCAACGACAGGCAGCATCCGTTGGTCTCGAGGTGCAGATCGGAGTTCCTGCCACTCCAGTATCCAGGCAATGGGGAAAGTACATCACCAATCCTAAGAATTTAATAAGGTATGGCTTAAATTACTTAATTTAACAAGTTTTACTCTTAACACTAACTTCCTGTTTCGTTACCGGCAGTTTGAAGTTGTAATCGACATTGTTTACGTTTGATCTGAGTTTGAACTTTCATTATAGATTCAGATGTTCAGATGTTTTGCTACATATTTTTAACACCAGGTAAACCTGTGCGATTTCATGTCTACTGTGCTCTGCAGACTCGGTCAAGACCAGCTACCCCTACAGAAGAAGCTTATGATCGGGGGTGGCTTCAGACACGGCGACAAAGCCGTGTCTGTGACAAGAGGTCAGTGCAGGGAGGTCCAAGCACTCAGATCAAACCATGAAGAGGCTTTGGGTGAAAAGAGGTGTAGTTCTCTCCCTGGATTCCATGCGATCACAGGCTGTGATTCGACCAGCTCTTTGGCGGGTATCGGGAAGAAAAAGGCGTGGGATAGTTTCTGTCGTAGTACTGACCACCAAGATAGTCTGTCTCTTCTCGGAGAGGAACAAGAGTTGAACGTAACCACAGCTGGCAAGTGCGAAGCCTACAGCCTATATACAGCATCCAAGAAGACAAGCACCGCAGATGAGCTGCGTTACCTCATGTTCTGCCAGAAAAAGCAGAAAAACGAAATGCTTCCACCGACGTCTGATTGCCTGCTTCAACATCTAAAGCGGTCAAACTACCAGGCATTCGTGTGGAGGCATGCTCTTGAAGTGATGCACCACTGTTAATCACAAAAGCACCAGCACCTGAAAGCCTTCTCGAGCTGACGACGTGCAAGTGCAAGACGTCTACCTGCTTGCGAAACTGCTCCTGCAACAACACAGGACTTGCTTGCACAGAAGGATGCTACTGCATGGCAGACGATGAAGCATGCAAGAACGGTCTGACTTGCACCAGTGAATCAGAAGAAAGCGACAAGGAGTGAAGAGCGCTTGAACTGTAAAAGAGTTTGATGTTTAAGGCTTCCAGTTTTAAGAGGATCACGTTCTGTAGAGCAACAATCGAGATTAAAGAGCATGATAATGATTTAGCCTCACTTTTATGCTCAACAGTCCTCGTAAACGCCAAAAATTGTTATAATCTTGTATATTTTTGTCTCAAAATGTATCCCACTGACCTACAATGTGTTGTAAATAAGAGATTTCGTAAGATAACATGCATACACGTATAATGTATAGGTTCATCGTAGTGCGGGCGATTCTAGCACTAAAATAGAATTTTTGGCCTCTCAGAGGTCATGTGCTCGGTCACGTGACCTTAGTTTGCATAGTTTGAGCATGACTGGGCCTTATATCATTGAGAGGTAACGATATCAGACGTTTTTCTCCATAAACAACTTAAGATACAGCCGTAAACAATAGTTACTCGACTGAGCCTCGTTCTCGTGTAAACCGGTAAATGGGACAAAAAGGGTAATTATTTCATTGTTTCAAGGTTGAATAAGCTAAAATTTGGCTGAAACTGTGGAATGTAGAAAATAGAAAATAGCAGAATATCAATGGATAATTCATAGATTTATGATAGTGAAGACCTCTAAATATGCTATTCATAGCTCTAAAAGGCTATTTTTGGCCTCTCGGCTGTCACGTGCTCAGTCACGTGAACTAAATCTGCATATTTTGCGCATGACTGGCATTCGTTTCGTAAAGATGTAACTATATTTGAAGATTCTGGTAATGATAAACGTTAAATTTAGGCATTATCAGTGGTCAAATGGGTGAGCCTCGTTTCCATGAATTTAAGAGGTGACGTATAAAAATGACCCCTTAACTCGTAACCTATACCACAATTCAACTCTACAAACTACCTGACATTGATCAACAGGTCTTATTCTATCAAAATCCGCTATCAAACCTTTTTTGACCCGATCATTGTACGAAACCCTAATTTTGGGGTCTTCTCAAGCATGTTAAGGCATGGCTTGGGCTTAAAATATTATAAAAACGAAAAAAAATCATTGTAGCTCACAGAATCGATTAATTGCCACCAAACTTGGCAAGCAAACAAAACTCGTTTGCCTTAACGTATTTCTGTTGACAGAACCTCAATTTGTTGACCACGTGACCTGTGACGTCAGGTTTAATTGCTCGATAGAAAACTTAAAATGGGGTGACGAGATGACCCACAACCTATACAAGTAAAAGCATTTTTATACGCAGGTCTTCGTACTCTTTAGAGTTCTGGCCGGAATGGTTGATTACGTAAACTTAAAAGTATGATTTTTTAACAAAAATCGCCGATGTTTACAAATGTTGTCAATTAGCTTCGAAATAAAACTTTATTTTAACATGCAGTTCACCATTCCGGCCAGAAAACGTTAGAAGAACTTTAAAAGTTTGAGGTTTGCCGTTTACTTTGGTTGGCCTTGATAAATTCGGCACCCCGTTTGCCCTCAAAGTAGCGCATATACAAGAAATAGAAAAACGGGCGCCATTTTGGGACGAACGTTCGTCGGCCAGGAGCCTGGCGACTAAACAGATAGGTAGATACCACTGAGAAATAGACTGGCGGCTCTCCTTTCAGCATCTGACCAATAAGAACATCGCATTGAAAGGTAAACAAAGATGGCGGACGAAAGAGATGATTAGGACTCAAAGACGAATGCCGTTTGTAGTCATATTAGAACTACTTTTGCCGAGGTAAAAGCGTATAAACGACTCAAAGCGCTTCAATAAATTCACCAAGCGTATTTTGGAAGTGCTGTATATTAGATATTTGTAATGCAAAGCAAATTTTCTGCGAACATTTTTCAGCCACGAAACGCCGGATAATCTTCTAAATGTTATGTCTTCTTCAGTCAGGAAGGTTTATATAAGGCACGTAACTACAATGGAATGAGCTTCAGTTGAAATTCGAGACGATGCGCATGCGAAATACTTCAGATTTTGGCGGATTGGCGCGCAGTTTCAAAATGACGGAGAGAGTTTGCTGTGGGTTTGCTAGGGTCTTCATTTGGGAGACAAAAACAACTGCTTTTAAGAACATTATCCGAGCTTCTGATGAAACACAGAGCCAGTTTAATAGGCGCATTCTAGATGAAAGATTTCACCTCTACATTGAGCAGTTTAAAGACTACAAACCACTGTTACTCGACAGAGGTAAATATAAACTTCAGTGATATGGCATTTCATTCACTTTTGTCAATGTTTAATGGACAAATTTTAACATAAGTTACTGTAAAAAATTATATCAACAGTTACATTTCTGAAGAGCTACAAAATCATTGATGACAAAATATCGCAGTGGAGAAAAGCAGCGGACAAGCGGGCCTATCTTGCACAGTTTTCCTCTGCAAAATGGTCCAAAACAACACCACCCAGACGAAATCTGCACAGCATTCAAAACTGCAAGTGCTGCAAAAGTTTCCATGCATCTTTCAGTGAAACATTCCCTGAAAGCAAACAAAACAAAAATAAACCTAAGGGCCCTTTTACTGAAATTAAAAACAGATCAGCAAACCATGTCCCCAAAAAGGCTCAAGCAACCAAAGGAGAACTCAGAGCTGTTGGAGAAATGATCTTTTCAACATATGAAAAGACATGCAAGGAAAATCTGGGCAAGTCATTTAGTGAGGTACTTCTAGCTGTACCACAGCTAAACCTCCAAAAGAAACAAAGCCCAAATGAAAGAAAAAAACAGCGTTTGGAAAAACAACGTGAATTCAAAACCCACGTTGAAGCTGTGTGGAAAGAAAATGATGTTGACTCTCATTTAGCTCAGAGAGCATCCTTGGCTTCGAGAGAAAAACAAAGAATTTATCAATCTTTCGAAACGGTACAACAAGCCAAAACAAGACTAGAAAAAACCCCACCTGGAATGAAGGAGCGTTCTCACATCCCTAAAGAAGTCATAGGGAATACTGAACAGCTTTTGGAAGATGTGAAGAACTGGCCTCATGAACCTGTCTGCTGGTCTGCAAAGGCAAAAGAGTATCAAATCAGAGGACATACCAGTGGTACCACCCCAACTAATGGAGGGCAAATAATAAAAGAATTCTTAAAGTCAAATGGAATAGACACAACCCCCTTCGAGCCGGCCAGTGGAGGTATAATTATAGTTATCACTCATGCATGAACAAAAATAAATTATTGTTGTAAATAAACATAACAATCAAAATTCAAGGAGACACATTTGCAGTGCAGTTCAATTTGCAGTCCCGTTCAATTCCCTCACACAAAAGGAAATAATCAAATATAATGACAATGATATTGTTCTAACCTTTTGTATGTGGACTGTAATTATTGAACTTTCAGTCATAGAATTCAGGGCAGTCATGGTTACTCTTTTAAATCAGCCTGTCACTGGATATAAGGCTGATATGAAATAATATTATTGTTTGGCCTGCCTACTAGAGGAATATTATCATTATATTACACTCAGTTCTACTACTATTTATACCTCATCTCTCCCCACCCCACCCCTGCCCCCACAAAAAATAAAATCTGCAAATATAAGCAGAAAATATAATTATAATGGTTCTTTTTAATTATTTGTTTACCAAGGGAAGTGCCGTGTGAGGAGAGCCTTAAAGAAACAAGTTGGTGGTGCAGTTTCTGTTCCTGTCCCTCGTACCAACCAAGGAATACGAGAAGATATAAAACAAAGAATTGCATCGGGGCAATTCAACCTTGGCATCCCTGTGCTAGACAACGAATACACAAAGGTAGTTCTCACTTCAGAGGGAAACATTGAAAAGAAAGTCTGTCAAGTTTCTGCCAGAAAATACCCGCTTAAAGAAGTCTGTGCACAAAGTGCAAAAATGCACAAAGATCTACTGAGATTGAGAACCGATCAAGAGTATAACAGCATGACACCAGAGCAGCTAAAGACAAGACTACAGCTTCTCCATGAGTACAGTGACAACATGAGGGATGACCAACTCCGCCAACATCTCAAGAAGTGTGAGAGAACCCGACACTGGCTCATATGGCATGACCATTCAAGTATAGCTAGCTCAGGTTTTATGTTGTTTTTAGTGCGAGAAGTGTTTGATCCTGCTGTTCATCTCACTAACCAGGAACAGAAGGAGAAACAAGGGGGGAAAGGAGTGGATGTACAGTCCGTAATAGAGGCCCCACACCTCTACATGCTAGGTGCTGCTGGAGCAAAGGATTCAGACCAACTTGCCTTCATTCCAACCAGAAGAGAGTGTCTAAAAGAGCTCAACTTCACTGAAGTTCAAGTGCCAGATAAAACTGAAACAGTGGAGCTTAAGGAAAAGATGCGATTTATGAATGGTGACAATCCAGCTGTAGAATTTGAAGATGGTACACAGAAGGGTGGGCATTTTGGTTGCTCCGGATGTGGTGGAGACATGAGACGGGCTAGTGAGTATCACTACATGGCTCACCAAAAGTACCAAAACCTTGAAGAAAAGCAGAGCCTAGTGCTGAAAGGAAAGTTTGGAAAATCAGATGCTACTGGCCCCTTCAAATCCCTCAAAGTTGAAAACATCAGAGCAGAATCAAAATCAAGAGGAGTTGATGCACATGGCAACAAAAAGGAACTCCAAGAGAGGCTAACTGATTTACTGAGAGGGACAAGCCGAGTACCTGCTTTGCTGTTTGGATCACAGAAACAGTCACTCGATGAGCTTAATCTACAAGATTATGAAGTCCTTTTCTTTGAACCTCTCCACACATGTCTCAATCACATAGCCAACATTCTCACAGAGTTGCCTCTACACATGACAGATGTTGACGCCCTGTTGCTGTTTAAAGAAATCACAACCTTAGCCTTGAAGAAAGATAAACTGCGAGCAACTGACTACAGAAGAGCAATCTTAAAGGTGACCATTGCCCTATCCAAGAAGAATCTCCTCACCGAAGACGAGAAAGATATCCTTCTCCTTTTCTGTGAGATGATGGGCATTTATTATGAAAATGATGGGAAAAGAAGCCCCAGATCAGTGCTACGCCTTTATAATATCTCATTTAGACATGGTCAAGCCATCCAGAAGCTGCTCACCCCACCAAAGGAATTAACCTTGCGAAAGCTGTGTGGTATTTATTATCATGGTGCTGTTGATCATGCGCCACTGCTGTACAGGCTGGTCTGTCTCCGTTCCATCTGTGCTGAGCTCTTTGAGAGGTATTTTGACAGGATTGAGGACATCACCAGAAAGACCTGGAACAAGCACATAGAAGACCTTGTGCCAAATGCCTACCTGCACATTCAAGCTGAAGATGCAATGGCAGCAGAGACAAACAGTTTGACAACCCTTGCAAGCCAAGAAAAAGAAATCTCTTGTCTTGCAAAAGGTCTTCCCAAGCCAACCAACTCAGTTTTCTCAAAGGAACTCATGACAAAGAGATCCAGCCTATGGCAAGCACATCTATCAAAGATCTGTGATTTTCTGAAACCTGGGGTTGAGATTTGGTGGAAGTGGAGAGAAGATGGTTCTATTGAATTTTTTGATGCACCAGATGAACCAGACAACAAAGCACAAGGCCCTCAACTTCATCCCTTCAGATCAAACAACATCAGCAAGATATGCCACTATTTGGAGAAAACCTGGAAGGAATGTGCTAGTCAGCCTGACCAGCTCCCACTTTACAAAATGAGGGATGAAGATGGCAAACTAATCTACCACAGGGAGTCTGAAGATCCAGTTCAGGATGAAACTGAACCAGAAAATCTCCCACTGATGCAAGATGCAGCAGCTGCACTGTATCCTGAACAGGAAGAAAACACAAGGAATGAAAATGGCGATGAAACAACTGAGGTCATTTTTGAAGATCAACAGGCAGAGATTGAAATAGAAGAACACAACCATATTGCAATAGATATGGATTTGCATTCAGATGAGCAGCCTGACGCTGAATCACCAGATCATAACTCAAGCATACATCAAACAGTCATTTCTGAAAATGACTGCCAAATGGGGCCACCTAGCAAAGCTAGAAAAATAGAAATACCACCGAAAAAAGGAAAGGAGGTTCAGTCAAAGACTGCAAAGGCCTTAGAATTAATTTTAGGAAAGACACCAGAGGTCTCTGAGATTGATCGACTAAAGCAAACAGTTGCAAAAAACCCCAAGGCACACTTTTACAGAAAGAAGTATGACTCACTTCTTAGCAACATGCAAACTTGTGTTTTAAGGGAACTAAGATCTGTCAAAAACCAGCTAAAACAGTGGGGTGAGAATTTTCTGGCAACTCATGGCAGAATACCAAACGACAGTGACTATATCAGTGATGGCCACTTCAAAGAATTGACTAAAAAGAAAAAAGTAGCCTTGAAGCTCCTTGAGTCATGGAACATTACAGTTCACCTTTTGTAGATACGACTAAATGCTTAGGACATTATTAGAGAGTAATTTCACAAAACTCAGTCACATACACAATATTTATAAATGTCTGCCCCACTGAAATTTTTGTTTGGTTATGTTTTCAAAGAAATTCAAGTTTTCACATTGCCAAGCACTACAAAATATGTTATCTTGGAAAGTTTCAGTGTTTTTGGTTCAAGTTATGGCTCATTCCAATTTAAGACATTTGTATGGGAAGTCATAACCTATCCTCACTAGACTCGCTTTCAGTGATGTTTTAGCCGGGATTCAATTGCCTATAACTTCTCGCCACATGAGAATAGGAGCTTAACACTAAACAAAACATGACTAATTTTGACACAATGTTTCTCGTTATTCAATTCTTTCTTTAGCTGCAGACATCTTAAACTTTGCAAAATTGCAAGGCAGTCATTGTATGGTGTATGCCACTGGTAATTTAAAACAGCTTTGCATGAATCAGCTAGAAGAATATTATTGCAAATATACATCATGTTGCATAACATTTGTGGACCCAATTTACAAAATTGTCATAAGAATTACTTGTTGGACTACTAGCATGGAAGAATCAAGTTTTGGGAAATCTCTCTATTTAATACATGTGTCCTGTGAGTATCCATAATTATATGTAAATATCAAATACATTCAAATCGTTTGTTTGGAACAAAGAATACGTCTGAAAATGCATTAGCAGAAAGCCTTTGAGTCAGAGAGTGCGTTTATTCTCATCCGAAAGACAGAAAGAACAATTTTGGGACGCATTTGCTGAAAAGAAATTGCTGTCGATGATAAAATAATAAATTCCTTTTTGAAGCCGTATAATATTTCTTGGTGATTGCAAGGAGAATTTAGATCTTGACGTCTTATTTAATTACAATAAGAAAAACGTATTATTTTGTGTTTTTTGGCACCTGAAATCGACACTTTTACAGGAAAATGCTCAATTTAAGCTATACTTGTATTCTTTGGCAGGAAACATGAAATACTATTATTCATCTGCAATAAAAATTCAAATGCGAAAACGTGTTTGTTGCCGAAGTATATTTATTATACAAGGACTTCAATGTATTTTAACCGGGGAATTATCTGCTCAGGTTATAAAAGAAGCAATAAACATGTTCGCTTACCTTCCATGACAATTTTATTACGTTCATCGGGCACCCTCACAAGCATCCAGCATTAAAAGTGATCTCGATCGCCATCTAGCAGGCCGCGTCGATTTGCCAGCGCTGCACACAAAGAATCGGAAATCCAGCTTCTTGTCCGCCGAGTTTACATGAAATCCTCCACAAAACTGGCCTCCCTGGCCAATATCTTTCTCTTTATAAAAAAAAAGTTTTAGAGGGGCGGCCAACTAACTAAAAAGACCGAGGATTAAGAACACAAGAGATGCATTTCTATGCCGCCATGTTTGTTTTTCCTATCACAACCCGCTACGGGAGGCTGTAACGGGTCAACCCGCAAGGTTCGCTGCTGGGGGTAAGGGACAAGGATTCAAGCTATGCCTTAACATGCTTGAGTTGGCTTCCGGACTATTAGCTATGTGGGCCATTTTTGGGTTAGAAATACCCACTGAGGACCCGCAAAAGTCTGAGGCAAATTGTGTCCAACGACGGTCCCAACAACGGCCATTTTTCAAGACCTTAAAAACGTTGCTAATAACTTGTAACTTGAACTATTTTTTGTATAATGCTAGATATTGGTTGCAACAAAATATCAAAACGTGAAGTTATAAAATAAATACACTCTTAATTTTTTATACACCCTAGCTAAAAAGAGGAGTAACTTATCTCTAAATGCAAAGTAAACAAGTTCATCTACACCTTTCTCCTTAAGAAAAGAAATTCTTCACCAACACTGAAGAAACCAGCAAAACTGGCTCATAGACCTTAATTTAACTGAACGATACCAACTAATTAGTTAAGAACCTTTCACTTCAAAGGAGAATAGCCTGCGAGCAGGCTCAACTGTTTGGGGAATTTGTGCGCGACAATCTTGGCGGCGAAGCCGCTATTGGTGTTAATTAACTACGGCGAGCAGTGAGTCGGCGAGAGGAATGCCTTGCCCTAGTAAGAACGTTCGGGGTCATTGTTTGTGGGCATCCTTACTGCGCACGTAATTCACATCGCAATGTCACGCCACGTCATGCATTGAACGCGCGCCTTGAGTAAGAAATATAGACAAATACAGTGGTTGTGGGTATTTTTATATCCATAAACGTACTTATCTCTCTTAAATGCACGGTGATCCCATTCTTTTTTGCGATAAATAACTTCCTTTACTGGTTCTCTGCATTTTGTCCAAAAACAAAAAAATTCTGAACGTGAGAAGTTTTAATTCTTTTGCTATTTCTACTCAAATACGATCGAATTTTTCTACCAATGCAGGTACACATGACTTACAATTATCCTTCTGTGAGGCTAATTTTACCTGAACAAACAATATTACCTGCAAAAATGTACTAAATAGGCCTATTTGCGATGAAATCAATAAATCAGCAATATCTAGAATCCTCCACGTAACCTTTTTTATTCCTTGTAGCAAGAAAGCGGATTTCGCCGTACATAACCAAAGCTTCTAAAAACACAACGTTTCCAATACGCTTTATCTCCGAAGCGAGCATTGTGACCCCCCAATTTTTTTGCTTTGACATAAGTTGGTCATTATCTTACTGCAGCAAAAGTTTGGAAAATCTGAACGTGGGAAGATTTTGAGCGCGAACGTCCTTAAATGTCCGCCCCCATCCCACCAAAAAGTATAGTTCATCGTGATTTCTATCAATTTCAAGAGCCTTTATCCTCTCATCGTTTTCAATGCTCATCGTGTTATACTGACGCCTCTTAAGAAATTGCAAAAAAAGCACAAACCATTTCCGTTCAAACAACAAAAATAATAGAAATGTTCTATTTCCAAACATTGTTTACTTCTTGAAAAGGTACACGACATGTATAAGGTGAAAACTAACTGTATTTTACCTTCGAATGGAAAAAACTCTTAAACACTTGTTAAGACATATTTGAGTGCAAAAGAATTGTTACCAAAGTTCCCTATTTTGTTACGAAAGTGTCCGATTTGTTACGAAAGTGCCCCATTGTTACAAAAGTTCCCTACTGGATGTGACAAAAGTTCCCTATTAATGTTACGAAAGTTCCCCACGTTACGAAAGTTCCCTTTTTTCGTTACGAAAGTGTTCTTGCTTATGGCTCTCTCTCTCTCTCTCTCTCTCTCTCTCTCTCTCTCTCTCTCTCTCTCTCTCTCTCTCTCTCTCTCTCTCTAAAAGACTTCGATGAAGCAGCTTTTAAACTAGTTGTGTTTCATTTTCATTTGAAGACTTAAACAAGCGTCTCATCTGTTCTATTCAATCTTATTTATTTCGCTTTTCATACTTCTTTTATTGTTTGTACCCTTAACAATTAATTTATTATTCATTTATTTAATCACTCATTTATTTAGACTAATGCGTTTATTTATTTGCGTTAATTCACTCTTGTGTTCGTACTCTAAATTGTTCTCTAGTATAAAAATATATGATAATTTGCTAACCTAATTATGTTTTGAGACCAAGGAATCCTACAGATCTGCTATGATTAATAGTACTAGTGTAAATCGGGCGTGCCTTCTGGGGACGGGGTCACAGAGGAAGGTGCATACAAACATTTAGTTGACCTAGTTTACTTAGAACTTAGTTTATCACTAGAAGGCTCTAGTTTATTACTAGAACACTCGATCACTCTATCGGACCCGCTTGACCTGCGACTTTTTGCAGTGCTGTCAAATGATTTAAGAACGTAACGTCTCCATCTCATCGGCTACAGCATCTAGTCTAAGTAAATTTAACAATTCTTTGCATTGCTGTTCAATCACTCGGACTCGCTTGATTGGCGACTCTTTGCGCCACTTAAAATAATTGTTACTTGAATCTCTAATGTGAGAAAATGGATTCTCAATAGCTTGCTCTAATTGTGCTTCATCGGGGTTCGTGCTACTGACAATCCAATCAATGAGACTATCCGGGAGTTCAAAGCCAGCAAATTTGTAAATTTTCTTGGCAGTAGTAATGGGCATTGTAGCAATCTCTCTGTACGTGATCTCCATATATCTTTCCTTTAGCCATTCATGATGTTGCAAAGCTCTTCCGAATTTAATGCTTGCTGTTATTTTACGGCATATTTTATTGACGCTACTTGGAAATTCTTTATAAGTAAAATCAGAAATCCAACCATTCCTTATTCGTGAATTTATACTCCCTCGCGGATCGCGCACGATTTGAATGACCCGAATTTCTGTATCCGGATTTTCGCGAAACACACGCGGGATGAACATGGAAATGCTCTCTCGAGGAACGCGAACTTGTCCAACCTTCACGACACTGTGATTGAACTTGTTGAGGCAGACATCTTCGGCGAATTTAGGATGACTTGAAAGTTTAGGGTAAAATAACTTTCCTGATTGTGTTCTGTTTGTAAACGACAAAGTCCTGAAGACATTTCTCTCAAAAACGTTGTGACCAACCCACGATGTTCTCGTGTGAGCTAAAAAGCTTTTCGCTGCCTGTGATTGAGTGAACTGGCAAGACAACAAGGCGTTTACGACGTCTACTACAATTCTCTCTTGATATTCCAACTCTGAAAGTCCCATTTGTTGGAACCATTTCTTTGTTACCCATAATGGTTCGTAAACTGTAAACATTTGAGGGTCAGCTGCAAACATTTTCGTAACAAAGGTTGTGCCAGAACGATCGTCACCGAAGATAAGAAGGCTTTTTCGCTTTTCCGGGGATCCCTTCGGAGGTTGATCGAAGTCCCAAGTATGATTCGTGAGTTTCGTCGCGGGCCCCTTTCTGCTTGAGTACTGTTTTCGACTGGATCTCGTCCTTTCCGAAGCTGCCCTCGGGGTTTGATGGGAATTCCGTAGATTTCTCGTGATTGTTAGCTCGGGTTTATCTTGGTGGCGAGAAACGACTTCGCTTGAATGCGGCTTGAGATAAGTTTTCACTTTCGCTGAGGATGCTTTGGGAACCTTATTGGAATCCTGAAGACCATTCGTGATTTTCGAGTCGATATCACTTCGGTAATTTGAAATCACTTCGCTTGAGTTCTGTTTGCGCGGATGGGATGTAAAGCTTTCCGAAGTTACCTTCCGAAGCTGATCGGAATCCCGATGTCCATTCGTGATTTTTCGGTCAAGGTTACGTTGATAACTCAAGTCCACTTTGTTTGATTGCTGTTTTAGATGGGATTTACTTTCATTATAGCGATTCAACTCCGTAGCTTGAGATTCTAAAGATCTGGTCTTGATTACAGGACTTTTGACGTTATTAACTGCATAGCTCGATAGTGAGGTAGGCTTAACTTGATATACAACGGGTTTGCCTTGCAAATCATCATGGTTACTTGTCAGATCTGTAGACAAATAAGAGTTTTCAGTCTTCTTTGCTGGCGAATGCAGATTTCTCTCGAAATTTTGTTGCTGAGACTCAGAATTCGATTCAAATGACTCTGGTTCTAAATTCACTTTTGACTCATTTAGTTTTGACCGTAGCTCTACATTTGCTCCTGTCTCAGATTTGGACGGAGTTTGTTCAGTTCGAGAAGATTTTGTCGTGTCCGAGCGCCGTTGAGAGTCCGACTGAATCTCGGGTAATTGGCGATTGTCATCGGAGAAACCTCGTGAGTAGTTCGGCAACCCTCGGTGAGATATATTCACGTTTAGAACACCCAAACGGGATAATTTTATCCCAGTCTCATTGGCAACGCGTTTTAAAAAATGCCTTGCTGAATTTAATCTGGATTTCCGCTGGGACTCTGGCTGTTCACGAGACGTAGATGTATTTTGCAGTGAAAGGTTTGTATGAAAATTGAGTAAATCTCTGACGAGGGCATCGTTATTTTGCAGGGTGTCAGATGTATCTTGTCTCTCCTTCATTTCCTGTACATATTCACTGAATTGTCGTACGTCGTCTCCAGGACGATAAGACATAGGCAACGGTAGTTCCTTTGTGAATGGGTTTTCTATTTGATGTACCATTGAAAATAAGCACAAACCCGTGAAAACTATTACAGTCAGTGCGAGTTTCAAAAGTCTCGAGAGGCGGAATATTTTCCATGTACCCATGTCGCGTGCAGCCATTTTTGCTCAGTGCTCCATGTTTGTGTGTCGGACCTGTTGGATGATCAAATGCATAATTAATGACAGTACATTAAACATTGAATCAGTAATTTTTTCCTATTCAGTTTCAAAAAAAAAAGGTTGTCGGATAAAGAGCATAATAAACCATGATGAGCGATTCGATTTAAAGGTTTTCTGGAAAGCGGGAGAACTTCCTTCTACTCTCAGACACCGTGCAAATCACAATAAAGACATGTCCAGGTCTACTCCTTAAACTTAAAGAAAGTGGAAAGAAAAAATCGTGATCACTAAACAGACATTCCTGTCTTCCCAGAATTACAGTGTGCCTCGTCATTTGAGTTTTATCATTCTAATCCGACAAGGATTTTTCAAATAGTTGTATGTAACTGAATTGTTTCATGGAGAAAAATGAGAAATATTCTCATTGGTTCCAATATAGACAGTTAGACTTGGACCGCTCACAGCTTTTATTTCAATGCTTTGTGTTTTTGAAAAAAAAAACAAGCAAAAAGACAAAACTGTTTCCCTCAGTATGTGGAGTTACAATCTGTCGCAACTTCGGTGAGATGGCATGAAGACAGTCCCGCACGCGTGCGCTAATAAATATGTTTTTTTGCTGTCTGCCAATTCCCAAAACAATCATGGCAAGATTAGTGCAGTTTCTAATTCACCAAGGGCGCTGGGGCCTGTTTCTCGAAAGTCCCGGTAACTTTACGGGCCAGGAGCTATATATTAAAATCAAAAACTATAGAATGATGGTGTAACTTTTAGCCCGCAAACCAGCTCCACTTGTTTCGTCAATTTTCAATTTTACTGTTTAGTTTTAAAAACCAACAAAAATTTGAATATGTTTAAGATAAACCATGCGCTCATAAAAATAGCTTCCCGGAGCCGAAAAGTTATCGGGACTTTCGAGAAACGGGCCCCTGGAGAAAAATACTGAAGACGCATTTCGTAGAGTTGGTCGCAATCTGAGGTATCTGAAGTAAAATATGGACTGACACATACTAACAGGAAAGTGCTGTATCCCAAAATAAAACAATATTTTTAATTCAGATTGAGACTACCCTGTATAAACGAATGTTTTGTCCAGTGGTCTTGTTGAACTCGAAACTGGACTATTTAAAATTCATTGACCTAGCTGGTTTCACGTCCTACCCTGCGATCTGCAGTCCCTCTCCTCCCCCTCTCTCCTCCTCCTCCTCCTCCTCCTCCTCCCCTCCTCCTCCCCTCCTCCCCCTCCCTCTCCTCCCCCTCCCTTTCCTCCCCTTCTCTCCTCTTCTTCCTCCCCCTTCCTCTCCTCTTCCTCCTCCCTCTCCTCCCCGTCCCTCTCTTAGGTAGTTCGATCCACTCGACCAATAAATGTCAAAAGGCGCCTCGCGTTCCTTCTTCAAGGTAAGGAGGAAAAGTCCCTTGGAACAGTGTAAAATTCGTGTTATAGTTCAATGTGCTAAATTACCTCTATATACTTTTGCGTTATGAACACGCTGCTTTAGGCTAGCAGCTGGCAATACTGATTTCCATTTATGCAAAAGAAAATAAGTTGCGTCAGACCCGTCTTGAATATAAGACGGGCGAACAGATCCATTCAGGAGTAGAAGTAGTTCATTGATACGAGATGCCAAGGTCTCGTACAAAAGGCCTTGTTCGCGTCTTATTCTTTTTGTCAGAGGCTGTTTCAGATTAATAACAACCTTGGGCCGTGTTCTTATCGATCGCTTCTCAGCTAAGACAAGACGCGAAAAGCTTAATACTTGCATTTAGATATTAAGATGCAACATTATTATTGTTAGGTATTTTCTAGTTTATAAACTACGCTGATTACTCTTTTGATCCTAGCTGTAGGGACTGAAAGTAATGATCTTCGCCGTCATGTTTACCTTTTACGTTTAGTCCCCTTGAGGCAGGAACGCAGGAGAGACTTGATTTCTTTGGCGAAACATCACTTCGGACTTTCGTAACAAGAGGACTTATGAATTCGTATTGTTTTCGGAGGGACAAATATGTCGTTTAGAGTGTAAAGTAAGGTCAGCTAGCATTTTTGGAGAGCCATCAGCAGCTCGGAAATTAGATGGATAGGACTGATCATGTTTCCTAAAATTTTCTGCAGCCTAAAGTTTGGCTAAAAACGCCGAACAGATCAACCTGCATTAGCTTATACAAATATGCCTTTAAAAACCTCTACAACAATCTAAGAAACACAAAACGATATTTCAAGTATTTTGCTGAAATTTTCTTGTTGGGTGCCCCTGGATAAATATCCTTTAGCTTTCGGCTATCATCTGACGAGATGACTTCGTATATTGATATTAATTGTACCTTAATAGCACAGCTACGTCTCGACC
The DNA here is from genome assembly GCA_964017195.1 of Siderastrea radians. NCBI lineage: Eukaryota > Metazoa > Cnidaria > Anthozoa > Scleractinia > Rhizangiidae > Siderastrea > Siderastrea radians. The sequence continues at coordinate 32,528,876 of OZ024896.1, read as the reverse complement.
GCGTATTCTAAAACACATCTCTGCTCTTTTGAGAAATACAACATTCTTAAACGTCTGCCGACTGCTTGAATTAAAGTTTCGCTCAAAGTCTCTGAAATTTAAAGTAGTACATATACACTTTATATCTCGCTATATTTTGTGGTCATCATGGAAACTTTATATACTCGAACAAATACCCATAATAGCCTTAAAATGGTTTCTTTTATTATGTGCTGTAGAACGGGTTATTTAACAGTTGTTCATTAGCTATATCGTTCTTTTGGAATTTATCTCTTTCAGAAATCTCCATTTCAAAGCATCTGTCTCCTCACGGGAACGAGATAACCCGGGGCATCTAAAAATGGCTCGAAATTTGCATGTTTTTATTACATTTTACAATTTTCAATCATAATTAAACGCAGCACTGAACTGTAAAATGCTTTCGTTGTTAGGGCTTCAAAGTCTCTTGTTGTGTTCTAACAATTGTACACATTCGGGTGTGACCAGTCAACTATTTTAATGTCGCATTGATGTGCTTTCTGTTTTTTGTTTTTTAATGCGTATTTTAGCGTAATTTATGTTAAATTCGCTTTATCTCTTCACCATTTTATCAGATTCAACCAAAACGCAGTAAATTGAATGGAAGTGATACCCAGGTTTAAGATTCCCAGAACCAAAGGTTGAATTTGCGGTTGAAGTGGATGAAACTGATCGTTAAGTATAATATGAAATGGGAGTATAATTATTGAGCAATACTTCCCTGTGGTGCTGTTTATTATGCTGTACAAGGTGGTTCTAACTTTTGAGTCTGTAGTTGAAATCCTTAAGTGTGACATTCAAGTGAAAGCTACTGAGCAGTACTTTCCTGTGGTGCTGTTTACTATGCTATACAAGGTGGTTCTAACTTCAGTTTGAGTCTGTGGATGAAATCCTTAAGTGTGACCATTCAGATGAAAGCTACTGAGCAGTACTTTACTGTGGTGCTGTTTATTATGCTGTACAAGGTGGTTATAACTTTTGAGTCCTTCGTGTTAACCATTCAAATGAGAGCTAGTGAGCAGTACTTTACTTTGTTCTGTGACTTCACTGTACTGTGCTTTTGAATAGGTAAATAAAGTCACAGTGCATGCCGACCATTTGTATGAAAGCTAATTATAACTGGCTCTCCTTGTTTTTGCACGCTGTACGAGAAAAGCAGTCGCAACAACACTGGGAGAAAATAAGGATGAACAAAATATGGTGGCTAGCCTACATCGAATTTCGTTTTCTTTAAAGCACAAATGGAACTATAACTAATAAAAAAAGAGTAGATTAATACGCCAGTTACATGCTGACCCTTTCAACCGGGCATAATGCTATATAAGCATACAAAACTACATGAAAGCGCTTTGGTGTCAAATGAAAGCTAAAATCCTTTCTTACAGGAGCACATTAATTCAGTCTATCCATGAACTGAACACAGGGAAATTACAGCAGATTGCGATTGCTACTCTTGGTTTTACATATTGATCTGATCCAGATCTGCGCAACGATTTTAATCGACAAGAGAGTTCGTCAATGTCGAATACAACCAGATATGTAGTTTTTTGCGTTACAAAAATTAACTTTTCTAACTCCACTGAATTGACATTGTTTGCGTGTATATATATCAGTATATATTTGTTTATGTTAGCATAAGACTACGACGAAAGATCATATTTGCAAAGTCTTCGCGATCTTTCGGCAGCAACAAGTACAGGACACGCAGAAAATGATGTTTACATTGAAAACAAAATTCGAAAAAATAGTAAAACAAGAGAATAAGTACCGTAAAGTTCTTTTTTCCCTACGCATATGCAAAAAAAGTAGAACAGCACTTATGGAAAACCGAGTGGATGATTTGATTTCGTATGATTTAAACCAAGACATCCGATTCGGTTATAACAATTTCAAAATATATATATAAATAAATGAAATAAAATAAAAAAGAATCGTAAACATTATGATTTCTGTGAGAAACTAAAACTTACCATTACATTTGGAACATTCTGCGCTGAATCCAAAATAGTGAATGTGTGAATTGGCTAACAACAGTTTCTTTGAGAAAATTTACATTTATGCGCGCTAGAAGTTTTTTAATTATTGATGTACACAAGTAGAGACAAAAACATGAGGTTGCCTTGGCGCCACTGAATTTTCTTCTATTCATGGATAAATTTTATCATGACGATCCTTGACCAATTCATCACCTATATTTACAGAAGTATTCAAAGTGCTTCCCGAAGCGATTACATTCCCTTTGTAGATTTTTTTTAAAGTCCTGTCAAAAAAACTATAGCGGTTAAATATTGCGAGAATATCGCCCACTGCGGAAGTTGTCATTTTAGTAATAAAATAAAGCTGGCATTTAATTTCCTTGGTTTTTTCACAATGAAATTTAAATGAGGTCTTAAAACAAAGCGTGGATTTCAAAACAAACTGATTAGGAATAATTATTCAGGGGATATGATGTCTAAGAGCGAAAGATTTTAATTTACATATTGTTCGCAAAATTCTTAATACAGTGGAATCGCGAAATAACGAAGTGCCGCGCGGGTGTGGGAAAGTGCCGGTTTATTATAACGGGGTCGAATTCGTTACAAACGAAGCCACGTTACTGGATGAATTTGTGGGAAAACGAACTAAATCTTCGTTATATTGGGTTTGGCTAAAAATTATTTTGCTCTAAAATTAACCAGTGTTGTGCAATTACTATCCAGATTTAAGGTCTCATCAGCGTTTGGGCTTCTGGATTGGATTGTGTTCGTTACATCGGGGATTTCGTTATACCGGCGTTCGTTTTATCGGGGTTCTGATCCATACACTTTACTGTAACTTTGGCGGGGCTGAAGAATATCGTTTGTGACTGCGGGACCTCGTTATCAGGTCTTTCTCAGGAGGAGTTCGTTATCGAGTTTTCACTGACTGTATTCAGTTTAGAAAAAGGGATGAGAATCGTGCGAAAAAAAAGCCATCCCCTAATTCCGTTTGCCTGTTTTAACTGACTTGATCTCCACTGGACGCTTTTAGTGAGGAAACAGAAAAACCTTGACATGTCCACTTGCCTCGTGCAATTAGCCTAAAAAAGGCAATAAAAAAGTATTTTGATTAAAAAGGAAATTTTTAAGTTTGCTTTCGCTCAGTATTGCGTGGTATTTACCTGACACACTAAACTGGATGAAGTCGTTTGATTGCCCACTGAAAACTGGTAAAGTCGACGATGCTTTGTTTACAAACTTTCTCATTTCCAACCAAAACAAAAAACAAAACAAAAATACGCAATTTGAATTGTCAGGGTAATCTGACCACCATTGTTAAAGAATCCTGTGATTGCTTCCTTTAGTTTGTTTACCTATGTTTCGATAACAAATCTCCTTGCATATTTTGTAGCCTTGTGACAGGCGCCGAAATCCGGACCTCGGATGGATGGGGGATTCGCCCTTCAATTTATCTCGTGCTCCTCTCCCGTGAATCTCCCCACTGACTCAATCGCTTCCGTTTCAGTGCCAACCACGTAGGCCACTTAAAGGACAACAAGGTTTAGTTTTAAAACTGATCGCTATGCAAGATCGAATAAACAAATCAAACATCGCCAACTACTCATGTTTTGTGAAATCAGTAAATGACTATAGCTGCCAGTGCAAACATTGGATCACAACAATTTTGTGACCCTTGCCTTTTGCTCAGGCTATCTACCAGTGTATCAGCTTTTAATTTTATTTTTATCCTTATTAAAATGATGCTACAATTTCCCCAAAAGTTATAGAAAACCCTCCCCTTTCTTGTGAATACGAGTTAAAATCACAACCCAAAAAAACTCTGACAGATTTATGGGGCCTCGCACTGCAAACGTTAACCTAATGGTGGAATTCTGCATTGCACGAAACCTAAAGGTGCTAATAAAGAAAGCGACTAAAACTTTGGGGACAAATGCAATTTGTTCCCGCATCATCCACAACAAAAGCAGGATCATGAAAATTAACGTATAACCGGCAGGCCGGGTTCTCTTCGTACGCTGTCTCACGCCAAAGCGTACCGCCGACGTACTTCTCAGTAGCCTGCTTGCAGGCGGTTACTGGGTGTTTTTATCGCGGAAAACCCGGTCCGTTCGCTAATCGGGCGCCATCTTGGATTTTTAAGACGCGCGGTCCCGGGGACGAGCGGGCGAGCGCAAAAATCGAGGGAGGGGGGAGAGGGAGAGAAGAGAAAAGCCGCCTGCTGGAAGACTAGGGCTTCCTCTGGACAAAATTTGAATCCCGTCCACCAGCAGACGGGGTTTCTGATTGGTCAGGAAACAATAGCTAGGCTATAATACTACAGAGCAGTCTCTTTAGAATTTGTCACACATTCTAGAATCATGGGGGACTTGAAAAGAAGTAGTAAGCAAAGCGTTGTAATTCTTGGATTCCAAGGGGAAAACGATCGTTTTAAAGGCCGAACAGGAAAAGGCTTTGTACAGCCTACTTGAAGGAAACGATGTTTTGGTAGTTTTGCCAACAGGTTTTGGAAAAACCATGATTTTTACGATGTTTTCTGTTGCTGCTCGAGAACGGAATACTGCAGGCACCAGTTTCAGTATAGGTAATATCGCCGCTCAACAGCATAATCACCGACCAAATCGCTGATCTAGAAGGATTATGCAAAGCCGCAGAGCTTAAAGCAGACAACTTAAATGCAATACTGAAAGACCCGCCACATTTTATCTACGCTTCGGCCGAGAAAGTCCTTGAAGAACGCTTCCTTCGTTTCATTATTTTAGTGTTTTTGTCCCAAGAGCTTTATTTCATTTCATCACCTTTGGTAGCATATTGCATTTTAAAGTATTTCCTGCACGTTTTCCATCTCTGTACTGCTATTTTGCTTTATTATTCAACAAATTGTCACTATGCCCATATATGGTAAGGAAGCCCTCAATATCTGTCATCCGTACATGACAGATATCCTGCGATATACGTAAATGACCATATTTGGAAGTGCACTGCAGATGTCTTTCATTGCTTGTTTGGCGGAAATTTTGAAAAGCGAGGCAGTTTTAGCAGTGTTCTCCGGAAATTTTAACTCCCTGGAAGAAACTTTCCACGATTAAATGCTCTCAAAAAGTCAACAAGTATTTGCTTCAGCTCACAAAGATATCCAGAGGTTGACTTGGAATTTTCATAGTGAGAACTCAACCAAGAAAATGGTATTGCGAACGAAGCAGCACACTTGCTCACGGAAAGTTGTAAAGTTGAAAAGACTTTAATTCACAGGAAGAGGACTTATTCTCGGTAAGGTAGCAGTATTTTTACTCTGTCTTCTCATTTCCAAACATGAGTTTGTAAATAAGTCTTTTGTAAGAGAACGGTAGTAAACTTCGTATTCTTGAAGTTCTGTTTTGATTTTTATTACGTGTTGCTAGCTTTTAGCGTTTTCATCATAGAACCATAGTTTTTCTCGTTATGAAAATGGTAGTCGATGAAGATTTGTTGAATAATAAAACAATTATCCTGCTCAATCTTGCGGAATATCCCCTGATTTAGCCAACTCGGCCTACGGCCTCGTCGGCTAAGTATCAGGTGATATTCCGCGCGATTTCGCAGGATAATTGTTAATTATTTTTTTCTCAGCGCGTGAGCGGGCAAGATGAACCAAATCCTGCAATCTGATTGGTTCCGGGAGCGGGCGGAATTTTCCGATCTTGACCGCGGTCAACGGAACGTCAAAAACAAAAAATTTGTAATGGGTTTTTAAAACCTTTAAAATCTTTAAAACGTTCTCCGAAACTTAGAACTCTGAAATTTTTTGTACATTGTCGTTAAAAACTTTCTTTCCAAAATTTCTTGTTAAAATACCGAAGGTTGTACAATGTAAATCGCCTCTTCCCTTTCGACAAACATTTGAGTAAATCGAGCAGGAGTTAGCTACATGTATCGAAATTTGGGAAAATAAAGGGGTTTCTTTTAGTTATATTGCTTCCTGTGATTTCTGAGTTTTAACAGAGTAAAAAAGCGTATTTTGCTGCTCTGGTGTCACAAACGGCTTCGTTTCATGGTTCATTTTACGCGCGCTTGCAAAACGTTGCTTTCCGAAAACAACAAGACACGTTTAACTTTTGAAAAACAACAAGAAAAAAATAAAAATATTATTTGCCGGCCTTGGTCGGTCCGTATTGAGAAAAACTGTGCCCTCGGTCTTGAGCACGGCCCTCGGCCTGCGGCCTCGGGCCGTACTCAAGACCTCTGGCACAGTTTTTCTCAATACGGACCTCCCGGCCGGCAAATAATATATATGTCTTATATATTTGTTCGGAATGCATTATAAAATAATTTTTCCTTCTCACCTTCTCCCCACTTCCGCCGGTGTTTTCGCAAGGAGAATTGATTTCCGTGAATCTTTACAGTAATCGGTGAACTCCGCATCCACAGCTTTTGTAATCGGACCCAGGAGTTCTGCCTTTATTTCTTTGTGCTTGAATATGGTGTTTGCCACCGTTTTCCAGTTTCTTTTGGAAATGTTTATAATAATTGATGCCGATTCCTTCGAGAAAGAACTTCTCCACTCAACATTGCCGTTCGGGCAAACAATAATAGTTTTGACCTGAGTGGTAGGCTTGTCCAGGAGGCCTTCGACATTCAGATGCGCGTCAACATTGGTCAAGTTCTCTTTCTCCTGACGAAAAGCCAACGATTTCTTGGCTCCGCTTGATCGTTTAGCAGCTTTAGAGGTAGGGCGTCTATCTGGTGAGATTGTAGTGGGAAGCTGTCTCTTGAATCTGCTTGGCGCGTCGCTACACTCCCCTTCATTCACACCTCGCTCCGTTTCGGCGGTCTTGTCGCTCGCCTAGGCGTTTGCCCTGTCGTTTTCTTCCACCGATTTCTGCCGCTTGTAGAAACGATACGTGTTCCTCAAATTCCTACCACATGGCTTAAAAATTCTATCGGATAATTTATCTGATTTTGCCACATTGAAACCGAGCTCAGCGCATAACTGGCTCGAAGTTTTGTTCTCGAGACCTCGAAATTCTGGTTTGTCGCTGTACTCTTTCCTCTTCGAGATTGTAAATATATTTTCAGTAGAAATATACGCAACTCTTCCGTAAATAATCACTAGCTTGGTTCTGCAAAATTACACTCTTCCTTCGGATTTTCGCGGCTTGCGCTAGCTGACTTTTTCGGTGTTTCGCGTAGCTCCATTCTCCATGACAAAAAAGTTCCACGTGAGTTTGACAACTTCAAACCACGCGGATTTGTTTTGGTCGAAGCGCTTGACAGTTTAAAGACAATGGGGCCTTTACTTGATTTTGATTGGTCCATAGCGAGTGCGTGACATGTCAGCGTAAGCGTCATGGTCAATGGGTTGAGACTCATCGGGGGATAGTTATCCAGTAGGCGTTCTTTCCTTCTTCAGATATTTTGGTCTGTCAAGTATTGTCTGTGAAGGGTGTCAAGTATTGCGCAACATACCCCCACCCAAATTTTCCAGGATGCTTAAATACAAGAACTTATCAAAACTAATGACCCTGTACAATTTTGGTCCACTCTAAAAACGATCTCTAAATCGAATTCCACTACTGCTGATTCTAATGTCAGTATAGATGAACTGTTCAAACACATTCAGCTCCAGGAGAGAAAACCTTTTCCAAATCCCAGGAGATTATTATGGAAGGCCTGAAATGCAGTGAACAGTCTCTAATGCGATTTAATGAACACGATAGTCCTTTTACAGAGGAAGAAATCAAAAACGGCATTAAAAAACTGAAAAAAAAAAGGCGGCCGGCATACCGACCGAATGCGAAATGAAATGTTAAAAAGTGGCCGTCACTTCTTGATGACCTCACTGAAAAAAATGTTTAATCTTATACTCGAGGCAGGAACCTTTCCGGATTGTTGGTCCATGGGACTAATTACCCCTATGTTTAAGTCAGGGGAAAAGTCAAACCCGACTAATTACAGAGGCATCTGCGTGACCAGCTGTCTAGGAAAACTATCAGTACAGCTCTTTTAAATACCAGACTTCACAATTTCGTCAGAAGTCAGAATTTATTACATCCCTCACAAATTGGATTCCTAGAGGGATTTCGAACAACAGATCATATTTTCTCTTTACGTACCCTAATTGATAAATATGTTACCAACGCCAACAAAGGAAAACTATTTTGCTGTTTCATAGATTTTCAAAAGGCTTTCGATTCTATATGGCATGATGTTCTGCTTTCTAAGCTGATTTCTTATAAAATGGGTGGACGCTTCTATCAATCAATAGCAGAAATGTACCGCAGATCCAAATGCGCCATAAAATGCGGAAATCGAAGAACCAAATTTTTTGACTACAACAGGGGTGTAAGAGACAAGGATGTATCCTCTCCCCCTTGCTGTTTAATTTATATCTAAACGACATTCCTTTTCTGACTTTTAGACAACTCATGTGATACTGACTCAATTATTCTGCCAAATGGGCTTCCGCTAAATTGTTTATTATATGCAGATGATTTAGTTTTAATATCCCGAAGGGCTTCCGGCCTTCAAATTAAAGCAAATCGACATTCTCCAAAACTATGTCTAAAAATGGCTCTTAAAAATAAATCCACACAAAACAAAGGTACTAATTTTTCAAAAACAGAACCGTAAAGCCACCCGGGAAAAACATAATAAATCTTTCTTTTTAAATGGAAACCAGATTGTCAATACTCCTGAATACACCTTCAATTCAATTCAACATTCAATTCGAATGGGAATGGAATTGGGAATTCAGGAACAACATCAATTCGAATGGGAGCCATTCGAACTTCAATTCGAATGGGAATTCAGGAACAACATTCAATTCGAATGGGAGCTTTGCCACCTCCAAAAAAAAACTTAGTAGAAAGGTCCAGACGTTCCGTATTTGCTTGTAAAAGATATACTCAATTCAACAAACTTTCTATATCCAAATGTAATTTCTTGATTGATGCCTAATTTGCCCCCGTTCTTCTATACAGTTCGGAAGTATGGGGGGCATATGATAGCCTCAATCTCAAAAAATGGGAGATAGACCCCATTGAGCGTTTTCACTCGCAGTTTTACAAATCATACCTTGGCCTAAACAGAAGACGGCACCAAACGTCGCAGCACGAAATGAAGACTCCCTCTCAAGTCAATTGTCTTCTCTAATATAATAACGTTTTGGCTTCACCTACTAAAGCTTCCGAGCTCAAGCGTTGCTGGACAATGCCTTCAAATATCAACCGAATTGGCAGACTCTGGAAAAACATCCTTCATGCTTACAATGGATGATATGCTGAAACAATATAGTAACAGTTTTCACTCCGATTTCCAAGCTATGATGCTAACGGGGATGAACTAAGAACTAAACAGTACCGATCCAAAGTAACTGAAAACTTTAAAAATGACTTAAAAATTCATCAATATGAGATGATCAAATTCAACAAAAAACTTACATTTTACTCTACCTTCAAAACAGATGTAACTACCTCTAACTCACTAGAACCCATTATAAACCAGAAACATCGGCGGGCAGTAGCAAAACTTAGGGCAGGTAATCATAACCTAAGAATTGAAACTGGAAGACATTTCAACCTTGAACTCCCTGAGCATCTGAGAATCTGTCAATACTGCAGCTCAAATGAAGTTGAAAACGAAGCACACTTCATCTTATTTTGCAACAAATATGACACAATTAGAAATTCTTTAGTGGAAGATATCATTAGCAAATATCCCGAATTCGATTATTTAAATGCTAATAACAAAATTATTTTTCTCTTTAATAGCACTGATGCTTTCATTTGTAAAAGATTAGGTCACTTCATTTACGAAGCTTTTTCATTAAGAAATGAATCATTAGATACTTTCGCTACTTTTATTTAATACTTTTTTTTCTTCTTTTTTGCTTTTTTTTTTGTTTTTTTGTTTTTATGTGCAATACCATTTGTAATTGGGAATGCAAAAAAATTGTTGTTGTTGTTGTTGGATTCCTGTTCCTGCTTGTGATTAAATTTAAAACAACAACAAAAAAAACAGTTTTGATGCTCACGATACATAAATTAAGCTTAATTTTAGCATAATTTTGAGATGTTTATTTTTATCTCTTTTGAAGGTTCTACAAGTTTCAAAAGAAAAGATGTACTCCTTTTATTGCTTGCCTCGAAACACAATTTCTGAACAATTGCAAGTAACCGAGATCAACAATATCATTCTTTCTAAGGCCCAGTTCACACGTATGCGTTTCGTATCGATTAAAAAAAACGGAATTTTTTTAATACGCTTAAACCAACACTGGGGCGGTATGCTGAAACGTCTCAAAAGCACCGACCGAACGAATAGTCTTAAAAAACCCAATTCCAACGAGGAATTTCAGAAAACGGATCGGACGGAGATAAATAACTTTAACCGCCGGGTTTCAGATGCAATAAAAATGAAGTTTGTTATAGAGAATAGCCTTCTCTCCGCATGTAAACTACAGAAACGTTGTGTTTAAAATCAGGCAAGTATCGACCAAGCATGAGCGTTTTCCGCGATCGCTTGCATTTTTCGCGGTCACTGTGCTAGTGTCGACTATTTGTCGTTGTTTTTCACGTGATGCTAGACACAATTGTTGCCAAGTAAAAATCATGTATCGACGTGTACCTGGTTTCCGCCGTCTGCCTGTCAGTAGATTCCTTGTCTTCGTTCAATATTTCAGGTGCCTGAGTGTTGTCTCACATCCCACGTACGTCATAACTCAGTATGGATTGTGTCAGTTGTATATGTATTGTGTCGATATTTTTGGTAAATGCGCGATGTTGCGGAAGGCTAATCGTTGACCATGGATTTTGAAAGTAAGATCTGAAGCTGTTTGTGCATGTGGTTTCCGTGTGAGGTTGTTTGCTTTCATTTTCTTAGATGACAAACATTTAGTTTACTCTTTCCACATTAAATGTAAAGAAGATCCTCGCAGTTATTAACGCAACTTATGCAGTTGCGAAAAGAAAGCCTGGCAAGGCTTCCCGGCAAGCCTGATTTTTTCAGGCTTTCTTTTCGCAACTGCATAAGTTGCGTTAATAACTGCGAGGATCTTCTTTACATTTATTTCTTCATTCCGCAGTTCAAATATATGAATTTCATATATTCATAATTTCATCTTTCCACATTGTCGCTTACTGTTACCACCCAGGGTTACTTTATTTTACACCCACTTCAATATGGTGACTATTTGAGTTTTCATGCCATTGGCTTTCTTAACCAGTTACTTTTAATTTTCAGGTTAATTAACATTTTGGTATTTAGGATTATGTTTGGGTCTAAATTTTCTCGTTGGGTGTTCTCAAGTTTACCAACGACGTCGTGATATCTCTAATTTTCCATCAGGTGAGTGAGGCGTGCAATTCCCACGACCACGACTTGTAGAAAAAATTTCGAACGTCCGTCGAATGCGAACGAAATCTCAGTTGCACTAAGAGGTTCAGAGTTGATCAAAGTTCGATGCAATTATTTTAATTTTTGTAACCTGCTTAGCAAGCGTCTGCGTGGGTTTTTCAATTCTCGCGTTACGAGTGTTTCCTCGCGCAGTCAAGGCCGCTCTCTTTTGCCCGGGCAAACTCACTCGTTTGCCCCGGGCAGTTAGAAAGAGGAAAGGACAAGGCAAAGGCATCAGGGCTTTTGGCGGGGCGAGATATTTAGAATTTCTGTAGGACCGGGGGGGGATACTTAAGGCAAATTAGAGACGACAAGGTACGAACGATCCTTTTTCGGCTTTAAAATTAGCTATGTGGGCCATTTTTGGGTTAGAAGTACCCACTGAGGACCCGCAAAAGTCTGAGGCAAACTGTGTCCAACGACAGTCCCAACAACGGCTATTTTTCAAGACCTTAAAACACGTTGCTAATAACTTGTAACTTGAACTATTTTTTGTATAATGCTAGATACTGGTTGCAACAAAATATCAAACTGTGAAGTTATAAAATAAATGCACTCTTAATTTTTTATACACCCTAGCTAAAAAGAGGAGTAACTTATCTCTAAATGCAAAGTAAACAAGTTCATCTACACCTTTCTCCTTAAGAAAAGAAATTCTTCACCAACACTGAAGAGGCCAGCCAAAATGGCTCACAGACCTTAATTTCCCGGGGGGGGGGGACTCCCATATGAAAGTGACGGGGATGCTCTTCGGAAAATTAGAATTAACACCCTAAAGGAGACCAATCTGGGCGTGGCTCCGGCTTTATTTAACCCCTAAGGGAGACCAAACAGTATAAAATATAGATATTTCTTGACACACAACCCTAAGCGATACCTGTATGGGTAAAAATATTGGCTTTCCGTCCTCAACACCCTAAGTGAGACCAAAATCTGCAATTTACAACCCTAAGCGAGACGACGAGCATCCCCTTCACTTTCATATGGGAGTTCCCCCCCCCCCCCAGGCCTTATTTAACTGCACGATACCAACTAATTAACAAGAAACTTTCACTTCAAAGGAGAATAGCCTGCGAGCAGGCTCAACTGCTTGGGGAATTTGTGCGCGTCAATCCTGGCGGCGAAGCCGCTATTTGTGTTAATTAACTACGGCGAGCAGTGAGTCGGCGAGAGGAATGCCTTGCCCTAGTAAGGACGTTCGCGGTCATTGTTTGTGGGCATCCTTACTGCGCACGTAATTCACATCGCAATGCCGACGCCACGTCTTGCATTGAACGCGCGCGTTGAGTAAGAAATATAGACAAATACAGCGGTTGTGGGGATTTTTATATCCATAAATGTACTTAACTCTCTTAACTGCACGGTGATCCCATTCTTTTTTGCCATAAATAACTTCCTTTACTGGTTCTCTGCATTTTGTCCAAAAACAAAAAATTCTGAACGTGAGAAGTTTTAATTTTTTTTCTAGTTCTACTCAAATACGATCGAATTTTTCTACCAATGCAGGTACACATGACTTACAATTATCCTTCTGTGAGGCTAGTGTTACCTGAAGAAACGATATTACCTGCAAAAATATGTACTAAATAGGCCTATTTGCGATGAAATCAATAAATCAGCAATATCTAGAATCCTCCACGTAACGTTTTTTATTCCTTGTAGCAAGAAAGCGGATTTCCCCTTACAGAACCAAAGCTTCTAAAAACACAACATTTCCAATACGCTTTATCTCCGAAGCGAGCACGGTGACCCCCAAGTTTTTTTTGCTTTGACATAAGTCGGTCATTATCTAACTGCAGCAAAAATTTGGAAAAAATCTGGACGTGGGAAGATTTTGAGCGCGAATGTCCTTAAACGTCCGCCCCCACCCCACCAAAAAGTATAGTTCATCGTGATTTCTATCAATTTCAAGAGCCTTTATCCTCTCGTCGTTTTCAATGCTCATCATGTTATACTGACGCCTCTTTAGAAATGGCAAGAAAAGCACAAACCATTTCTGTTCGAACAACAAAAATAATAGAAATTTTCTATTACCAAACATTGTTTATTGAAAAGGTACACGACATGTATAAGGTGAAAACTAACTGCGTTTTACCTTCGAATAGAAAAAACTCTTAAACACTTGTTAAGACATATTTGAGTGCAAAAGAATTGTTACCAAAGTTCCCTATTTTGCTACGAAAGTGCCCGATTTGTTACGAAAGTGCCCCATTGTTACAAAAGTTCCCTACTGGATGTGACAAAAGTTCCCTATTTTCGTTACGAAAGTTCCCTTTTTTGGTTACGAAAGTGCCCTTGCTTATGGCTCTCTTTCTCTCTCTCTCTCTCTCTCTCTCTCTCTCTCTCTCTCTCTCTCTCTCTATTAAAGACTTCGATGAAGCAGCTTTTGAACTAGTAGGCTCAGTCTCCAGCCGTGAGTGTCTCGATGCGCCCGCGACTCTCGTCATCTTTACGGCTGGGCGCACGGGTTTGGTTGCATGTCGGTGACGTCATTACAATTTTAATAATTATGCAGACAATCCACACGTCATTTGCTTAAATTTTATCTGTTTTTTTTTTCTGTTTTTCTTTTTTTTGTCGTCTTGAAAAAAAAAGCGAAATGCGGAAAGTATGCCTGAAACGTCCTCCTAAAAGTGTGAAATTTCAAGAGAAAGACGAAATCCCGCTAAATTATGCTGTGCATTCTGCCCCGCAAATTTCAGGGGGCTTGTCTATGATTGGTCAGTCTAAACAATAACCAAACCCGTGCGCCCAGCCATGAAGGTGGCGAAAATCGCGGGCGCATCGAGACACTCACGACTGGAGACTGAGCCTACTTTTAAACTAGTTGTGTTTTATTTTCATTTGAAGACTTGAACAAGCCTCTCATCTGTTCTATACAATCTTATTTATTTCGTTTTTCATACTTCTTTTATTGTTTGTACCCTTAACAATCAATTTATTATAAAATAATAAAATATTTCCTGACTCAGAGCGCAATAAAAATTAAAAACTGTTGAAGTGGAATATTTCGTCCGGAACAACCGAACTTCATCAGCCACGGTAGAAATGTGAATATTAAGAAGGGTCATATCACTTCATAAGGGTCTCAAGGGGCCTAAAATAGTGTTATAGATGTTGGCTAATTCGAAGCCATTGTCTCTATTCAAAGAGGGTTTTCGTAACCGGATCTCAATTGCTTCCCATATGCGGCGTTTGAACGTGTTGCTTTCCGTGGCGAGAACTTTTGTTTTGCTGGAATCCACCGAATGTCCCGTGAGCTGGCAATGTTCGTGAACGGCTGATGAGTCCCTTGAAAGATGTTCCTTAATTCTGGTTTCAAGCACGCGAGAAGTTTCTCCAATATATTGTTTGTTGCATTGATCTTAATGAATGTGATAAACTGTGCCACACTTCTTTAGGTTTTCCGTTTTGTCTTTAACCTGTACCAATTGCGATCTGAGAGAATTGACAGGCTTGTGGACGATTGTGGCCTCGTGTGATTTAAATGCTCATTGTAGGCGTTCCGAAATGCCTTTGATGTATGGTACTGAGGCGTATACTCTCTTCTCGTTACGGGATTCTTTGGACTCTCCTGACTCTCTCGTGTCGGATTCAGTGTTCGGTATTGTTAGCATCCAATCTGGATAGTTGTTAGTTTTCAAAGCTTGCTTAACATGCTGAATTTCATGTACTCTGTCATCTTCTTCAGAAACCAAGGTCTTAGCTCGAAGTAGCAGAGTGTTAACCATAGCTCTTTTATGTTGTAGATGGTGGTTAGAGTGGAAATTCAGGTACTGATCCGTATGGGTCGGTTTCCGGTACACTGTGACTTTTGTTGAGCCATCTTGGTTCACGTGTAAGCAGGTGTCAAGGAATGGGATTGTGCCATTCTTTTCTTCCTCTGAAGTGAACTCTGAAGAGGAAGCAATTGAGATCCGGTTACGAAAGCCCTCTTTGAATATAGAGACAATGACTTCGAATTAGCCAACATCTATTTTAGGCCCCTTGAGACCCTTATAAAGTGATATAACCCTTCTTAATATTCACATTTCTACCGTGGCTGATGAAGTTCGGTTGGTCCGGACGAAATATTCCACTTCAACAGTTTTTAATTTTTATTGCGCTCTGAGTCAGGAAATATCTTATTATTTTAAAATCATGTTTCCAGAGCAGGAAAACAATATTTTTGATTGAATCAATTTATTATTCATTTATTTAATCACTTATTTATTTAGACTAATTCATTTAGTTATTTGCGTTAATTCACTCTTGTGTTCGTACTCTAAATTGTTCTCGAGTATAAAAATATATGAATCCTACAGATCTACTATGATTAATAGTACTAGTGTAAATCGGGCGTGCCTTCTGGGGACGGGTTTGGAACACGAGTTTGGAACTTAGTTTATCACTAGAAGGCTCGATCACTCTATCGGACCCGCTTGACCTGCGACTTTTTGCAGCGCAATGAAATGATTTAAGAACGTAACGTCTCCAACGCTTCGGCTACAGCATCTTGTCCAAGTAAATTTAACAATTCTTTGCATTGCTGCTCAATCACTCGGACTCGCTTGACTGGCGACTCTTTGCGCCACTTAAGATAATTGTTACTTGAATCTCTAATGTGAGAAAATGGATTCTCAATAGCTTGCTCTAATTGCGCTTCATCAGGGTTCGTGCTGTTGACAATCCAATCAATGAGACTATCCGGGAGTTCAAAGCCAGCAAATTTGTAAATTTTCTTGGCAGTAGTAATTGGCATTGTAGCAATCTCTCTGTATGTGATTTCCATATATCTTTCCTTTAGCCATTCTTGGTGTTGCAAGTCTCTTCCAAATTTAATGTTTGCTGTAATTTTACGGCATATTTTATCGACTCTTCCTGGAAATCCTTTATAAGTGAAATCAGGAAGCCACCCGTTCCTTATTCGGGAATTTATACTCCCTCGCGGATCGCGAACAATTTGAATGACTCGAATATCTGTGTCTGGATTCTCGCGAAACACACGCGGGATGAACGTGGAAATGCTCTCGCGTGGAACGCGAACTTGTCCAACTTTCACGACACTGTGATTGAATTTGTTGAGGCAGACATCTTCGGCGAATTTAGGATGACTTGAAAGGTGAGGGTAAAACAATTTTCCTGATTGTGTTCTGTTTGTAAACGGCAAAGTCCTGAAGACATTTCTCTCAAAAACGCCGTTACCAACCCACGATGTTCTCGTGTGAGCTAAAAAGCTTTTCGCTGCCTCTGATCGAGTGAACTGGCAAGACAACAAGGCGTTTACGACGTCTACTACAGTTCTCTCTTGATTTTCCAACTCTAAAAGGCCCATTTGTTGGAACCATTTCTTTGTTACCCACAATGGTTCGTAAACTGTAAACATTTGAGGGTCAGCCGCAAACATTTTCGTTACAAAGGTTGTCCCAGAACGATCGTCACCGAAGATAAGAAGGCTTTTTCGCTTTTCCCAAGATCCCTTCGGAGGCTGATTGAAGTCCCAAATATGATTGGTGAGTTTCGTCGCGGGCCCCTTTCTGCTTGAGTACTGTTTACGACTGGATCTGATACTTTCCGAAGCTGCCCTCGCGGTTTGATGGGAATTGCGAAGATTTCTCGTGATTGTTAGCCCGGGTTTATCGCGGTGCCGAGAAACCACCTTGCTTGAATGCGGTTTGAGATAAGTTTTCACTTTCGCTGAAGATGCTTTGCGAACCTGATTGGAATCCCGATGTCCATTCGTGATTTCCCGCTCGGGTTTACGTTGATAACTCGAATCTACTTTGTTTGATTGCTGTTTTAGATGGGATTTTCTTTCATTATAGCGATTCAACTCCGTAGCTTGAGGATCCAAAGATCTGGTCTTGATTAAAGGACTTTTGACGTTATCAACTGCATATCTCGATAGTGAGGTAGGCTTGACTTGATATACAGCGGGTTTGCCTTGCAATTTATCATGGTTATTCGTCAGATCTGTAGATAAAGTAGAGTTGTTAGTCTTCTTTGCTGGCGAATGTAAATTTCTATCGAAATTTTGTTGCTGAGACTGAGAATTCGATTCAAATGATTCTGGTTCTTCAACATTCACTTTCGGCTCATTTAGATCTGGCTGTAGCTCTACGTTTGTTCCCATCCCAGATTTGGTCAGAGTTTGTTCAAATCTATCTCCCTCGGCGGTGATCCGTCGAGAAGATTTTGTGGTATCTGAGTGTCGTTGAGAGTCCGACTGAATCTCGGCAATGATTTCGGGTAATTGGCGATTGTCATCGGAGAAACTTCGTGAGCAGTTCGGCAAGCGTCGATGAGATATATTCAGGTTTCGAACACCCAAACGTGATAATTTTATCCCAGTCTCATTGGCAACGCGTTTGGAAGAATGTCTTAGTGAGTTTAATTTGGATTTCCGCTGATACTGCGGTTGATCATGAGACGCGGATGTATTCTGCAGCGAAAGGTTTGTAGGAAAATTAAGTAATTCTCTGACGAGGGCATCGTTATTTTGCAGGATGGCGGATGTTTCTTCTCTTTCCCTCATCAGTTCCTGCACGTTGTCATCGAAATGTTGCAGGTCATCACCTGGACGATAAGTCATAGGCAATGGTACCATTAAAAATAAGCCCAAGCCTGTAAAAGTTATGACAATCAGCACGAGTTTGAGAAGTCTCGAGATTCGGAATATTTTCCACGCTCCCATGTCGTGTGCAGCCACGTTTGTTCAGTCCTTCATGTTCGTATGTCGGCCCTGTTGAATGATCAAATGCAAAATTAATGACAGTACATTAAACATTAAATCAGTAATTTTATTCCTCTTCAGTTGCAAAAAAAAAACAGTTTTCTGATAACAAGCATACTGAACCATGATAAACGATTCGACTCAAAGGTTTTCTGGAAAGCGGGAGAACTCGCTTCTACTCTCAGACACCGTGCACATCACAAAAATAACATGTCGTGGATTTTTCCCTAAACTTAAAGAAGGTGGAAAAAAGAAAAAATCTTGAAGATCAATAAACAGAACTGATCGAATAACAAGCTTGTCAATCCTGTCATCCCAGAATTACAGTGTGCCTCGTCACTTGTGTTTTTCCTTCTTATCTGACAAGGTTTTTGCAAGTAGTCTATATCACTGAATTGGTTTCTATATTGACCGTTAAGACTTGAACCGCCCACGGCTTTTATTTCAACGCTTTGTGTTTTTGAAAAAAAAAAACAATGTGAAATTAAGAGAAAACTGCACGTTTCCTTCAGTATGCAGTTTTCAATCTGTCGCATGTTCTGCGAGATGGCGTGAAAAAATTATGCGTTTATACCTGACTTTTCTAACCCACACGTGTGACTGGACTGTGCTAATTAATATATCTGCCATTTTGTAAAACAACCGTGGCAATATTATCTCAGTTTCGAATTCACCAAGATCGTTAAAGAAAAATACTAAGACGCATTTTAAAGGGTTGGTCTCAATCTGAAGTAAGATATGCACATACTAACAGAAGGTGTTGTATCCTAAAACAAAACGATAAACAAAGTCGTGAATAATTCATCCTTTGACTTGTTTGGTGAATATTTTACTTCAGGGTGAGTCTAACCCTGTATAAATCCATCTTTTGTCTTTTATCCAGCAGTCTTGGTGAACTCGAAAAGCTATTTACATCTACATTTAGATATGACGCAACACTATTATTAGGTATTAGCGCTTACAAGCTATCCTGATCCTGTAGTAACTGAAAGTGATGACTGATTCAACATTACGTTTACCTTTAACGTCAAGTCCCCTTGAAGCAGGAGAGGCGTGAATTCATCACTTTAATACGGCGCGCGCTTCGGCTATCAGCCGACGAGATGACTTGGTATTTCACATAAATTGTACCTTAATAGCACAGTTACCCCCCTCGACCGCGTAGTCTAAAACACTTTTCTACTGCTAACGTCGTGAGAAATATATCATTCATAAATTTTTGCCGACTGCTTGAATTACAGTTTCGTGCAGTCTCTGAAAAGTAATACACATACACTTTATATCTCGCTATATTTTGTGGTCATCATGGAAACTTTGTCAAGGGAAAAAAATTTCATGTTAAGAGAAATTCTTGGAAAGGTTGCGAGTTACCTACATACACAAACAGATACCCATCATAGCTTAAAATGGTTTCTTTTTTTCTGTGGAAGGTTATTAAACGGTTGTTTATTAGCTATATCGTTCATTTGGGATTATCTCTTTCGGAAATCTCTATTTCAAAACATCTGTCTCCTCACGGGAACGAGATAACCTGGGGCATCTTAAAATGGCTCGAAATTTGCATGTTTTTATTACCTTTTACGATTTTCAATCATAATGAAACGCAGCACTGAACTGTAAAATGCTTTCGTTGTAATAGGGCTTCAAAGTCTGTAGTTGTGTTCTAACAATTGTATACATTCAGGTGTGACCACACAACTATTTTAATGTCGCATTGATGTGCTTTTTGTTTTTGCTTTTTTAATGCGTATTCTAGCGTAATTTATGTTAAAGTTGTTTCATCTCTTCACCTTTCTATCAAATTCAACCAAAACGCAGTAAATTGAATGGAAGTGATACCCAGGTTTTAGATTCCTCCTCCCAAAGCTTGAATTTGCGGTTAAAGTGGATGAAACTGTTCGTTAAGTGTGATATGAAGTGAGAGTATAATTGTTGAGCAGTACTTTCTTGTGGTGCTGTGTATTATGCTGTACAAGGTGGTTCTAACTTTTGAGTCTGTGGATGAAATCCTAAAGTGTGACCATTCAAGTGAAAGCTACTGAGCAGTACTTTCCTGTGGTGCTGTCTAATATGCTGTACAAGGTGGTTATCACTTTTGATTCCTTCGGGTAAACCATTCAAGTGAGAGCTATCTTAGCAGTACTTTCTTTCAGAGTTACTGACCGTACTGTGCTTTTGAATAGGAAAAAAAGTCACGGTGCAATAATAATAATAATAATAATAATAATAATAATAATAATAATAATAACTTTATTAACGTGTCAAAACTGTAGTAGCTGAGGGGAAAAGTCCCCTCTACTAATTGTGGACACCTAACCTGCCTAACTAAAAACGTAATTAAAATATATAAAATGGAAAATATTTATATACATTTAAAAAGCCTAATTACAACAATTAACTAAGCTAAAAAAACTGTAAAATCTGTTTCTTCAACTATATTAAAATATAAAAATAAAAATTATGTTAAAAATAAAAATTATGTTATGTAATGTTGGCGGCCAGTCATTCTTGGCATAGGTTGCAGCCTCGACAATCACTGACATTTGCACCCAACGCAGTGAGGTCCCGATCACGTATAACGTTCTTAAATTGCTTCAAAGAGGGTAAATTTCTTAGTCTAGGAGTGAGATCATTCCAAAGTTTGGGCCCTAGGTAACGAAGTGAGTGTTTTCCATATGTTACCGAAGAGAATCGAGGTTGACCATTTGTATGAAAGCTAATTATAACTGGCTCTCCTTGTTTTTTGTACACTGTACAAGAAAAGCAGTCGCAATAACACTGGGGGGAAATGAAGGAAAGGATGAACAAAAATATAGTGGCTAACCTACATCTAATTTCTTTTTTTAAAGCACAAAAGAGAGTTTAACTAACCAAATTCAATCTGTCCATGAACTGTACGTAGGGAAATTAAAACAGATTCAGATCGCTATTCTTGGTTTAGCATATTGATCTGGTTCGCGAATCATCATGTTTGGAAGATCTAGATTTGCGCAACGATTTTAATCGGCAAGAGAGCTCGTAATATAATGTCGAATATACATTCAGATATGTAGTTTTTTTTTGCGTTACAAAAAATTAACTTTTCGAAACGCTATGAATTGACACTGTTTGCATGTATATATATTTGTCTATGTTGGCATAAAAATACGAAGAAAGATCATACTTCGAAATTCCCCGCGATCTTTCGGCTTCAACAAGGCAGGACACGCAGAAAATGATGTTTATATTGAAAAAATAAAAAAAAAACAGGAGGATAAGTACCGTAAAGTCCTTTTTTTCCCTACGTATATGGAAAAAATGTGGAACAGCACTTATGGAAAACAGAGTGGATGATTTGATTTCGTTTGATTTAAACCAAGACATCGGTTATAATAATTTCAAAAAATATATATAAATAAATAAAATAAAATAAAAAAAGAATTGCAAACATTAAGATTTCTATGGAAAAGATCAGTTTTAAATTCTGAACGAATCCTTACTGATGTTGATAGGAACGACCTTTCTCCTGCGAATGTTACTGCCAAATCTGCTCGTGAATTGATTGTTCTTAAAGTGTTCAAAGCTCCAAACGTAGAAATTAAGCTAGTTGAAAAACATCTTCTTATTAAAGCCATCTGTGAATTGCCATTCAAGGTTACACTAGAAAATAAACTCAGATGTTTTCAATACAAGGTAATACTACCATTCTACCCACCAACAGCAGACTTCACAAAATGAAATTGAAAACTTCCCCCAGTTGTGATCGTTGTAGCTCTCCATATGAAAATTTATCTCATTTGCTTTATGAATGTCCGACAGTACAAATATTCTGGCAAAAAGTTATTGCATGGTGGAACGAAAAACGATCAGAAAGTGTACCTTAAATTATACTGATATTTTATATGGCTATAAACCAGAATCAAGTAGTTCTTATGTCCGGAACCATTTCCTTATCATTTTCAAGTATCATGTTTTTCTGTCCTGGCTCAACACGGTCTCTCCGAGTTTGGATATCTTCCTTCTTTTACTCAATGAAAAGATCCTCTCTGAACGCACAATTGCAGTTAAAAATAATACTATGACGAGATTCAGATCTAAATGGACAACACTTTGCGCAGGGCTCCCCCCAAATATTTGCCTCAGAAGTTGTGCCTCTATTTATTCATATTCAGTCATTTGTCTTGATTAGTATAAGTAAACAATTAATATTTTGTAAGTACACTGTCGCTACATAATGTAATGTAAAAAATTAGTATTGTAAGTAACGTTATTTTTTTTATCGTAAGTAATGCGTGATACTGTTTTAATTAGTAAGATATGTTAGTAAGTAATGTTAGTATTCGTTAGTAATCGTAATATTGATGTAAGTAGGTTAATTATGCTACTGTAAGTATTGTGCGTATCGTAAGTAGGCAATTGTAATGCATTGTAACTAACGGTGTTTGTGTTGCATTATAAAATAAGTATCGTATAATGTGACGTAAGTGTAATGTTAAATAGCAAAAATGTATGTTTGTGTGAGTCAGTTTCAATAAAGCTTTTTTTTTTCTTGGAAAAAAAATTTCTGTGAGCAACTAAAACTCTGACCATTACATTGGAACATTCTGTACTGAATCGAAAATAGTGAATGTGTGAATTGGCTAACAACAGTTTCTTTGAGAAAATTTACATTTATGCTCGAAGTTTTTTAATTATTAATGTACACAAATAGAGACAAAAACATGACGTTGCCTTGGCGCCACTGAATTTTCTTCTATTCATGGATAAATTTTATCATGACGATCCTTGACCAATTCATCACCTATTTTTACAGAAGTATTCAAAGTGCTTCCCGAAGTGATTGCATTCCCTTTGTAGATTTTTTTAAGTCCTGCCAAAAAAACTATAGCGGTTAAATATTGCGAGAATATCGCCCAGTGCGGAAGTTGTCATTTTCTTGGTTTTTTCACAATAAAATTTAAATGAGGTCTTAAAACAAAGTGTGGAATTCAAAACAAACTGATTAGGAACAACGGTTATCAAACAGCGAAAAAGTTTAACTACATATTGTTCGCAAAATTCTTAATACAGTGGAATCACGAAATAACGAACCCTACAAGGGTCTGGGAAAGTGTGTTCATTATAACAGGGGTTCGTTACAAACAAAACCCTTTACTGGACGAATTTGCGGACTGAACGACCTAAATCTTCGTTATATCAGAGGATTTGATATAACGATTTGAATATTGATCGGGTTTGGTTAAAAATTATTTTGCTCCAAAATTAACAAATACTATCCAGATTTGAATTCGTGGTTTAGGGTCTGTATCAGTGCATCTCTGTTGCTCTGCTGTCGCGAGAAGACACTCACTCGTTTCATCAGCGTTTGGGCTTGTGGATTGTGTTCGTTATATCGGGGATTTCGTTATTCCCGGGTTTGTTTTATCGGGGTCTGCGAGTGTTCCATACACTTTACTGTAACTTTGGCTGGGCTGAAGAATATCGTTTGTGATAGCGGGACTTAGTTATCAGGTCTTTCTCGGGAGGAGCTCGTTATCGAGTTTTCACTGACTGTATTCAGTTTAGAAAAAGGGAGGAGAATCTTGCGGAAAAAAAGCCATCCCCTAATTCCGTTTTCCTGTTTCTGCCTGTTTCCGTTTGCCTGACTTGATCTTCACTGCATTTGCAGCAGTTTATAATTTTCCTGGGTCGACTTTTGAGAATCCTCCGCTTAACATAGCTCTATTAGACTTATCAAACGCTTCCACAAAAGAAAACCACCACCAAATCCAACAAAAGATTTCTGGGTTGTTAATAACCTCAATAATGGAACGGCAAAGGCGAAAACGGAAAAAATCCAAGGAAAGATTTTATTTTATTTCATTTCATTTTATTTCATTTTATTTCATTTCATTTCATTTTATTTTATATTTAAGCTTGAGGATAGCATGTAAAGACGGCCAAGCAAATTGCGTATGGATATTTTTGCAAATGGTAGAAGACAAAGGAAGATTACAACAATGGACTTGTTTCTTTTGCTATGCAGCAGTAATTTTAAGGAAGTAGATATATAGATATTCTAAGAAGCAAGATTATATAACCAAAAGCTTGCTAGAGGTGGAAAGTGACATGATTTTAGGAAAGGGTGCATTTGGAAGATGTGTCAAATGTAGGGTAAAGGGTAAATATAAAGGCATAAGTGTTTCCGTAAAATTTCTTTAAAGTGTATATGACACGAAAATTTTTTCTTCGGTTTTTGATTGTTTTATGTGTATAAAAAACGATTCTAAGCTTTAAACCGGCATCAAACTTCTCAAACGTACTTTTTTCGCGGTGAAAATAGCGCAAATTTGACTTCAAAAGTGTCGCCGTCTCGCACGGCCAAAATATCACGTGATTAGCTAATACATCAATCGACTTGGTAACAAAACCAACATGTTGTCAAAGTGGAAGGAACTTGGCTGAGTTGGGAAAGGTTTCTCGTAGCTGAAGCGCCTAATAAGTAGTGGTTTGCGTATTCCTTTTGACGATATGGAGGGAAAGTACTCAGTATTTCTCGGATCCAGCATTTTGGGACAAGGGAATCGAAATTATTGTGTTGAAGGAGATGCAAGATCGAAGCACTCAAGCTACTCGAGATTTTGATGTTTGCTGTTTTCAACGGGTTTTAACTTGAAGATATGGTTACGAACGAGCATTGTTTTGTAAGGGATCTGTCTCGACAAGCAAAGACGTTTTACTGCAAAGCCCAGGGATGCTTTTCATTCGCAAAGCAGGACAGGTACGATAGCGTTGTCTGACTTTTGATTGTACAGGCGAACAAGAGCTACCAGAACGGTCTTAAATGAAATTTGTTTTCAGTTTATTCTTCTCTGGACTTCAGTAAGACATTATGACATCAATATAATTTCAACGACGATCGCCTACTCAACATTTTTACACTGGACTGGGCATACACTGTCTTAACCTGACTGCACTGCATGAAGGATTTTAAATTAAATAAATCACCTTTTTAACAAGACAAGAGTTCAGGATTTTATTTGACTCTTCCTGTGAGGAGGCTGTAAATGCCTCGTTATTAGAGAGTGAAAATAGAAAGAAAATCAAGAGGTTGCTGAAAGAATTCCAGGAAAATGACTCACTCGGTTATATTTGTTTATGAAGACAAACATTTTCTAGGAGTTTGTTTAATCCTATGTCTACATATCAAGGTTTTTAACAATCAGGCTGAAATTTATTCCCTGCCTTTTCACTGATGACCATGACCTGATCTGACCTGACCTGACTTACATCAGCTTGCCAACAACAAAAACCCCTGTTAATATCAACAGCTGTGACTAAGCTAGATCGATCCAGGCCTCGACAGATCTAGATTGGGTGGTTGTTGATACTGACACAGGGCATTCAGACCCTCCCCCCACCCCTTTCCCTTTTTGGTCAGATGAAGTAAACATGAAATGATTATCTCTTGTTGCTTTATGTTTGGTGGTGGTTCTGATAAATCAGTAAATATCAACTATCAAACTTGAAGATCAAGTGATGATGCAGAAGGACATCCCTTCTGTTGCAATGATTGTGACCTCTTGTCAACAAGAACAATACATTACATTGTATATTTAATTTACTATTTTAGAAACTTCCCATATAGGAATACTTAGGTAAATTGTTTTTGTTGCTGTACTGCCACTCTTTGTTGGCTGTGACGAAACAGGTACACCATGTCATGATGTTACAAACACAATAATTATTCCTAAGGAAAAATTGACTGGTAATTTGCAGTGTTGTTAAGGATGCCACAAATGCCCCAAGCTTTAACTCTGTCTCCAGTTATTAGGAACTATGGAATTAATTTAGGTGCTCCATACAGGGCTTCCACCTCTCTCCATCAGAATCAGGCTTAAGCAGATTAAGCTTGCGGGGCCAGCCCTGTGTCAGGAACCTGTATTGTATGTGTGTGTTGGGGGGTGGGGGGGGGGGGGTGAGTTGCTGTACATAATATCTACAAGGGATGTATGGATCCTCATCACTGTGTCTGAGTGATACATATGCTTTCATTGGTAATCGACCAGTTAATAACGATTATTATTGATGAAGATTGATGTTGATTTCCACTGCTCATAGGAAATTGTTTGAGAAGGAGTCAATATGGAGACCCCTGACTGTTGATTTGCAAATTTACGCTTCAATTGTCACTTCCTGTTGGTTTATTTATAATTAACTGTTTTTAGAAGAGTTTGATGTGCTGTGCTCCCCTCCTGTGGTATTAGAAACACTAAAAGCTATTTAAGAAGCTCAAGGACACCAGTTATTTTAAAAGCTAATGAACATGGTTATGATTCAATAACAGTTCTACAATATTGGAAAACCATACCCACTGCAAAACAAAACAAAATGAACTGTATTTTAGTGCGAAATGTGACTGCCTTCGTGGTACAGAGTTGTTTGAAGAATTACTGAGCCAAGATTAGGGTTAATACCCTAATATTGATACTCTAGATAGCAACAGTCTTAAGCTGCTATATTTGCTGAATCAGCCAGTGATATGGCAAGTAGCATGCGAGCCGAAGTCAGTTTCAGTGCCGTTTTTTAAGTAAAGCGTGTATAGATTCTAATTGCAGGATAACACGATAGTGGAAATAAATGTCTTTTCTGGCCTGGAAGTACATTGCGTACGGCCATATTATCAACAAAACGATTTCGTCATTGGCTTTTCTCTACGCTCTATAAAAACACTTTTGCCTGCTGCAGAAACCACTGAAACTAAGGCCGGGCTGGGAATAAACTCTAGGAATTCGTTCTTAAATCGAAATGAATCGAAAATCCAGCGCACTCCCTGTAAGAGCGACGACATTTTTGCGGTATTAGAACATCAAAACAACCGGCACTTTCGGTTCTCCTTAGGTTGATGGAAACAGCAAGCTGTTTATGTGAACACAAGGGCTTTGATGTTCTTGATAGACCCTGAAAGAACTCAACAAAGAAATCTCACAACTGAGGTGCTTCCACTGATGTAATAGTCAGGATAAATCATCAACTTTGAGATCAACATCCTCACCACAGTACGAAAGAAAAGAAGGCATCGCAAATGTTCGTCGTTGTCTGGCTTGATAAGACCTAAACCAGCTCTATTTTTTCTCCTACTTGTTCTTTCTCACTGTAGGTCTTGGAAGTTTCGAGAAGATCCCCGATACTGCTGAACAATGTCGACATTTTGAGGCGACTTGTAACAAAAGCACGGCGTTCGCGGGAACGCAATCAAGTCGATTGACGTCACTATGCGGTAAATTCGGTCCCAGTCCCCAGGACAGTTTTGAAGTGAAAAATAGGGTCTTTTGCCCGCGAAAAAAGAGGTTTTTAAAAATTTTAGACAGTTTTTAAGTTTAGTATCGTTTTTTATACACATCAGACTCTCAAAACCCGAAGAAAAAAATTTCGTGTCATATACAAATACATTGTGAGGTCCAACCTTATCAATGAAGT
The DNA here is from genome assembly GCA_964017195.1 of Siderastrea radians. NCBI lineage: Eukaryota > Metazoa > Cnidaria > Anthozoa > Scleractinia > Rhizangiidae > Siderastrea > Siderastrea radians. The sequence goes on along the minus strand of OZ024896.1, from coordinate 32,501,360 downwards.
AAAAGTATGCAATGCTAAGTCTCATTCTTCATTCTAGTTTGCCTCTGCCTTTCAAGACCTGCATGGAGCGAGATCCTATTTTAACCCAGATTATTGGTTTAATCAGGAAAGTTTAGCCTTGGACAACTGTTGCAGGAGGCTAACATCCATAACTTGGTCAGAATATAATAATTCAGTTATATTATTCACAAGTACCTTGTAATGCAACGCAGATTGGCTAATTCCAAAGAAAGCTTTAGTTTTGCAGAATAACTATTTATCATGAATCAGTAATATATTTCTCAGTAATAATTACATTTCAATCATTGTTTTCAGAAATGGAAAAACGTATCTTGGCTGCTAGTGACATGGCGCACATTCTTCTTCAGAAGAAGAAGACTATAAAAGAACATTCCCAGTTACAACCACCAGCAACGGCCAGTTATACGTTTTAGAGAACGCTTAATAAAGATGTGCATTTAACCAAAACTATTTGTCATCTTGATCTATTTTAAAGAGTCATTTTAACTTGCTGAAATGGTCAAGTCAACTGATCATATAAAGGTTAAAATAACAGTTTTGGTTAACCCAATATTTTTAGTTAAAATAACAAAAAGTAACTAAAAAAATGGGTTGTCTCAGATGTATCCCAGGTACTTTTATAAATAGTCGATTAAACCAATTTGAATGGTCAATAACCGAATAAATGGAGCTACTTTCACCAAAGATATTGGTTATTGCAACTAAAAATAAACGGGTTAAAACAACTAATTCTAATAGCTAAAGCAACAAAAATGTCAGATACAAAACGACGAAACAGAAAAGGCAAAATGACCTCTTCATTGGTTATTATAACTAATGATATTTGGTTATTTCAAACCAAAGAACCTGGTTATTTTAACTATTTAAAACCGGTCAAAGTGACTAAAAAAGGTAGTTGTCTCAGATGCATTTCACAACTATTTTAATTGGTTAATTTAACTAGTCAATTTTTAGTGTATCTTATTTTATTTTATTTTATTAGCTTCGTCACAACAAAACCAAAGAGAAGAACAAGAAAAGGAAGTTAATTGGAGATGAGATTGTTTCGGCATATATTTTCTGCCTCTAGGTTTCTGGGAATAATAACTGGTCTATAAACTACGTATATACTCCAAAATTCCCTGCACAGTTTTTCGGTCAACACTTTTAGTGAGGAAACGAAAAACATTGACATGTCCACTTACCTCCTGTAATTAGGCTTAAAAAGGCAATTTAAAAAGCATTTTGATTAAAAAAGAAATTTTTTTAGTTTGCTTTCGCTCAGTATTGCGTAGTATTTACCTGACACACTAAACTGGATGAAGTCGTTTGATTGCTCAGTGTTAAGTGGAGGATGCTTTGTTCACAAACTTTCTCATTCGCAACAAAATAAAACACCCAATTTGAATAGTCAGGGTAATTTGGCCAACATTGTTCAGTAAAGAATCCTGTGATTGCTTACCTCCGTTTCGGTGACAAATCTCCTTGCATATTTTGTAGCCACGAGACAGGCGCCGAAATCCGGACCTCGGATGGATGGGGGATTCGCCCTTCAATTTCCTCGTGCTCCTCTCCCGTGAATCTCCCCACTGACTCGCTCCCGTTTTAGTGCCAGCTACGTAGGCCACTTAAAGTTCAACAAGGTTTAGTTTTCAAACTAGATCGTTATGCAATATCGAATAAACAAATCAAGCACCGCCAGCTACTTACGTTTTGACTACAGCTGCCAGTGGAAACACTGGATCGAAACAATTTTATGACCCTTGCCTCTTGTTCAGGCCTCGTCACTTCGGGTGAACAGCAACCTGTTTGTGTCCATCTATCAATGTATCAGCTTTTAATTTTATTTTTATCCTTCTTTAAAATGATGCTAAAATTTCCCAAAAAGTCATCGAAAACCCTCCCCTTTTCTTGTGAATACGAATTTAAAAAAACTCTGACAGATTTATGGCCGCCTCGCACTGCAAACTTTAACCTAATGGTGGAATTTTGCATTGCACGAAACCTAGAGGTGATAATAAAGAAAGCGACTAAGACTTTGGGGGGAAAATGCAATTTGCCCCCCACCATCCACTTAAGATCAAGGCAGAATCATGAAAATTAGCCCTCGGCGGGCCGGGTTCTCTTCGTACGCTGTCCCACGCGAAAGCGTACCGCCGACGTACTCAGTTCTCAGGTTCCGTCTACAAAAATGTTTCGCATATCTTTTTCCGTTTTCATTGATTGTTGCTGAGATTAAACCTATGTACGGATTTTCATCCTACTCAATCATGTAAACATGACCTTAAACATTGGTCTGATCAGGATACTGATTTTATAGAGCAGGACTCAAATAGGGTATCGAATTTTGAGCCAGAAGAAGGGCAAGAAAAATCAGATATTTTGGTCTGAAATAGGGAAAGGGTATCAAGTACTGCGCAATACACCCTCAACCAAATTTTCACGGATCCCCCCCCCCCCACCATCCAGGGCAAAGCGTGAGCCGAACATATGACCTGCTTCGCGCAATTCACGATACATAAATTGAGCTTAATTTGAGTAATTTTGAGATGTTTATTTTTATCTCTTTTGAAGGTTCTACAAGTTTCAAAAGAAAAGATGTACTTCTTTTATCGCTTGCCTCGAAACACAGTTGCAAGTAACCGAGTTCAACAATATCATTCTTTCTAAGGCCCAGTTCACATGTATGCGTTTCGTAAAATGAAACTGGCACAATTGAAAAACGGAAATTTTTATTTTTAATACGCTTAAGACTTTCAACAAACACTGGGGTGGTGTGCTGAAACGTCTCAAAAGCACCGACCGAACGAAGAGTCTTAAAAAAAGTCCCCTTCCAACGTGGAAATTTTAGGAAACGGATCGGACGGAGATAAAGTAACTTTGTTACAGAGAATAGCCTTCTCTCCGCATGTAAACTACAGAAAAGTTGTGTTTAAAATGAGGAAAGTATCGACCAAGCATGAGTGTTTTCCACGATCGCTTGCATTTTTCTCGGCCACTGTGCTAGTGCTGACTATTTGTCGTTGTTTTTCATGTGATGCTAGACACAATTGTGGCCAAATGAAAATCAAGTACCTGGTTCTTCACCATCTGCCGCCCAGTAGATTCGTTGTCTTCGTTCAATATTTCAGGTGCCTGAGTGTTGCCTCACATCCCACGTACGTCATAACTCAGTTGTATGTATTGTGTCAGTTGTGTATGTATTATGTCGATATTTTAGGTAAATGCGCGATGTTGCGAAAGGCTAATCGTTGACCATGGACTTTGAACGTAAGATCTGAAGCTGTTTGTGCATGTTGTTTCCGTGTGATGTTGTTTGCTTTCATTTTCTTAGATGACAAACTTTTAATTTACTCTTTTCACGTTGTCGCTTACTGTTACCACCCAGGGCTACTTTATTTTACACCCACTTCAATATGGTGACTATTTGAGTTTGAGTTTGGCTTTCTGAACCAATTTACTTTTAATTTTCAGGTTAATTAACAGTTTGGTATTTAGGATTGTGATTGGGTCTAAATTTTCTCGTTGGGTGTTCTCAAGTTTACCAACGTCGTGATATCTCTAACTTTCCATCAGATGAGTGAGGCAATTCCCACGACCATGACTTGTAGAAAAAATTTCGAACGTCCGTCGAATGCGAACGAAATCTCAGTTGCACTAAGAGGTTCAGAGTTGATCAAAGTTCGATGCAATTATTTTAATTTTTGTAACCTGCTTAGCAAGAGTCTGCGTGGGTTTTTTCAATTCTCGCGTTACAAGTGTTTCCTCGCGCAGTCAAGGCCGCTCTCGTTTGCCCGGGCAAACTCACTCGTTTGCCCCGGACAGTTAGAAAGAGGAAAGGACAAGGTAAAGGCATCAGGGCTTTTGGCGGGGCGGGTTATTTAGAATTTGTGTAGGACCCGGGGGGATACTTAAGGTAAATTAGAGACGACGAGGTACGAACGGTCCTTTTTCGGCTTTAAAATTAGCTATGTGGGCCATTTTTGGGTTAGAAATACCCACTGCGGACCCGCAAAAGTCTGAGGCAAACTGCGTCCAACGACGGTCCCAACAACGGCCATTTTTCAAGACCTTAAAAAACGTTGCTCATAACTTGTAACTTGAACTATTTTGTGTAATGCTGGATACTGATTGCAACAAAATATCAAAACGTGAAGTTATAAGATAAATACACTCTTAAAGAGGAGTAAAAAGAGGAGTAACTTTATCTCTAAACGCAAAGTAAACAAGTTCATCGACACCTTTCTACTTCAGAAAAGAAATTTCTCACCAGCACTGAAGAAGCCGGCAAAAATGGCTCACAGACCTTAAAGTGAAAATGTCTCCGAAGTAGGCTGGAAAGTAGCAATACAATTGCTTTTAGGTACACGATTCGATATCAACTAAATTAACATGAACCTTTCACTTCAAAGGAGAATAGCCGGCGAGCAGGCTCAATTGTTTGAGGAATTTGTGCGCGACAATCCTAGCGGCGAAGCCGCTATTTGTCTTAATTATCTTCGGAGAGCAGCGAGTACGTCGGCGAGAAGAATGCCTTGCTCTAGTATTCCTCTCGCCGGCTTGCAAATAACGGCTTTGCCGGGAAGATTGTCGCGCGCAAACTCCCCAGACAAGTGAGCCTGCTCGTTTTAACCTGCTCGCAGGCTAATAGGAGAATTGCTACGAATGTGTCAGGGGAATAAATTAAGTATTTAGCTATTTCACAGTTTTCTTCGCTATTTTAGTCTTTTATCTTATTTTGTGCGTGTTTAGCCGTAAAATTCAGTTCAAGTAAGTCTAGCCGTATTTGGTAGCATTTAAAGTCAGAAATTCCTTTATTTAAGCTTTCAGTTTTGCTTAGCTTTTCAATGATTCGCTTTAATTATTCGTATTTAGCCGTTTCAGTCGTAAATGCCATATTTACAATACATATTTATCTTTTCAGACGTTTCATTGCCATTGTAATTGCTTACTTTATAATTAACAAAAGTACTTTTAAAAGCCGATAGTAGTTATTCGGGAAAACAACTTACTTGCCTAAGCCCGGCCCAAATCTGAATAAGATTAATCAGTGTTGAGCTCCAGAGTATTAAAGATCCGCTTCGGAACCGTGTGGGGTTTCCTTTCTGTTCTATTGGATTAATTTACAACTGTTTTTTGATTCATTATTTTAAAACGAATGCTTTTGCTGACTTGACTTGCTTTTATATTTTTAGTTCAGCTGACTCGAGCTCGCTCAACTCATTAGTTATTTTACCTCGGAAGTATTTTCTTAACCGTGACGTCACAGGACGTTACGGTTCTTAATTTAAAATGCACCGATTTTTCTAAGTCGAGGGTTCCAGAGATCCGGTGTTCGCGCAGCCAACTGAGCACCAGGCAAACTTCCGGCGGGAGTCAATTCTTGACAAGATAACGTAAGCCATGACAGTTACGAGAGTAGGGTAAATAAGTGACGTTGAGTAGTTATTCGTCAAAGATGAATCGCTGGCTTACTTGTGATAGGCTTGTTTTCAACTCGTAAATACGCGAAACGAAATCAACGGGTTCATGTTGTTAGCTGGAATTCTGTTACCTGATCAATGGATCGGGCGGGAGTGCAAACTGCTGCTGGGGAGTGGGAGATTTGTTCGGTGGGGGGGGGGGTACTCCCTATAGCGGGCTATACGGGGAGGCTCCGCCCGAAAGGCTTGCCTCTTTTAAGCTCGCAGTATATAAAAGGGTAGGGAAAATTGCCATTCTAGTATACGAAAGGGTCACAAAATCTGCTGCAAAGTGGAAGAAATGATGGCTAAAGCAAAGTATATCAAGGGATGCCACATTTTGGCAGAAATGACGACGCAACAGAATCAGAACGACTGAAAACCCGGGAAAAACGAGGCGATTACAGGAAATTCTATTGCTTTGCTTGTCCTTGAGGTATAAAAAAGGGTGCAATTTGCTCTAGGTATATGAAAGGGGTACCATTTTGGTAAGAATTAGTATATCAAAGGGTAAGGGTTTGAAGCTCCGGGCGGAGCCTCCCCGGACAAAACTCTATTGAGAAGCCCCTCGGGGTTTTGTTCAAATACACTCTTTTTATTTTATAAGAACCATTTTTATAAGAACGTCGAGGCTGAGCTTTGCCCCAAAATTTAAGAAAATGTATGGGCTAAAATAAGAACATCCTCAGGCTCAGCCAAAATTTACGCGTTCTTATATAAAAAAAAAGAGTGTAGCCTATGTAAACGACTGGTGATTTTCAGACTGCGAACAATCGTCCTTTTCTTCATCGGATCCTACACTGGAGGAAATGTATGACACTTGTATGAATGATGAAACGCATGAGAAAAAAATAGAAGAGGGCAGTTCGCAGTCCACGATTTTGCTTGAGATTTCACAACGATAGTAATTTTCGTGAGAAGGGAGAAGAGCTCATAAGATGTGTGCAATGATGCTGGTTATAGTCGCAACAAATGCGCTCACTTTCCGCAAAAACATAGCTTGATAATTGCGGGTAGTGTTCCCGCATTTTTCACACTCGCGTGATCCAGTATACTCTCATTTTCCGTATACGGATTTTTAACCTGCACTACGCAATCCGTACCCTGCCTTTTCCATCCAATCTTTTTTGTTGGCTGATAAAAAAAAGGTTCTTGGTAAAAGTGCCTTTACGGAAAAGCTTAAGCTTCCCGAGACAATGCATTGCTGACACTCTTCAGGGTATCTCACCTTATTTCCTTTATTGACAGCTAAGTCACGCTGTTATACAAATGTGCATTTCAATAACGGCACAGCTCTAATCGCGCGTCTAAGGCTAAACTGAGAGGGCACATGTAATGTACCTCTCTAAAGAGGTTTGACATCACGGTTTCTAATCACAGCTACAGTGTGACGATGTAATAAAATTTTAATGGAAGACACAATTCGAAATCAAACCTCTGAATCAACAAAAGCAAAAGCACGAAAGCAGCGAAATAATCCCTAGAAAAAATAGTTGATCTATAACACTACACACAGCAAAGCCAGAATCTAGCGCATGATTGCGCAGTTCTCTACGTAGAAGTCGTTTCCGTTTCCTTTTAGCAAGATTTCCTTTCCTTCCTCGCCCCCCCCCCCCCCGCTTCTAATTCTTTTCTCCTTTTCGGCCCATGCCCTGGCGCGTATCCCGCTTGACTCACGCTTCTCCCGCTTGGCTAAAATAAAACGGAAACGACTGCTACGCAGGCTACAGTTGCGCAGTAGCTTTCGGTGCAAAAGGTTAGCGGTCCACCTCAGTTTGCATACTATCTCTCAATATTTTACTGAAACGTGATAAAAATCATCGTATTCATACTTGTAATACCGCTGTTGCCGAGAACTGCGTTGTTTAACCCTTTAAGCCTCAATAGTGATCAGCATCAAATTTCTCCTCATCCTATCAGTGTATTATAACATATACAGGTCATACGAATTTGGCAAATGATCACCAAACATGAATTGCCTTGATGTTTAATCAAATTCTCCCAATTAGAAATCAATAAAATCTATGAAGACCAGTAAGGAGAATTTGTATAATGATGGTGGGGATTAAAGGGTGAAGTTAACTATTTGTTCACTGAAACAAGATTTATTTACTATTAATGGGTGAGTGCGAACACATTCCATATTCCAGGAAAAACACGCAATACAAAAAGCAAATAAGGTTGTCGGAATTATTGAATTAAAACAATTAAGTGAACAGACCTGATGGAAATAACATAAACAAAAACCTAGTTACATAATTTTTTATTTGCTTAGTAGTTAAAATACGTTGTTTCAGTAAAACCTCACCAATCTGACTGAATAATCAATAAACTTGCCAACTTAAGCACTTTTTTTTACCTAAAAACTAATGATTTTGCTACGGTAGCCATTTTTGAAGACACGTTAGCAATCGTTTCCTAACAGCAGTCATTTCAGCAAATTCTACATCCTCTGAACTAAAATACAGATATTTGAAAGGCACGCATCGTTGTGTTTGGCGCCAAAAGTGCATATCAGTCAGGTCACGTGGATCACGGATAAGTAAACACACGTCAGATTTAAATTCTTGAGCGTTTTTACTTCGGTAAAATTGCGACATTATCTGCGAAGGAAATAATGGAACTTCTGTTCATGAGAAAGGCGTCCACTTGTCATGAGTCAAAACGAATTTTTCGGAAAGTCCGTTTACATATCTACTCTTCCCCTAAGGAAACGTTGCAACGTTGTACTATAACAGTTTCAAGGAGCAAAGAAAATTCTCTATCGAATAAGACTTTAATTCATGATTGACGCTCACCTGTCGCTCGAGTATCTGTTTATCATGTCAGTAAACGCAATCTACTTAACCTAGCCTGTTCAGGGCAATCTGACTGTGCGGGAGTGAAGGGAAAATGATGCACGAGAAACAGATTTAATTTAATTTTGTGGTGGCCAGTAAGGGAAAGAAATATTTCTTTTGTTCCCTGGTTACACGTGACCTCCAGATCAAGCTATACATTTTTGGCGTCTAAAATTATATACGTCACGAGTACCTTCGCGGTCTACTTAATGCCGTGAACTTGTCTGGCCAAACAAAAAACAAAGTAAAAGTCAGAGTGGCAGCTTTATGCTTACGCTTTGCATGCTTACCATTCAGTTCAACCAACCCACCAAAGAATGGAGCAAAATTAAATCTAAAAGAGTGAAGGGAAACGAGAGCTGGCAACCTGCTGAAACTTTTGGCTTTTTGGTGGTTTCTTTGGGTCTGTCCGGTACATCAGTGCCATCTTTCTTCCTTGGCCCTGCCTTCTGTTCCGTGTGAGTGAAAGTATCCTGGCCGTACAAGGTCGACTTCCAGTTGTCAATGCATTTGTCGATCATGACCCGCAACAGCCATGCAGTTTCAACGATCTCCGTCTTATTCTCTCCATAGACGAAGCATTGCCCAAGCCATCCGGTGACAGATCCGCCATTTCTCCAGACGACCATAAAAGGAAAAGTACTGCTTGGACCTCCGACTTGTCCGATCCCCAAAACTTTAGAGAAGCTCTTTCCAGCTGTTCCCGGTTTTCGCTCGACGGCAGTACGGTACTCCCCTTCCACGACGGTGTCGTTTTTCTGATTTAAAATCGTTTCCGAGCCTAACTGATTGTACCAATAGCCATTTAAGTTGCAGGGTTTGTTTTTCACATCAGGATCCCAGTTTTTGACGACTGCCCTGACAGAAGGTGGTGCTTCTGAACTGGATTCGTTTGGTTTCATGGGTTGCTCGTATCTTGTGAAAGTGTCCTGTCCGATTGTAGTTGACTTAAACTTGTCTGCACGCTTATCAACCTTGGTTCGCTGTAACCAGGAAGTGAAAAGTGTCTCACGGCCAGCTTCACACACCAGACATTGAGCAGTCCACACGGTTGTTGAGCTACCGTTTCCCCAGACGAGTGAAAACGCAAAAGTACCCTCAGGGTTGTCGTAAGGCGCAGTGCCTGTTAAAAACACAATTGACTCGTTTAATTTCTTTTGGCTACAACTCCAAAAATTGACGAAATTGCGAGTGTAAATCTCAAGCCCCGGATTTCACTTCGAAAACATTTTTCGCTAGCTCGCTAGCTCCTGCCAGCAAACGAAATTCAAGGCAGCTTTCTTACAGTAGTGGCCGATACATGGTGTAGTTCCAGAAAATATTCATATCCCCCCCCCCCCCCCGCGGAAGGGATTTGCCCTTTGACCAACCCCTTCAGGAAATTCCAATTTGGCTTCATACATTGCCTTAAATATTGGGCCTTTGAAACCCCCCACTCTCCCTGGAATTTCCAATCCCTTCTGTTGGGGGGCGGTATGGATATTTTCTGGAACTACACATTCCCCATACACCTTACTCTTTTGTCTCATTGTTAATTGACCCTTGTTGCCTCGATCCCATCGGCAGAATTCGAAGGAATATTTGGCTTGAAACGAGGCAACAAGGGCCAGTTAACATGAAGCCAAAAGAATAATGTATTTTCCGCCATTTTGGAATAAGGTGTATATGTAAGTTAGGGACCTTTAACGTTCGTTGTTAGGTAAAAGCTCAGGTTACTCTTACTCTTACGGAGCGCACGGACGCGTTTAAACAGGCTTCAGACCTAGGCCTCCTAAGTGTTTCGTGGGTAAACAAATTACATTTACATTTACAAAGTGAAAGGCAGATCGAAAATGGCATCCAAAAACGGAGTTCTGCTTTTAGGAGTTATTGTTTTAATATTATAGACCCATTTTTCTCTACTACAGTTTTTTTTTTACCTCGACCCAAACGGAAAAAAAGGCTGAAAACGACAGGGAAATATTGAGAGTATTAATGAACTTGCAGGTAGAATTCACAGGAACAAGATGTAAGCTCTTTGCTCTGAAAAAAAGACTTCTTTGTTTCTTCCTCTTCCTTATTTTATGAAACGAAAATAGCTTAACACTGAGTAGTTCCAATTCTGCAAAGCCACAATCATGTTAGTTACGTGTTTCAGCGCACTCACTGAAACAGGAACTTGTAAGACCGACCCCCCGAGGACCTTTAAAGAAATAAAGGAGCATTTACTACAACTCAGGCATCCCTTGGAAGCCGCGCCAGACACTACTTTTAAAGATCTCACTACTTTATCCCTTCACAATCTTGGGTTATCAGAAACTCTCCAGAAAAAATCTTCCCTATGCTTTCTTCGAAATTACAGCCTTTATTTTAAGGCCACACGACATGCGAAATTAACATCACTTTTATTCTCTTGTTGTTCATTGTTCTTCTATTATCTGTCATTCAACTGATACGTTCCACTAATCAGTTAACTACCCATACATAAAGAAGTTCCATGGTTGACAGAAAAAAATAGGGTTCACTTGGCGATCGACGAGATTCCGTAATGGTACGGCAGTGGCCTTGTATCCTCTGCAAGATTCACACCAATCAGCTGAAGTGGCATGGGCTGCAACACAAAAATGCATGGGGTGTGGACGTTGGAAGTGTTTTGTGTGTGCAGGAGAACCTGACGGCCCAAAATGCAGAGCTGGCTGGGAAGTTAAACAACGTAGTAACTGACTGGGATTTTCCTAAACTGCCTGGCTTACTGAGAATTGTTATTAAAACGCTGCTCCTAGCTGGAAAAAAATGGCCTGTTTGTTCCCGCTCAGGGATAGTCGAGGAAAAAGAAAACGTGAGCGAGCGCAGAGACGTGACGCGCGCGTGATAAGCCGCTAATAGACACGCGAATGCGAACCAGGGAACAGCCGGCATGTTAAAACAGCTGTCATTTTAAATGAGGTAACAAAGAAATCTTATTTCGAATGGACAAATCGTTTGAGCTCGCCAGTGTCAAGGTGCCCATCTCCTTAAAAACTGGCGATAAAGTAGCACCAACACCAACGACATAAATGCAAGGATTTGACTTGGAAACTTACTGGTAACGAAACAATTCATTATCTGCACAATGACCACGAAGAGCGACCAAGCTTCACATGAATTTTCAGTTAAGAACTTGATTTTGCTGTGAGTTTGTAATAAATTTAGATGCAAGGTTTTCAAGTTGATTTTTGCCCTACAGTTGAGAATAATCCTTTGGAATCAGTGTACAAACGTTTTTATAAAATTCCTTCTGTAAGCTAATTATAAGAACGGGACTGTTCGACGCTAATAAATTCACACTTCTCACTTCGTGCAGACTTCGTGCACTGGATGCGTCATCACAGTTAAATGACCCAACGCACATCTTAGAAATTATGGTATACAGAGTTCTGTGCTGTTCTTCACGAAGGACTTGAAAATGATAGCGTAATTAACCGCTAATGTTAGTCACTCAAGCATGACGCATGTTTGTAACCACGGTAACCGGTTCACGTAAGTACTCCTGTACACATCACTCGGCTGCAGTGATGAAACAATGACAGAGGTGTGGACATTGGGTGTGGTTTGCGTGTGTACTAACAAATTTCGAACGCGTTAAAATAAAGTTGAATAATTGGCAAGAGGTCTTCACATTTGCGATTCAGTTGGCGTTTACTACCAGTAAGAGCTTTACTTACGGGTTATATGAAATCTTCCGCACTATCAATGCCATGAAAATTCATCATTGTACGCCGGAATGTTTTGAAACACCATCACATGTTTTGGTTTAGGCACGCAAAGAGTAATTCGCAAACGACATATGTTCGACATACAAGTTTGCACTACACTATGTATGATTTTGGAACAGAAGTTCAAAAATATTTTATATTCACCTAGCACGATAGAGTGTGCCACTTGTCCCGAGCTGTTCAGCCTCTCCTCTGCTGTCTTGTACTCGCCCAGCAATCTCCCATCACTTCCTTGTTCAAGGTAAAGTTCCCCGCCTCGCTGATTGTACCATGTGCCGTTTAAATTCTCGCAGTTTTTGGCTGCTGCAAACCACGCAAACAAAGTAAAAACTGGCAAGGCAAAAGAAATCAAGTGCATCGTCGACACCATGATCCGTATAGTAACTTGAAGCTTTCTGCACTGTTGCGGGATTCAGTCTGGCCAGTCTTGTGCACACGATTCATTTTATTTTAGTTTGTCTCGTCACCAGGTTTACTCTAACCGCCTTTTATGTCCGGTGGGACTGGGAGGGAGTGGATGGGGGGGGAACTTCTCTGACTTTTGAGTACCGAGGTTTGCACGTTTTTTTACCCTGACCTCAAGTCAAAAAAAAAAAGCAAAACAAAAGCAAAACAAGCAGAAAACGATAGCAGAATATTGACATTATTACTGAACTTGCAGAAAGGATTCATTTAATAAACAGGAACAAGTTATAAGTTCCTTGCACGCTTCTTGCTCTCCGGAAAAACTGGCTTCCTCCTTGCTCTAGAAAGAAAAACTAACTTCTTTATTTCTTCATGTTCCTTTTTTCATGAAACGCACTCCGGAAGTGGTTTCAATTCTGCAAAGCCACATTTTAGTTATGTTTCATGCCAGTACACTGAAACGGGAATGTTTCAGCGCACTGAAACGTAAACAGAACCTTTTAAGACCTTTAATGATTAAAGGTCATCTTGACACAAGCGTTTACTACAAGTATTGGTTCACGCACAATTTCAACGCCTTTAACCTTTGTGGTTGCAAAAGGCGCCTCCAATATCATTCAATATCCTATGGAATGCGTGGCGTACGTGCGAAATTTCTTCGTTGTGTTTAAAAACACAACGATTGAGGTAGATTTAAACTTAAATGTAATATTAATTAGCGACAAGAGTTTAACACAACGTTTCGATGTCTCCATGACATCATTATCAAGTGGAGAAAATAAAATATAGATTAGTTAATATATACAAGATGAGGTGTTAAGGAAGTAAACAATAAGCAACATATTTGGCGTGTGATTGTGTGTCCATGATAAGTATGTCAAATAAATAGTTTTGCGCACAATGCGTGGTGTACAATTATCAATGTGATCTGTGCGATGCAGAGTATGTCGGCTATACTAGCCGGCATTTACACCAACGTATTGACGAACACCGTTCTTCAGCAATCGGCAAGCATCTAAAAATAGCAACTTTTCCGTCCTCAAGAAATGCGGCGGAAAATTGGACTGTTTAATTTACGAAATGTTGTTTATTAAGAAGAAGAAACCAAAACTGAACACGCAATTGGACTCTATCCGCGCAAAACTATTTATTTGACATACTTATCATGCACACACAATCACACGCCTAATATGTTGCTTATTGTTTACTTTCTTAACACCTCATCTTGTATATATTAACTAATCTATATTTTATTTTCTCCACTTGATAATGATGTCATGGAGACATCGAAACGTTGTGTTAAACTCTTGTCGCTAATTTTTATCCTTAAATGTTTATCTAAATTCAATCTGATTCAAATGTAATATTCATCGCAATATTTCCCGTTATTAGAAACCTTTCGGTTTTCCCATACATTGCTATAAAATTTTGAAACCACAAATGTCCCGTTTGCAGGTGTGGGTCCCCTGTGATGAATGAGGCAATTGAACTGACCATGACTAACGAATAATCGAGAAAAAAACTTATAATTTTAAACGTCCATCAAATGCGAGCAGAGTTTGAGTTCCGCTAAGAGGTTCAAAGTTGATCAAAATCCGATGCAATTACTTTAATTTTTGTAGCCTGCTTGGCAAGCGATTGCGCGGGTTTTTCTCGCGTTTAATACGAATGTTTCCTGGCGGGGTAAAAAGGCGAAAAACGCTTCTAACGAAAGGATAAAACCATGGCAACGATTGAGACGCACGCTTTTGGCCGTGTTTGCACTCCAACCAAGATCGCGTCAGAAAGTGTGAAAGAGTCTCTTCTATTCATTTCCAGGTAAACAATCTTACGCGATCATTTTCTACAGCGTGCAAACGCTCTTGCAGCATTTTGCAGCTTGTTTAGAAACGTTTTGAAGTTGCGTTGAAAGTTGGAAGACTGAGAATTACAGTGACTATTTGGCCGCATGAATTGTTCTCCATAGTACCGTCAGACGATAACACAATTGAACATGGTCCGTAATTTATCAAAATACACACATCATTCTTTATTCCACTTTAAGGACACTTCAGTTATATTGATTAATTATATTTATTAATCGCTACCTAACTTAATCTTATTTTATCATAGAAGTACATGTATATCAGGGTCGGGACACTATGAAGGTTGTATCGTGTATGGTCAGGAATTGGCTGTAAGCTCACATTCAAAAAGGAAAAAGTCACCAAAAAGGATTAATGCAGGAAATCTAATAAGCTCGAGAGAAAAAGTCCCATCAGAATGGCAATTTTGATTTCTGGAAATCAAATTTTACGCGGATAAGAGGGACCTTTTTTGGTTACGTTCCGGGCCCTTGGACTTTTTTGGGTCCAACTTTGGCGCTGTGGGACTTTTCTGAGGACCCGCAAAATTCTGAGGCAGAGTGTCCCACCACAGTCCCCACAACGCCTATTTTCCAAGACCTTAGAAAACGTTAATAACTTGTAACTTGAATTATTTTGTGTGACGTTGGATAACTGAATTACAACAAAACATGAAGTTATAAGATAAATACACTCTTAATTTTTCATACACCCTACTTAAAAAGAGGTAATTTTCATTTATAAGTTAACTACAATTAATAATGATGTTTTTAAAAATATTCTAAATCTTCTAGTAACCTGTGTGCAATTGCCCATTTTCCCTATTACTACTAACTCTATAAATGATTATTTTCTATGTCTACGCTTAATACTTGCTGTCACCCTCACAAATATTACAACAGATTATTTAGTCTCCAGATTCTACGAGTACTAATAAAAAATGTAATTATTTATGGAAGTAATGATTAAATGCGTCCATGTCTTTTTTCTCACTGCTTGAAGTAATTTTCCGACAGATATTCTTTGACCTTGGGCCATATTACGTTGGTTTCTGTACCAGAAAAGGACTTTAGAACACCTTTTTTACTGCAAAAAACGAAGGTCAGGAAAGAAATCACATTATTAAGTAATTTAAGATTTTATTCTGAAAATGAATTGTATAAGAAGATATTGTACTTACTTATAAAAATCAATCAGTGGTTTTGTCATATCTTCATACTGCTTTAGCCTTTGTCGCACAGTTTCGGGCTGTGTCAAATAAATGATAAGACTGAGTAACACTGATTGTTCCACATTTCACAATTACCTTGAATAAAAAGTGGCAGAAGTGATGTGTCTGTCCAAAAAAAAAAATTGGAAAAAAATAAACGCTAAAGTCTTGCCAGGGTTTTGCAGGCTTTTTGGATTTTGGCAAACATAGATCATTATTAATAATTACTGGTAATTTTTCATTAGTTTTTACATTAAGGCTAACTACGTGTATCTAAAGATTTCACCAACACAAATAATGGCTGCAGAATGGTACTGGCAGCAGAAATCACTAAGTCTTCAGGCACAAGCATTTTACCCAATTAGCAATGCAAAATTTGCAGTGCAAGGATAAATTAGACAATTTTATTATATGTGTATCATTTCCTTATACAATTTTTGGCAAAAAATTCTAACACTCCTCTTTACATTGAGCCCGTCAATTGTCCAGACCTGCCTCTCTCAACTAAAAAAAGTAACACGAAAATTTTATCTGAACTGATAAACAAAAAGATACTCTAAGACATAAAATTTATAAATTTCCATGGCAAAAATACCAAGGAAGTCTGGCATGCACTGTTTCTGGAACTAAATAATTTTTAAATTATTAATAAGAAATCATTAATTTTAGAAGGAAAACAAGCACAAAAAGCAAACATTCAACTTTTCAACATCTTCATGACACCACTCTAAAGTTCAAATGCTAAAAGTTGTTAAAATGTCACACATATATTAAGTATATATATATATATATATATTAAGTAACGTCGTGAAGACAATAATTAAAAACATCTTTGTCCACTTTTTTATATCACTTTTTTCTCTCTAAAATGTTTATTTAAAATCATCATTACCGATAGTTCCAGAAAATATCCATACTCCTCCCCCCATGGAAGGTTTTCACTTTGCATCCCCCCCTTCCCCCAAGAAATTACAGTTTAGCTTCATACTTTGCTTCTAAAATCTTGGCTTTCAAGACCCCCCTTGCCCTTAGGAATTTCTGAGGACCTTCTATGGGGTGGAATCTGGAACTTTACAATGGGCTAACAATTAAATAGATCTAGACACAAGTTAAAAAAATAATAATGATTCACAGCCACATTTTGGTCATTATTATTTATCAATAAATAATAAATCAATTCAAGGAGAATTCTGAAACTCGTCTACACTGTTGGGTACTTCTCACCTTGTCATCGTCTCGTTGAACGAGATCATCTCCTGTTTCGTCATCTTTCCCCTTCAGACAAAGATTGTACAAGTCACTTCTGAATCAGTGGAATGGAATGGAGGTAGCATGGCCGAGACAGTATTAACACTTTCACTTCTAAAGTGGTCAAAGCAAAAAATTTGCCAAAAATTCCAAATTTCATTTTGGAAAATCCTAAGAAAAAAATAGTCCTATGCAAAGGTTCTGCCAAAGAGGTTTCATTTGAATGGTAACACGATAGGATTTTGACAACAGATTAAAAAGTTAGAGTGACAAATCATCTCTAAGAGTCTAGGAATGAAAGAGTTAATAGTTACTGCAGTATTTGAAGGTTAATAACACATGATTTAATATGCTAATTAAATATCATTACGGTACGTTTTCAGTCTTGGTTATGGAATTTACAGCTTTCTTATTGGTTCAACATAATCCTGCTTTTTTGCCTTAGAAGGGAACTGGGTACCAGGTTGAGTGGCCTGACATTCAAATTTTTCACTGCAATGCAAAGTTTTGTCCAACAATATGTCAAAAAATTCAGCAACAATTACCAAGTTGAGAATTTAATAAAAGAATAACTTAATTGTGCTTGTGCCAGCCCTACTGGTCAGTACATTCTACTTGCTCACTAGGCCAAAAAATAAATAAATATAAAATTCCATGGATGTTGTGTAAAGTTTGTGCCTTACTTCCCTCTTCTCACAAACTTTCAAGTTTCCTGATCAGTCTACTTTTTAACTTTCAAACCCATGATCAGGTTTCTTACAATTACTAATTAAAATTAATTAGAAACTTACTGGCACTTTTGGTGGGTTGAAATCTAGGTTGTAAGTCCTCCCACTGGGAGCATGAATCCAGCGTTTCTAAAAACAAAGTAAACATCCCTAGGTACAATGATCAACAGTCGCAAATTTAGTGCTAAAAACAAGGCTAGCAAATAATTATGACCTAGAGGATACCATAAGTCTCTCTATTCAAACAATAGAGTTCTTCTGTCATTGGCACTATCATGTGATAGGTTGCCTCAGGAAATTTGATGTTCACAACAAATACTAGCCCAAGAATGTAGTGCAAGGGCTCACCGGTATATGAAGTTTGAACATCAAATTTCCGAGGGAACCTATCACACATAGGGCCTGAGTGGAAGGACTCTATTGTTTTTATTTTACAATGCTAAATTTTGAGCGAAAAGTGCCAAAAACGGGCACTATGTGCTGATAGGCGCCCGCATCACATGATCGATTTCGACCAATGGGAGCATGCCATTCATTATTATTATTATTATTATTATTATTATTATTATTATTATTTTGCCAAAATCTAATGTTGTACTATAAGGTGCAATAGTAAGAACATCCAACTGGTGACCATCTGATACCAGGCTCATTGCAATGTGACTGGTGAGATCACAACGGTGAGACCAGCAGCACAACTCTTTTAATCACGACACGATTATTGCAAATTGTGCTGCAATTGAACCAGCCTCACCACAATCACTTTGTGCTGTGACCTCACTGATCACTGTGGTGGGAATCTGCTTAACGCAATTGTCCTAGCAAAATTGTTGCAAATCCAGTGTCATGTTTGTGCCAGTAGCACAACAATCACACTCATCATGCCGAAATCTTAACATGGGATGAATTCAACTTCTGACTCAGATGTTTCTTTTCAGCTTCATACTTGTGACAAAATTAATACAGATCTTACTTATTAATTATAAGGTGGTTGGACATTGTTTCACTTTAAATGAACCTTCCATATAACTGTACATGTACCACTTCTCCGAACCTACGAACTTATATGCTGTATACACTGTAGATGTAAAAGGAACACAGCAGCATAACTCCAACACAGGCCCAATAACAACAGGCGTTAGTGTCAAGAAGTTTTCATGGGTTTAAGGGGAGAGAGCAGGTATCAGGTGGTGGTCCAGGGAGGGGGAGGGGGGATGGTACTCTGTGAAGTTTTGGGTGGAGGTAACTGCCACTGGGACTCTATACCAGATCATACTCCGCTGCATTTTACAACCCTGTTCTAGAGTGGACACCCAAAATCCCTACACTATCCCAGACTCGCAGAGGGTCAATTCTTGTGCTAGACTAACGTCTTCACACCACTGATCAGTTTCCGGATAAACAATACCCTATTCTAGACCAAAACTCTCTGATTTATACACTCTATCCCAGGCCAAAGTGCTTAAAACCCAGACCCTTTACAGCGGTTCATACCTGTATAGCTTAATATATATAGGAGTATCCCCCAGGATGGTGGGTGGGGATCAGGGGAGGACAACCTCCTAGTATAGTTCTTTGGCATTGACCAATTTTCTAATTGAAGGGCCCGGTGGAAAAAGGGCGTAAGTGACGATTTGAGGTTAAAATCGAAATTGCTCCTATTTAGCTGAACATTGGCATACAGGCTGGTTTTCATGTGAGGAACGCTGTTGCGCACTTATTTCTTGACCTGAGATCTAAAATTTGAAGAATTAGCATATTACTTTTGCGTGAAAAGTGTTGTTGAACTGAACTCGCTCAAGTGATGCGTGAAAGATTTCTTTTGTTCTCTGCCTGAACTAAAACAAAGGAATTCAACCTAGAATCCGCGGTCCTGTTGTTTTCTTTGTGTCAGTTTTAAGCAAAAGTGATACGCTAATTCTTCAAATTTTAGATCTCAGGTCAAGAAATAAGTGCGCAACAGCGTTCCTCACATGAAAACAAGCCTGTGTGCCAATGTTCAGCTAAATAGGAGCAATTTCGATTTTAACCTCAAATCGTCACTTACGCCCTTTTTCCACCGGGCCCTTAAATTGTTTTCAGTGGTTTGAGGGCTGCCAGTACATTATTACACCTTATAACTTTAAGTCTCTGAATGTTGCATATTACTTTATTTGTAATGGAGGATGTTCTTTAACTTGAGAACTTACAGAAATTCTATCAATTATTGTCTCAAATGGAACATCAAGGTTGACCACAACATCAAGGTCCTGTCTCTCTCCCAGCTTTTCAGCCTGTATGACAGTCCTTGGAAAACCTAATTAAAGCAATTAAGTTTATCAGTAAGAAAAATGAGGCTAGAGGGAAGAACATCTTGGAATGATCTGAAAAGACCCCGAGTTTAAAACTTTGGGAGCCTATTAAGAATATATACCTGGCCCCTTATTTACATACTGTATCTCTGAAAGTTTTGTAGAAAGAGGCATATGAAAACAAAAGGACCATTCCAGGGTTCATACCCTTTTTCAGAAACAACTTTCCAGGACTTTTCCAGGACTCAGATAGATTTTCCAGGTATCCCTGAAATGCACAATAATTGAAGCAATAAACCCTTACAAAATAGAAATCCAAAAATAATACTGCAGACAACTGTTTTTAAATAAAACTTTTTTACAAGAGTCTATGGATTTCCAGGACTTTCCAGGGCCTGCATTATAAAATTCCACAACTTTTTCAGGATTTCCAGGATCCATACGAACCCCGCCATTCTTATTAAATGACATGCAAATAAGAAGCTGGGTACTCTACAGTTTAGGCAAACCGTCCACCAGTTGGCTAGTAATCTAGCTTGTTTTCATCTGTAGTCTGTTCTACACTGTGTCCACTGTTAAATTTGACCTTTCCAAAAAGTTTCTGATGGCTATTAAATAGCACTCGTCTATTTCTAAAAAATAGGCTATTATTATATTAAAAAATTAAATTCAGTTGAAAACCGAAATAGTACTGCAACATCGTAACTGCATTTTAGCTTATTTTTCCCCCATAAGCTCATGCTTATTATCTTCGCGTTTGCTGCAGGTGAGACTGTTTGGAAGAGTATGAGTTAAGATGTGCGAAAAAACTCTGTATTCCCTTACCATCTAAAAGCCAGCTTCCTCCAGCTAATTCCTTCATTTTGTTTAAAATAAGTTCGATCATGATTTCGTCAGGGACGAGAGCTCCTTTTTCCACGATCTCCTTCGCTTTCAAACCAACTTCTGTGCCCTCCTTTATTTGAGAACGAAGCACGTCTCCGCTGGACAAATGAGTCACGGAAAAGGTGTTGACGATCCTTTCCGAGACCGTCCCTTTACCTGATCCGGGAGGACCCATAATAAGGGCACGCACTGGTTTTGAAGACATACTTGACAAATGAATCTGACGGACTTGCTTGAGGGATATAGAGAGACCCAATCGAATCGAATGAAGGCGTCGAACAGAATGCATTTTCCCTGAAAGTTATAAGGCGATGAAGCGATGGACTGGGTACTAAAAACATGACGCTGATTAACATACAGCGGGCTCACATTTCTTTCACGTGGTTTTATTCAAGATGGCGGACGTGGAACACGGGAAAAGGTATTGCGTTTCAACTGCTTCTTATGCTGGATTTTTACATTCTTTTAGCATTTTCACGAGCCATATCGCTCGAAAAATATCATCGGATTGTAAAGATAGCTGTTTTAGTTTCGCTCGACGAAAAACATTGTCGTTACATGCGCAGAATAGCGCTAGCTAGTGCGTGTAAACAACACGGTTGGTGGTGATGGAAAATATGACTTAGAGGCAAATTTGTTAGTTCTTTTAACCCAAACATAACCCCAACCCAGCACTAAACCACAAGCTGATACTGAGATCTCAAATCCCAAAGCCAGTGTCACACGATTCAACATTAGTTGATATGATGGCAACAAATGTTGCTCTATCAACAAAAGTTGAACAGTGTACATGATAACACATGTTGAAAGACAACATTGCACATTTTTTAACAGAAAAGCACAAGTTCTGCACAAGGTGACACATATGTTGGTGTACAAAGCAAAAATGGCAAAAAATTGGAGCAAATTTTGTTTTAGAATTGCTGTAATTTGCAAGATGTACATTTCTGATTTTTCAAAAACACACCAATGTAGAGATAATTTTATTTAGTTTCTGAAATACTGAGGGAAGATTTGAAAAAGAATCAGAAATTGCCGTGGTTGGAAGAAATATTAGCCCCTATCAGCCAAAAATTTCGCAAGCCGCGTTACATATTGGCGTCTTTTTTGCGAGTTTTGCATCACGCTTCCCTGCTAGCAGAGGCCCCTTTTCCTTTGTATTCGCTGAGATGACGGGAGGGACGAAAAGCGACCTCTGCCATGGGTCGAAATGAACTGTGTTGAGCATGCGCCACGGTTACTTAGCGACCGAAACGTCACGTGATGCTTTTAGCACGTGATCAGCTGGCAACTCCCACCTTTCTCAACTAGCGCGCCGACATTCTAGCGCGTCAAAAAACACCTGCACAGTTTTGTTGTCGTGTCACCAAAACCCTAAAAAGAGTAAACAGTTCGTCTGGAGATAGTTGTTGTCTAATCTACGGTATTAATTTCAAGTTATCTGGATAAGGAAGCTTTTTTAACATGACCACAACTCCAGGAATCAAAGAGAATTTAACCCATTGAAGGCTGCGTGTTTCATGATCGCTTCACTAAATTAGCAGTTGGTAATAAACAACCCATGTGCAGTAGGAAAGGACAATTTATAGGTTCGAAAAACAACACTCACTTGATCGAGAATAGTCAAAATTTCTTACTTTTAAATAAAATACACCAGTTATCAATTAAGAATTAGCCAAAAATACAATCTCAAAGTCAAAATTTTGAAAATTTCCGCAAGAGATTTCTCATGTTGTCTGGCGCGTGAAATCAAACCACAACAGAGCATTTGTGTATTTTTACGTCAGATTACTACTTTTCGAAATTTTATGAATGAAGGTACACAGAAGAAGAGACAGTAAGCTTTTCTAAATAATACATTTATTAAAACACGCCTTTACTTGCTTCTGAAGACCAAACGCGTTCAATTCTTTCCTCGAGGGAAGCTACGCGCAAGCGATTTCGCTTGATGCGCAAGTTATTTTGAAGAACATTTGGTGATGCGAACTGTGCACGTTTTTCAAAACTTTTACGAAAACTGTAAGGAATATGATGCATCCCTCAATTAAAAAGCGATTTCGATACAAATCAAAATGTGTAATTTACTCTACCGTAGACTTGTAGAAGTGCTGGAGCATTTCACAGAAAGTCCGCAGCTCGAAAAATCCTTTGCCTTGGCAGATGTTTTCTTCGCTCTAAATTCCATTCCTTAACTTGTCGAGTGTTTCTTAGAGCTTCTTGTTTCGATTGTTTATCTTTCCGTCGTCCATGTTAACAAAAACGAGAGAAAGTAAACGTTGTAACTCTTCATGAGTGTAGTTCTCTTTCCAGGACGGCATGTTACTATGCGGGCTCACTAAATGACAGCGGAATAACTGTAAAGGAATGCGCGAGATACAGTGGGCTCACGGTGAGCAAACAATACAGGGAGCATGCGTTTCGGAAACCGCCGTCCACGATCATGGACGGCGGTTGAATCAAAGGGAGTTTCGACCCATGGCAGAGGTCCCTTTTCGTCCCGTTCATCAGCTCAGCGAATACAAAGGAAAAGGGGCCTCTGCTAGCAGGGAAGCATCACGCCAATCGCGCCCTTCTTTTTGCTATTTTTGCCCTTTTAGGCAAAAATGGGTTTTTGCCTATTTTGCCTATGTTATTGCCAATGGTGCATCCCTTTTTTGCTATTTTTGCCCTGTTAGGCAAAAATTTATTTTTATGGATATCATTAAGATAGAATTGTTGCATTACATACCGTGTGGGTCAGATTTCACGTGATATGCAAATTTGATGCGCTTTTGAACTGAAAGTAACTTCGGACTATATTCGCTATTCCTCACAAATTCGTTTACAGTCGTCATCGACTGTGAGTTTCAATGTGAGCTTCATTTGCTACTTCAATTTTAATCAAAGAATGAAGTGCACGAAAGAAAGGTTCCATTTGTTCACACATCGCTAGTGCAATTTATTTTGAGAATCCGGCCACATTATCCAAATATGAGCTACCAGTAATCCCAGGAAAAAAGCTTGCTGTTTTACTCTAATTCTCTTTCTACCATCATATCCTTAGATTTTTAGTATAAGTTACACTCAAAAGTTTCGCTTTTGAAAGCAGATTTGAGTGTGGCGAAGGCAATTACAATTCTGAGAATTTTAGCGTTGTTGTTTACGTCGCATTTGGCACGCATATTATTCACGACAACCCTCAGCACCAAATTAATAGTCATGTTTTCAATGCTTTCTTGTATTTGACGAAAAAAACCACCAAAAACACAAATTAATAGTCATGTTTTCTATGCTTTCTTGTATTTGACGAAAAAAAAAACCACCAAAAACACATGTTTTTGGTTGATGAAATTTGGCTGCATCAAGTTTAAAATGTATCAGAATGCTGATGTGGGTTTGTAAAATGTGTGGATCGCCGAAACGCGAACTTGACAGAAACATAATTATGTGGCGCGATGAAGCGCGATAGGCAAAAACTTTGCAGGAGTAAAAGGCGCGACAGGCAAAAAGCACTTTTTGCCCAAAAAAGCAAAAAAGGAAAAAAAAAGGCAAAACAGGCAAAACAAGCGCGAATTTGGGCATGATGAAATGACAATTTTGTAAAATTCAAATGTAGTCTCTCGCTAGTTTTTGAGTAATACTTTCCTTCACATAATTATGCAGAAAATATGGTTAAGTCACAATGTTTTGTAGTGAATTTCAAGTGCATTTCGCTTTTAACTTTTTACTTTAATACTCCCCTATTGGCTTATTCAGAACTAAGGAAAACTGTTTCATGGTCCGGTAAAAAAGGTAGGCAAAACCACTGTTTTTAACTGATGAGATATGAAAAGTCTCACCTCTTTCTTTTGAATAACGTCAATTTAGAATGGATAGTCGGTATTTGTGATGCACCTAGATTTCACCTAGACTATACGTTATTTAGATTGAGAGAAAAGCGATGAAACGTAGTGTGAGACACTTTTTGTAATGCAAATGTACACCAACTCCTTGCGCAAGGCCTGAATCTCTGATCTCCATCGCATGGCAATAGTCCAAAATGTCACATACTGCTTGCTTGTACATGTACTTGTGCTTGTGTAATGATGAAAGTGGGACAGTTGTGGAAATGAGATAAAATTTGCGTGCTTGCTTGAAAAGAACAAGGTACTGTCTACCCGAACCATGATGAAAATTCACAGGGTGAAGTTGATTATTACAGTGGAACCTCGATTTAATGAACCGATATATAACAAAGTCATTGGTATAACGAACAATATTTTTGATCCCAGTAAGAGTGTAGTGTATGGAAAAAACCTTGATATAACAAACGAATCCCCCAGTCCGTGGGCACTTTGTTAAGTCGAAGTTCCATTGTATTCTTATTTTTAGCAGTAGTTGATTTGATACATTTCTAACATTGAATTCTGCTTGTTATAGTGCATCAAAGAGTTTCAAGAAAAAAGGCAAAGGAAAAAGTGATGAACTGAAGCTAAAAGTTAGACCCAAAAAGTTTCCGAAAGACACTAAAGGAGACAATTCATTAGGACAAAAAAGAAAGCCTAATCATGCAGCTGATCACACAAAGAAACAGTTCAAATCAAAGAAATGGAAAGGTGAAGAACAAAATGAGGTTGGAAATAGTGGATTAAAGTCACAGGATAGAATTGGGAAAGGAAAATTTGGCAGTAGTAAAGCAAGAAAAAGGAAACTGCACGATGACGCTGTGTCTAAAGAGTTTGCCAAAAAGAGGAAATCATCTGAAGCAGGGGAACATGACAAAGGTAAAGATGAAAAATAAAATTGATGATGTTACTACAATTTTATGTCCATTTAATTTTTTTATTTTTTTATGTATCAGTGGCAGACCCAGAGCTGTGTCTATGATGGGGTTGGAGTAAAAAGGTTTTGTTGGGGGTTATTTTCTTTGACCAAAAGGGGGCACTCCTCCAGAATTACCACTGCATGTATAAACCTCCATCAATTACAAGGTTGTACATTTATCGTTGATACAGATAGAATGAGGAAAAATTATATTTCCTTGTGCTCTTTCAATCAGATTCTGATGACAAGCCTAACATCTGGCAAATGAAGAAGAAGGAAAGAAAGGACTTTCGTCGCAAACAGAATGAAAATTATGACTTGGTCCATAGCCTAAAACAGATTTATGAAACTATCAGAAGGTTTGTAAATTATGCAATTCTGCTTGGTTGCAGTTTAAAAACTGGATGTAATATTTTTTAGCTACAGACTAACGTAAGGACTAATCTCGGCCTTGATAAAACCAAAACAAGACCCTATGTGTTCAATTAGGTCTTGTAGGCCTAGATTTAACCCAAATCTCAGACCTAGATTAGGTTTAATAGGCCTAGATTAAGTCTTAATGAGACCTCCTAGGATGAGTTGATACATTTGCCTGGTAGGTCAACTCAGACCTAATCAAAAGTTAAGCCCTGGACAAACAGATTCAACATTTTCAATTAATGTCATTCAAGATCTTAAAGGCATTTTGCAACCCTTTTTTGTGACTAAATGAAATTTAGGTGAGGTTAACCTCAAGGCAATTGCCCCTAGTCAGGGATGGCAACCCATCTGAGCAGGTTCTTTGTGAGCCTTTTTCAGCTAGAAGGGCTGCTGTTTATCTTGGGCATTTGCATGTGATATTTGTTCAGCTTGCTGATCTTTGCAGATCATATGAAAGCAGTAATGATTTTTGTGGGTGAGGGTGCCTAGTGGTTGTCTCTCACGGTGTTGCCATGGTTACCTCCATTGCTGTGCAGCTAATTGCACTTTGAGTTCAACTATCCTCCATGGCACTCGCTCCGTAGCTCTTCATTTCTCAATGAGTTAAACAAGATCTAAACAATGACATCTGCAAAGATTGACCACTACAGTGTACATATAAGAATGAACTTGAGAGCTTTGTCGTTACAATTTTGTTACCAGAAAGAAGTGTTCCAAGGCAGAGAAAGCTGAACTGATAGAAAAGATCTTAAATCTAATTGCTGGTCACTCACATGAAGTAAGTACCCCCAAGGCAAAGATATATATTGTACATTGTATAATACTACATGTGTGATATTGCTTTTGGTGCACGGTACCTTTGGGAAATTGTTATGTGCGATATTGAACATGCAATATTGCAACAAAGAGCGATTTCGAACAGTGGTGCTGTTAACCCTTTAAACTCCAATAGTGATCAGCATAATTTTAATTTTTTTATAACTACTCAGCTCGTTTAGTTTACTTCTATTCTGGGTAGTTTTTTTGCCTGTTATAGTTAATTTAGTTTATAGTGTAATTTTCTTCTATTTAATTTGACAAAATAAAATGGTTGTTGTTGTTGCATAAATTTTCTCCTCATCATATCAGTGCATTATAACTCATAAGGTCATGAGAATTGGGGAAATATCATCAAAGATGAATAAATTGTCTTGATGTCTTATCAAGTTCTCCCAATGAGTACTTGATGAAATGTATGAAGAGCACTAAGGAGAATTTGTATAATGATGCCAAAACAGAAACAAACAACATAATGAACCAATTGGAGCTAGAAGCAAATACATGTACAGTTCTTAGTGGCAAATACGTGAGTGACTGTGTGCGTACACCTGTGGAAATATTATTTTACTACTTATTGCTTATATGGGTAACATAAGAATTAAAGTGGTTGGTTGGTTGGTTGGGTAATATAAGAAAGTGGCTACAAGTTTTTATGTAAGTATTTTAGCCAATCGTAGAGGATACATGTAGTTTAGCTTTGTTCACCTTATTAAAACAATGGAAACAGAAAGAAAACACACCTAACAAACTTTGTGTTTTGTGAGCAAACTGAGCCTATTAAACAGACAAGATTGCCTTGCACACATAGATCACTTCAGTCCAGTGTACTCAGCCCTAATAGTTGTCATGGGTTACACACCTCATTGCATTCCACCTTGCCATAACGTGCAAACTGTGATGTTCAAGACTCGGCCAACGGTGGCATTTTTCACTGCTGTCAATCATCGCAGCAGAAGTCCCCGAAAAATTAAGTTTAGTTCAGTTTGTTCAGTAGGTCACAATTGTACACCTTGCCTGGTAGCTTTCATTCCACATCACCTTTTGCAGTCTGTAGTCGTGATTAATTTTGTGAGACATTTGCAGGAAGTCAGTGCTCTCAACACTGCACTGTGTGATCTTGAAAAAAAAATCAAGATTCAACTCTTTAAGCCCTGATATGAAAATGCATATTCTCCTTAGTGTTCTCCATACATTTCTTATGGTACTAGTTAAGAGAATTTGCACAAACATCAAGACATTTCATGTTTGGTGATCATTTCCTTTATTCTCGTGACCTGTATGTTTGATCAAGTAAGGATATTGTAAGGAGAAATTAGATGCTTGTCACAATTGCGGTTTATTGATGAGATTTTTTAAATCCTCAGGTAATTTTCAAGCATGATACAGGGCGTGTGATCCAGGCTTGTGTAAAGTTTGGCTCAGTAGAACAAAGGCAAAAGTTGTTTGAACAATTTAAAGGTAAAATGATGGTGGATGTACTTTCATAAGATCTCTCATTTAAACTTGCTAATTAAGTGATGTACATGTAGTGATCATCTACTTTTATAAAGATTTCTCATTAAAGGGGCATAGTCACGCTAATTTAGTTCACTTTAACAATCAAAAATATGTCCTCACATCAATGAACACCCACAAATGGTCTAGTTTTGTTACCAAAGACTAAATTACTTCACTGAAACTAGTTTCTTTCGTCTGTTGCTACAGATGGAACGGATGGAAATAGATTGCAACTTGAAAAAATTAGGCTAAACTTTTCAAATTCTTTCAGTGTGTTGACATTATATCGATGTTTAATGGTCATGGTTTGTTTTCTCTTTATGAAATTTAGTTAATATGTTCCTTTAAATGTTCAAACACAATGTTGGGCTTGGATAAAGTTTATAGCTACTGATAATTTTAGCACAGTTTTGACCAAAAATCTGTGAAATCCTCGACTATGCCCTTTAAACTTGCCATTTTTTGAACCAAGTTGCTTTTTTTTGTTTAATTTCTCAATCAGTGACAATTACACGTACAATCTACAACAAGTTGGTTGATCCATATTAATGAGCTCTAACAAACTCATCTGACTTGTTTCTTGTGAGCATTATCAAATGTGACCCGAGCCACATCAGACACTGGAATATATTATGCGTATTTAGGCAAAACGAAGAGTGTCATGGTAGCTTTTGTTTGGCATGGCTTAACCCGCTAAAGCTTTTGATTCAAGCAGCATGTTAAATGTCATGCTGTTCAGCGTACTCAATAACTCAGTAAGTGGAGTAATCTGGTACAGTTGAACCTCGATTTAATAAATTGCCAAGGGACTGGGGAAATTGGTTCCTTACATTGAGGGTTCGTTATATCGAGGTTCTTTTCCATACGTTACGCTATCACTGGGCTGACAAGTATCATTAGTTATACCGAGGACTTCATTATAGAGATGTGCATTAAATCCAGGTTCCACTGTAGCATGCAGAAATTTATTGGCAAGTAAGTAAGTTGGGTTGAAGTGGATGGTCCCAGTTTTTGATTAGCATTTTGACAAAATTGGTTCATCTGGAAATTAAACCAGTGAGTGCTGAGTGCTTGTATATTACCATTTGATAATTTCAGGTGACTTTGGAGAGTTGATCAAGTCTAAATATTCAAAGTTCTTTGTGAAAAAGTTGTTAAAATATGGGTAAGTACATGTACCTCATTGTATCATTGAGAAAGCTTTTAGACTAATTTTTCCATTGACCAATATACAATACAATGATGATTCAATTTGGTGCCCTCCTTCCAATATGTGTAAGTGCTCCCTTCCTTATAAATGCCTCCCTTTGAGTGTGGTTTTGTTAACACTTTAAGCCCTAACAGTGATGAAAATGAAATTTCTTTTCACATTCTCACTTCTTGTTCAAACATTCAAGTGATGAGAATAAAAAACGTGATCACCAAAGATACGATCTCTTGATATTTAGACAAATTCTCCTTACTAGTTTCATAAGAAATGTATGGAGAACAGTAAGGAGAATATGCATTTTCATATCAGGGCTTAAAGGGTTAATAAGTGCACCTATTTCTATTGATAGTGACATTGGAGATATCAACTTAAAATAGACTTATTAGACAAGTGAATTATAAATTATTGTCTAATATAAGCACCTCCTCTCTAGAAAGTGCTGTCCCTTGGTCTTCCAAATGTAAATTAGTGTCCCAGGCACTAAATTGAATCATTAAGGTACCAATAATAGTTATTGGTAATTAAATATTAATTAATTATTTATTAATTGTTTATACCCACAGTTGTAGATTGCACTCCACACTCACATCATTGTCTATCTCCAGCCATGTAAAATTTAGGAGAGAACTGTTTTTTACTTGTGCAGCATTTTATAATGTACACTCTTACATTTGTATAAATAGAAGCATTTTGAAATTGCCTTTTTTATCTTGCAGAACAAAAAAGCAACGCGATGTCATTATCAAGTGCTTTTACGGACAAGTCCGCAAACTCATCAGACACAAGGTCAGAATTTTTGGAATCATCGATAAATTAACCAAATGAATGAGTTATTCTCATGGTTAATCAAAGCCGATTACTTAGTTACACTGGACATTTAATTCTTCACTTTTAGGAAGCTTCATCTATTCTTGAGACTATTTACAGCGATTATGCAAACTCAGCACAAAAAGCCTTCCTCATCCAGGAATTTTATGGTGCAGATTTTGCCTTCTTCAAGGTAACTACAGTGTGTGTGCCACTTATATTTAATTCATGATTTACCGGTAACCAGATACCCATTTATATGCAAAGGATTCTGGGATTGCTAGGGGGCAAACATGGCAAGTCCTTAGAAAGAAATGTATGACTTTTTCTTGCGTAAGGTTGATTGTGAAAATCTACATCACGCCATGGTCTCGAAATAGTACACATTTGGGTATAAATTTGAGGGTATTGACTCAATAAAGCCTTTCAGTTGTAATTGCGTTTGTCTAGATTGTTTTCTTTTTAGTTGCGTGTGTTATAACATTATTATGGCTGCTGGAATTTTTACCCCCACAAAGGAGAGAAATTGTTGTGCGAGGGGATGGAAATTGTTTCTACCGAGCTGTTGCTCTGTGGAGGGATGAAACCGGTGATCGAAAACACAAGGAAATCTGAAGGTTGTCTAGCAGTTTTATTAAGCAACACCCACAGGTTTTTCGGCCATTTTTTTTCTCTTCGAGTTCAGTGGAGGAACACATGAAGAAAAGCAAAATTACTGGAACCTGGAAAGAAAGATTGCCACCGGCAATATTTCTAATTTATCGCCAGCACAATGACCGCCGCCGGGCATAATTATTTCTTATTTATACTTGTAGCATAAACGACTCAACAACATTAGCACACGTAATTACAAATGAAATTAAAAAGCTTTATTGAGTCAATACCCTCAAATTTACACCTAAATCAGGGTCTGGAAGGGGGGGTCCTGGTCCCGCATTCCCACTCCTTTTTCACGAGAATCCCGCATCCTGCACTTTTTTCATCACTATCCCGAGTCAATAAATGCAAGATGTAGATTGGACCTTTCGATTGATATTTTGCACTCGCCTGGTTGATTCCCCTTTGCCGCTAGAACGTTTATTTGGGTCGTGACGATTTCCCGAATTCCCGACAGACAGGCAAAAAAATCCCGCATCCCGTGTGCAAATTTTGGCGAATCTCGCTTCCCGGGTAGCAGTTAAATCCCGAATCCCGTCAAGATATTTTGCGTTTTCCCGAATCCCGCACCGTATTTTGGTCAAATCCCGGATCCCGAGAATACCCTTCCAGACCCTGCTAAATGTGTACCATTTCGAGACCATAGCGTGATGTAGATTTCACAATCAACCTTACGCAAGAAAAAGTGTTTATCGATAGATTTTATTGCACTAAACACACAGAAACTTACAATTTCCATGTACATGTACCAACACTGGTCGACTCCAGTCTACACATTATCACAGCGAAAAAGCGTTAGTCTTTGTCCAAATTCACTGCTTTTGACAAAGAAACAACTTTACGCCACACATTTCTTTCTAGCAACTTGCAATGTTTGCCCCCTAGCGATCCCAGAATCCTTTGAGCATAGCATGGGCATCTGGTTACTGGTAAATCATCCTTTGAAGTTCTGTTTACAGGCTGAACTCTGTTTATGCCAGCGGCATTTGAACTCTTTATAATTATAAGTGAGCCAATTTGACTTGCTTCAGAAAGGATAGATTAAAACAAACTGTTGCATTTGGTAAATGGTAAAGGGAACACTTTTAATATTTATCCATGGTGTTTGCTTTGTGAAAAAATATGAAATCAAGTAAATTCCTGAATGTGACACAATACACATGGGAGGAACTTGAAATGATTAGGCTTTGCAGTAAATGTTAATCCTGGCCATTTGGAGCCTAAAATGCTTAAATGTACAGTTTTTCTGTGTAATAACAGAGTCACCGTTATTAATGACAAACCATTCATTGGCACCCCATCCTCATCATTCTCTGTTTGTTGCAGTCGTCAGAGTTGAACTCTTTGGAGAAAGTCCTCAAGACTGAGCCAGCCAGAAAAAATGGCATCCTCAAATACATGAAAGATGCTTTACTTCCTCTTGTAGACAGGTGAGGTAATACAACAAACATGAGAAAGAGTGTTTCATCACGATATCCAAACACCGAGAAGTGGGTTGAAAAAACAAGGCACAGCTGTGTTTTTTCAACTGACTTTGAGGTGTTTGGATACCTGATGAAATACTCTTTCGAGTTTTTGATATGGCTTTTCAAACCATTCATAATTCTTGGAGAAATTTAAAGCAAAAGTTTGCAAAAATTCGTGCTAATTAAGATTTGGTATCCAGACCACCGTCACAGTGATTTCCTTTGTTTCTCTTTATCAATTATTAATGAGTTTGACAAGTATAAATACAGGACAGTGCACATAATTGCTATCTCGAACCCTGGTTATCTCAAATCCCCTGCTTTCTCAAAGAGAAGCCTGTTTCAGATTGAATGTTATTTTTCAGTCATTTACAATTGGAGTTCTTAACCTTGGTTAACATGAATCCTCCACTACCTCGACAAACAAAGCGTGACTTGGCCAAAACTTTTAACCACCTCTCATCTCGAACTGGAATGATTGTGATGTCATTTTGAGTGAATGAATTCAAGGCATTGTTGCACAGTTATGATTAGCCTGAGAAAGCAGCCGACGTTTCGCGAGGTCGCCACTTGACTCCTCGCAAAATGACGTCTGAGTAACGAGCGCAGAAATTCCATACTGATGACGCGTCACTACCCAGATCTAAGTATTGCTTCTGATTGGTTGAAACGAAATTCCCTCGCATTTCAACCAATCAGAAGCACTACCTAGATCTGGGTAGTGACGCGTCATCAGTATGGAATTTCTGCGCTCGTTACTCAGACGTCGTTTTGCAAGGGGTCAAGTGGCGACCTCGCAAAACGTCGGCTGTTTTCTCAGGCTAAGTTATGACACAATTTCTCTAAACGTGAGAAAAGTTCTAAATTTTAAGTTATGATGTTGATATACGGTATTACCCTGTGGTGGCTCTATGGTTGCCATTGTGTTCGTTGATTGAGTTGAAAAGAAACGGTAATCAGCAGTACACGTAGATGGCCAGTACTGTACACAGAGAAAAGTTCTGAAAAATTAGTTGTTGCAAGAATATTTGTTGTAGGTTGTGTGAGGGTTGTCCAATACACCCACACCGTTAGGGACTGTGAGCCAAGGTTTCGATGCGTTCATTTCGTTCGGACCATGAATCTCACACACCGTCCGTATAAAAGAGTTCACCGTCCGTAAACCGCATATCATTAGTAAGACTTAAATATTTCACAGTCGTTCTCAGAAGAACAAACCGGTTTGACGGTCCGTACCGTCCGTGCGGACCGTGAACCTTGCACACGGTCCGTATGGAAGAGTTGACGGTCCGTAAACTGCATGCCATTAGTGGGACTTGGAATATTTCACTGTCGTTCTCAGAGGGACAAATCGATGTGACGGTCCGTATAGTCCGTTCGGACCATGAATCTCACACACCGTCCGTATAAAAGAGTTCACCGTCCGTAAACTACATGTCATTAGCGGGACTTAAATATTTCACAGTCGTTCTCAGAAGAACAAACCGGTTTGACGGTTCGTACCGTTCGTGTGGACCGTGAACCTTGCACACGGTCCGTATGGAAGAGTTGACAGGTCCGAAAACTGCATGCCATTAGTGGGACTTACAATATTTCACTGTCGTTCTCCGAGGGAGAAATCGGTTTGACGGTCCATATTGTTCGTTCGGACCGTTAACTTCGCACACGTAAATGACGGTCCGTTAGCAAGGATTACGGACCGTTTACATTTACCGCTCAGTTGGTACTGGTGTGATAATGAGATAAGAGCTCTGCATTCGGGCCGTAA
The DNA here is from genome assembly GCA_964017195.1 of Siderastrea radians. NCBI lineage: Eukaryota > Metazoa > Cnidaria > Anthozoa > Scleractinia > Rhizangiidae > Siderastrea > Siderastrea radians. The sequence goes on along the minus strand of OZ024896.1, from coordinate 32,467,287 downwards.
GCAAGAATGACGGGGACCGTCGATCGCAAATAACGGTCCGTTTCAGTGCGATAATATTAGACATGAGTGATCTGTTAGTCGCAAAACCAACATGAATTGTTTTCATTATTTAACTTTCTGCAGATCAGTTATTGGCCACAGCATTGTCCACAGAGTTCTGCTAGAGTACCTCACATACGCTGATGATAGCTCAAGACTGGTATGTATATAAAAGTCAAAAAAGAATACCCCACTCTGTGTTTGTCTAAGAAAAATGAGCAGCACCTTCTGAAACGTCAGTTTAGACTGAAGTAAAAGTTAAACCAATAATTTTATTACGTATTTGTTTTGTTTATGAGTTTGTGTGGAGGCATGGTGACGTAATGGTTGATGTGTTGGTTTTTGAATCAGGTTTTTGATCGGTAGATTGTAGGGTTGGTGTAGTGCATTGCATTGTTTCCTTAGACAGAGAACTTTACTTCACATTGGTTGTTCACCATTTACCCAAAAAATCGGGAAATTTCAGTTAAAATGTGAATGGGAACACTAATTTTCGTTTCCCAAACGGAAAATTTCCGGAGAAAACGGGACTTTTTGAAAGGAAGTCCAAAATTCCTAAACGGAAAATGCGCGTTCAATTTACTGTTTTCTACCAGTTCCAAATCCAGCGCCAATGGTCAAACTAAGTCCAGACTCTCTGTAAATTAGCGTGAATTGCAGAAATGGTACATGCTAATCTCGAACAGAATGAACCGCAAAGTTCTGCGTACGCAAATCAGTACGAAGATTTTTTTAGTCGTTTGTAATCTTGTGCGGGATAACCGATATCAAAGCAATGTATAAAACAAACAGATTCCATTTGACCGTGTGTGTGTACTCTGGTAATGCAAGACGTGGTAAGAACGTAAGTCACGCTACTCGCCTGCGGCTCGTGGCGTACTTCTTTGTTCTTATCACGTTTTGACGTCACATGTGCATTATCAGAGTACACACGCACGACCAAATGGAATCTATTTGTTATGTATTTAGTGGCAAATTAATCATCATTTTGACACTTCTTATGCGCCAATCAAATCGGAGCTTCAACATTCCCCCCCCCCCGGGAATTTGAACTTTTGAAGATTGGCTTCTTCAAATTCCCTCCCCTCGGGGCGAAAAAGCCGTTAAAATGCCCCTTCAATTAGTACTGAAATACCGCTCCTCAAAAAGAAATTTCGTCTTCAATCAAACACTGTTCACACTTTTCAGAGAGAGATCCCGTACGAAAATTTACAGCCAGACACGGCAAGAATCCAGCCTGATTCTGGCCAGAAAGCCTTTTTCGCGGCGAGAATGGAACGGGACAAAGCGAGACACGAAATTTGTCTCGCTTTGCAACGAGAACGAGACATTTGTCTTGCTACTGTCCGAGCGGGAATTTGGCTAGATTTGAACGTGACAGGGCGAGACTGAACTTATCATTATTGAAAAGCTACGTAAAACTCAACGAGACATTTGTCGGGCTGTATTATGAGCGAGAATGCAGCCAGAATCAACGAGACAAAGATAAAGAGAAATTTGTTGATTATATATTTGGTCTGAGTGCTTCCCGTACGAAAATGTCTGGCTTGACAAAGTCTTATTCAAGCCTAACTCTAGCCTGAATTAGTGAGAAACGTAACAAAAGCCCAACATCTAATGTGTTTTGCTGACGAAGTCAAACCTTAAATTAATTAGGATTCATTATTTCATTATATCTTTCTTAATACAACATATAACAGACTGAACACGAGCCAAAACTCACCACGATTTAAGCTTAGATTTTGTAGTTATCCGACTGATCCGGAACGATTCAGTCTCACTGGTTTCATATTACGGTCCGTTTTTGTGCCAACGGCTATCCGTTATATGTGTGTTTTATTTTATGACAATGCACTGAAAAAATATTTTTCCAAGTGGAAGATTCTGAACAGCTTCGGCGAATAAAGCACCATTACTCCACATTTCGTGACAGGCATGCGTCGGATTTTATCGCAAAGTTCCCTTGGGACAGCTGAGGCGTAAATGTAATTGGCCAACTTTTGTGAAACGATTGTTTTCTTATTATCCTGCTCGATCGCATTACAAAATTGGCGTGAAAACATTCTCGACCGTTGGTAATTTGACTTACAACGTAGAAAAGCGCGGACAGTTTTAGCGTGAAGTACTTATGCAGTTCAGTTGGGAAACGATTTTAATGTTTTGCTTTCCTGGAGCGAAGATCTGAAGCCGTTTTGTAAATGTCTGCTCTGTCGGATTGGTTCCAAAGGATAATGTTCGCCACGATAAATTTAGGTTCTTTGATCTGCTGCAAATTGCTGCAAATTGAAGTCACTCTCGAATTGTACTTAAGTCCATTTTTCCACAAGGGAAAGAACATAGAAGAACTGACCACAAATACTGAGGTGAGCAAAGTGTCCTTAAAAATTATAATTATCAGTGGCACATGATTATCTACATTTTATACTGCCGAGTTCGACATTGATCATGAGAAATAATTGTAGTTTCCTTCGAGCTCCGTACCGTAAAAATATCAAGTCCAGGTTAACCTTTGCCTAGCTATAAAAAATGTTGTAGGTCTTACCTTTATTACAACGTGTGCTAGTTTAGCGTCTTACACCACTAATGCAATTTTATCGCGTACAAAGGTTACAAAATAAACCTAACACATGTATTTTCAAATTGTTGTTCGTTGTACTAGTTATATATAGAGATATAGAGCTACTCAAACCATTAAAACCGCTGTTGTCGTCTCGCTCGCCAGCGGGATTTTTCCTACCGTGAATCGGGCCTGAATCTCGCCAGATTACCGCTCATAAAGGCGCTCCAATTTCACGGCGGTACAAATGTCTCGTTCCATTCTCGTTCATTTTTCCCGCTCGTGTCAGCCTAATTTTCGCTGAGTTTTTTCTCGCTCAATTCTCTCTGTTTAGCGGGACATTTGTCTGGCTGGAATTTCGCTTGTGTCAGGCCATAAATTTTCGTACGGGATATGCCGTGATGACACCTTCAAACTTCTTTTGAAGACCCTTTTGAAAGAGTTATTCACTAACAAAGACGAAATTCTATCTTTTAAATCCGTCAAACCTTGCAAAAACCGAAAAAATTCACGGGAATATTACGCCAGAAGAAGAGATAAATCCGGTCCGAATTCCCCACCCTTCCAAAGCAACGTTCAAATTCTCCCCTTCCCGGGCACAATGCACAGTCAAATGCCCGGGGTATGCCCGGGGAGGGATGTTGAAGTTTCAATTTGACCGGCACATAAAGAACTGAACAATTTTTCTTGCAGGAAATGATTGAGATGATCAAAGAGACTGTAGTCCTTATACTTCACACTCATGATGGAGCGAGAGTCGGCATGCACTGCTTGTGGCATGGGACAGCTAAGGTGAGATTTTGAATTCTTCGTTTGCATTTGAAGGAATTGTTTAGTAACAGTGGTCTGAGTACACAGGAATCTGCAGAAAACCATCAGAGCTTGTATAAGTCATGATAGTTAATGATTTTTTCGTCACAACCATACTAGACTGAAATTTAAGATGTTTTGATGTTGCGTTTTGTCTCAGGCATGAGAGAGCATGTTTTCATTCAAGATATTTGACATCAAAAAGAGAGTTGAAAAAAAAGAAGAATTTGTAGCAGAGTTTTTTGGGAGGGGGGCAAGGGGCAAGATTCAGAGTGCTTGATATCCTGAATTAACATGACTATTGTATGATCTGAAGCATTTGACATTTAAGCCGCGGCTACATGAGCGATTTTTTGCTCTCGATGGTGATGCGATTTTTTTGAAAATTGTCGCGTCGCCAGCGCCTGGTGGCGGCTACACTTGGCGACAAATTTTGACAAAGTCCGTGATTTTGTCGCAAAAAATTCAACTCATTGAATTTCTGGCGATTTCTTCCTGCGATTTTTCCAGCTGTCGCATCACCTGTGCGAGGGTGGCTACACATGCGAATTTCGCCGCGCGCCGGCGACGCAACAATTTTTAAAAAATTGCATCACCATCGCAAGCAAAAAATCGCTGGTGTGTCATCCATAACCTAATGGCCCAGAAAATGTCGTGTGCAAATGTTTTCGTGCTGAAAAGTGTCGTGGCCGTCAAGGGATGCAAGTTTGTTTGTCACCATGTCTTCCTCGATGTGTCAGAAAAGAATTGGTTCATATTTTTAGCTGTGCCTCGAAAATGTCGAACGACTCTTGCGCTTCTCTTGTGCTCTCCAAACTTCCAGCGTGCGCCCCTAACTCGATGTACGCACGCTAAGCATGAACCAATTCTTAAACAGTCACGTGACTTTATGACTGGGCCTCCAAACTTCTATCATGTTTGTGACTGGAATTATACATGAATTTAAAGTAAAAGTTTGAAGTACACCCCACCTTGCACCATTAACTACCGCTATTTTTTCTACTATTTCTTTCTTAAGGATCGGAAAGTTGTTATCAAGTCCTTCAAGAGTTACTATGTAAAAATTTGTAAAGTAAGTAATGACTTTGTCATTTTAATGTACTACATGTATTTCTTTGTTGCATCAGTAGCGTCATTATAGAGTCAACACTGGCAGAACTCAGACATTTAGCTAACTCCAGTAGTTGCCTACTTATCCAACATACAAAGACCAAGCTGCAGCACGTGTAGTTTTGAGGTGCATAGAATTGTGATGACGCTAGTTGCAAGGATCAGGTAGATAAGTAAAGTCGCACACGAGCCAAGGAGGCCCACAGGGCTTAACCCGGTTTCTGTAGCAGGAAGCAACCGAGAGTATTGCTACTCCCCCCTGGATGGGATGCTAGTCCATTGCAGGGTTACCCCCAGCAGTATGTCGCCTGTACCCATTTATACACCTGGGTGGAGAGAGACAATGTGGGGTTAAGTTTCTTGTCTAAGGAAACAACACGATGGCAGGGACTGGATCTCAAACCACCGACCTTCAGATCTGACGTCCAACACGACTGTGACAGCGCTAACTACTACGCCACCACGCTTCTAACGGATCAGTTAAATATAAATGAAAGGAATTTGTACAGACAATTTTTCTGCAGTATTATTACCTGCAATATGCAATAAGATTTCCAGTAAACAGTAACACGTTCATGTTTCATTTTTCAGGAAGAGTTTGGTCATCTTGTCCTTTTAGCATTATTTGACTGTGTGGATGATACGGTGCTTGTCAAGAAAATTATTTTTTCGGTAAGATTTATAAAACATAATAAACAATGGCTGCGGTTACTGTTTATTGCCTGAAAGAGAATGGGTGAGGCAAGGTACACGTCCTCCCTTATATCTGCAGCTACATTTATATGTAGTAGGATTCCGAAAGCAACGAACGGGTTCTCAAGTCGCTTTTCATGGTCATGCTTTGTAATCCGTACGTAAGTAGGCCACGGTCAATAGTTTTATATAATAGAGAGATTAAGCATCACGTTTACAGCAAACGGCAACCTGCGGCTTGCCGTGTGCCGTTTTAAAATGGACCATTTCTTCTTAAGCTTCGTGTAAACTCATTAAAAGCTAGGATACACAAAAAGGAAGCTTTCTAACTTTAACTAAAATATTAGTTACCGGTTGAATATGGTTTCCTTGGGATGTTTTGTCGTACTGCATAATTTGACCACCTTTATCGTGAAACAGTTGATAGCCTTTGACGGTGACAAGCAAACATCAGCTCGCTTTCTCGCACTGTTTTCTTCCTTTTTGTGTAAATACTGACAGTACACCGGTCAGTTTACATAGAAAAATAAATAAAACATCACTGGGCTTAAGCACAGGCTGATATTTGTAGCAGAACGAAAGAAAAACTTTAAAGAAATACTCGCGTTGTTGAAGAACGCGAGAACAGCCCTCTTCACGTTTAAAACGGCAAACGTGAAAAATGGCGGGAAACACATGATTACGTGGTATTTTTGCCGCTCGCGTTTGCCGTAAACGTGATGCTTAGGTTGTTTACCATTTACACGGGCAAACCAGTCGGTTTACCGTTTGGGTCGGTTTGGGCAAATTGTAAGCAAATTTCCGTATTGGGAAAATTCCGTTCGAGACTGGCGCTTACCATTTGCAGAAATCCCTACCATTTACCAAAAAATTTGCACGACGGCGACGGCTAACGAGAAGGTCGCAAAACAAAAGCTTTGATTAACAAAATGACTCTGCACGCGCGTTAGTTTTGGTATATTTCTTTGCCGTTCTGTGCACAACTACAACTTGAAATGGCTAAATTCAACGTTTTGTGGAGAACGCAAACACACGACGGTGAATTTTCGTTTTTTTATAATAATAACAATATAATAGTAATAACTTTATTCACATGTCAAGTGATCTAGCACCCTGTAAAGACAGGGCGCTAATTGGGGACACAGCTATTTTCTAATTAATTTTCTAAATAAGTTCTTCCTGAACAGACACGCCGTCCTTACAAATTCAGCTCCGGGAAGAATCACCAAGAAGTTTCAAAGATTGTGAAGTCATTTTAAAAGTGACGTTTTCCTTCCCGTTAAGCTCCCTAATTAATTGTTGTTGTTGGGACAGAAAGTGGCCGCGAGAGCCTGAAAGTGGTATCAAAGATTAGGTTTGAACAAATGGTGCACGAATTTCCGTTTGGAACATTCCGTCCGGAAAAACGGGACTACCTTTAAGACGTTCCGGTGCTCCCGGAAATTTTCCACTGGAACGACCCGAAAAGTCGTGTACCATTTACTTTCCAACCGGAATTTCCGGAAAGTTGTTGTAAATGGTAAACAACCTTAATCTCTCTATTAACTATAATATTTGACGTGCGCTCGGAGATGCTTGCTGTACTGGCTCAGTGGATAAAGGCGCCTGTTTGTTGCTGTCATGACATTTTCGGTTTCCTTTTCTTTGTTTTTCTTTTGATTTTTTTTCTTTTTGATGTATGTTTGTTTCGTTTTTTGCATAAAACCGACTCCCAGATGTGTAAATATCTATGTGTGTGACATAAATTGGACATGACTTCCTCTGTTACAATGAGCTATAATAATTGTTTTTAGGTGCTCCGCTGTTAGACCAGTTGGCAATACATAATTTAATAGTTACTATTTTTATTTTTATGCATCTTCAGTTTTGGACTTTTATTTTGTTTGCTTGGCAGGAAATTCAGCCGTCACTTCAGGAACTAGCATTAGACACGTATGGAAGAAAGGTGTTGATGTACCTGCTGTGTCCCAGAAGCCCTGCACACTTCCATCCTACTGTAGTGGAGTTGCTGAAAAAAGGAGATGGAAACTCCAATAGGTAATAACATTTATCCATCCATCGATCCATCCATCCATCCATCGATCCATCCATCCATCCATCCATCCATCCATCCATTTGATAAAATTACGGTGGTTAAATAAAGTTTTCTATTCTATTCTATCCATCCATCCATCCATCCATCCATCCATCCATCCATCCATCCATCCGGTCCCCCTGGATGATATTTTAGTCCATCACACTCCTCCCCCACCCCGGACATTTTTAATACTTGAGAAGTCCCCCCCCCCCGCTTGTCAACGATTACATGTTCCCGCGCTTGGCAGCAGTTCCAGGTTTTCCCCCGCTTTTGGCAACGATTACTTGTTTCCTGCGCTTTTGACAACGGTTGCATACATGTTTTCCCGCGCTTGGCACCAATCGTTCTGACTGTCGTGTAGCTTTATTTGTGTTTGTTGTCAGCCAGTGGCAAGATGTGATTCCGTTGATTTTGGTTTGACAATTGGTTGTTTCCCATACTCCAAAATTCGGGAAACTTCGGCTGGAATTTTTTCGTTTGGCCGAACGGAAAATTTCCAGGATAAACGAAATATCATCAAAGGAAGACCAAAGATACCAAACGTATTCTCCAAACGGAAAACGTTCCTTTACCTCTTTCTACCAATTCCATACCAACTTTGGTGCGTCTACGTGGCCATTCAGCCCGCACTGAGGAAAGGCCAATGCGTCAAACGTCAGACCTACTTACAGCCTACTTTTTGGGAAATACGCACCCAAACTAATTACTTGGAAAACGTATAGCGTAGAGCGATGAGTGTCGTAAAACCAAAACCAAAGTAATTACTCTAGCCAATCACAAAAGGAACAAAAAACAAAATGAACCAATCAGAATCGAAGCAAAGGCAAGTAATAAGTGTTAAGCTCGGGAAAATGCGTGCGAGCTAGTCACGATTGGTATTGGTTTTAGGGCCTGTCTAAACTGGGAAACATTGTTGCGGAAACATTGCTGTGGAAACATTGCTGGAGACGCAAATGTTTCCCAGTTTAGCCGCGCGAGAAACATATGTCGTGGAAGCAAATTTTGCTTCTTGGAAGCAAGGAAATGTTTCTGAATCAAGTCAAAAAACATTTTTGCTTCATAGAAGCAAATTTTGCATCCGAAACGTATGTTTCCCAGTTTAGCCGCCCAAGGAAACATGTCTGGAACAATGTTTCCGCTATAATGTTTCCTAGTTTCGCCAGGCCCTTACGTCTGATTGGTTGAGAAAGTGATGCAAGCTTTTTTAACCAATCAGAGAGCGAATCAGAGCAAAATCAAAGCAAACACAACATTACTTTAGTCACTCATTTTAAAACTGCCCGATTTCTTTGTTTCAATGTTCAACTTTTTCTCCCCATTTCACAGCAAAAAGGATTCAGATCAGAGACAAAAAGAACTCCTAGAAGGAATATCCCCCGCTCTGTTGGAGCTTGTGGAGAAAAACGCACAAGAGCTGTTGTTTGATAAAGGTGGCTGTCAACTCGTTTTGGCCATTCTTCTGAAATGCATTGGTGAGTGACAATTGTTGTTGTTGTTGTTGTTGCTGTTGTTTTGGATCGATTATTAAACAAAAACTCCATTGTATTATTAAACAAAAACTTCAGAGTATTATTTTTTACTTCAGATCTCCTCTTTTTAAATAGTCTTCAACCTCTCCTCCTCTTCTTCTTTTTTCCAAAACATTTTTGTTATTAATAAAAAGTCTGTAATATTTATAGAGTTTTGAACTACAAAACTATGTTGTCATTTTGCTGTTGCGTGAAACCTCAAAGAGGTAATTAACCCTTTAAGCCCCAATAGTGACAAGCATCTAATTTCTCCTTACAGTATCACTAATTGATCAAATATATGGGTCATGAGAATAAAGGAAATGATCACCAGACATGAAATGTGTTGATGTTTAATCTAATTCTCCCAACTAAAAACATAAGTAATATGTGGAGAATGGTAAGGAGAATATGCATGTGGATATTGGGGCCAAGGGGTTAAGGAAAACGGCTAAACCCAAGAAAAATGCAGATTTCAGATGAATTGTCCCCCTACATGCAAGAAATGGCGTCTGAATTTTGTGCGTTATAACATTGTCAAAGTTGCTACTTGACCTTGTCATATTAAATCAGAACAAATCCTAAGGTTTCTTTTCGAGATCGAGAATTTTTATGTAAAGCACAAGCTTTCGATTCCGTCGCGGAGCAACTCCATCACTTAATAAAAGATTCCGCGACGGAATCGAATGCTTGGGCCTTGGGCCCATATTTTCGATCCTGAAAAGAAAAGTTGACCTATTGGATTCACAGTCAACTTTGACAACGTTCTGACGATATGTTTCTTTAATAATTAGACGGACGCATGGTCATCCATTATTTTGTCTTATCTTTTAGGTGACGTTGAGCCTGCGATGGTTGCCGTATGCAATTTGGCTTGCAGGGGTCTGGATCCCACAACCGCTGACGAGGTAAAGAGAAATTAACGTTAATTTGTGCACGGAGAAGCTCAGTGGTAGGCTCAGTCTCCAGCCGTGAGTGTCTCAATGCGCCCGCGATTCTTGCCACCTTTACGGCTGGGCGCACGGGTTTGGTTGCATGTCCGTGACGTCAATACAATTTTAATAATTATGCAGACAATCCACACGTCATTTGCTTAAATTCTATCTGTTTTTTTTTTATCGTCTTGAAAAAAAGTGAAATGCGAAAGGTATGCCTGAAACGTCCTCCTAAAAGTGTGTAATTTCAAGAGAAAGACGAAATCCCGCTAAATTATGTCGCGCATTCTGCCCCGCAAATTTCAGGGGGCTTGTCTCTGATTGGTCAGTCTAAACAATAACCAAACCCGTGCGCCCAGCCGTGAAGGTGGCGAGAATCGCGGGCGCATCGAGACATTCACGGCTGGAGACTGAGCCTAGCTCAGTGGCGGATCCAGAAGTTTTGAAGGGGGCGTGGCTGACCCAACAGAATAATATCGGAACCGTCAGAGACAAAGTTGCCTCAGTGATTAGTTTCGTTCCCTTTCCTAATTTCAAGCTTAAACGACCCCAAAGGGGGGGGAGCGAGTCACCCAAACCACCACCCCCCTGGATCCGCCCCTGAAGCTTCAGCTGGCGGGGGGAGGGGGTGGGAAAGAGAAAAGGGTTAATTTTGCCTAGAATTTGATGTAAAACAGCGTGAGACGAAGCACAACAATAGGTCGGTATTTGTGGAAGAGCAACTGGCGTAAATGCTCACGCTTTTAACGTTGTTCACGTAGTTAAATTCACTTTGAGATGAGAGGATGTTTCGCAGAACTTTTAGTGTTTCCTTCTTGCCGGTTTTGGCGTGTTATTAACCGGTCGTCGTTATATGGCGACCGCTGGTTTATAAAATGGACACGGTTTTCCTTTTTCATGGTCAGTTGGCTTAACATACGAACAAAGTGCTGTAAAGCTTGTGGTACGGGTACTCAAGAGCGGTACTCTCTTATATAAGACGCATGCGCATATTAGTCTGCTGGTTGTTACCTCCGTGTGTTCTTGTCTTTTAATTTACAGTATTTAAGATATGAACGGCGAAGGGTTGTTAAGTATGGGTTTCAGTATTTGTCTTGTATAACACATGCGCAACTGAGTAAAGCAGCTTATAGGATTGAATGCGAAATGGGCTGTGTTGTCTGATCTAGTTAGTGGTTATGGTGAAAAATTTTTTAGCACAGGAGTTTTGTTATGGGGATTGACATTTTGAGGGATGAAAAATGTGGGAGTGGAAGGATTTGTGAATGTGAGGAGCACATCACGCTTCTGTGAATGTGATTTGCTTTGAAAGTTGCGTTTTGTATAGCAGCGGTGTAATATTGTGCTGCGTGAGAGGCAGTTTTCCTTGGCGTTTTATGGGGGGACGGTTTCCGCAGTGGATTGTAAGTTTTTCATTTGGTAACCTGTATTTCGCCGAGGAGAGAAATGGCAGCTGTGTTTGCAGCTTATTAGCGCGGCAAGGAACGGTGGCTTAGGAAGAGAAGGGATTGGCACTAGTATGATGATGCAATTAGTGGATTGCACCATTGATACATCATAGTTCTTGAGAAGGGAGAGAGATGAGTGTTTATTTGAGGGAAGAAGTTGATTTGAATTGCATAAAGACGAAGGAATCGGTCATTAATAAGGAGATCAATTAATAAGGTAGCTGTTACGAGTCTTTAAGATTCCGAGGCAACTTGTTTACTTTTGCAAGGGGATTCCCGGGTTAGCAAACCGGATTTAAACATCACGTCATGAGATATGCCTTAAGGTTACTCCGGACCTTGGCGGGTGTCCTCGGGGAAAAAATTCGTATGCGCGCCATTTTAAAGGAGAACACGGCAAATTATATGTCGTTGGAAAGCTTAATAAATGTAGATTTCGGAAAAAAATATGAAGTGCCGGTTTCTTCAATTCCACAAAAGAAAATTGCAATCAACCGCGAAAATGACCATGTGTCATTCAATTGAATTAATAGGGTATCAAATCCAAGCGCATTGGCAAAATAACTGAACAGTGTTAATCACAAAGGATCAATCATCAAAAGTGTGTCAGCATTTTTCGATATTCTGACTGGTTATTTTTTAATTAATCTGTCAAGTTCGAGAAGCAAATTCACTGGAAAAGTTGAAAATTTACATACTATGTAAATAACATGTAAATAACCTGTAAAAGGGTAAAAAGATACTGTAAAAAGTAAATTTACATGATTTTTGGACTTTTACATGTTCTCAAAAGATACTGTAAATATCATGTAAATTTCGGCATTGAAACATGTAAATATAAAGAAAGATACTGTAAATGTTGTAAGGCAAAAGAACACAGATCATGTAAATAACATGTAAATTTATAAGAGGGAGCCTGCCGAGATCCTGTAAAGACCATGTAAATTGAAAAAGGGTGGCTGCCAAGATCCTGTAAATGACATTGTAAATACCATGTAAATTGAAAAAAGGGGGCTGTCGAGACCCTGTAAATACCACGTAAATTTAAAAAGGGGGGCTGTGGAGATCCTGTAAATAACATTGTAAATACCACGTAAATTGAAATAACGGGGCTGTCGAGATCCTGTAAATACCACGTAAATTGAAAAAGGGGGGCTGTCGAGACCCTGTAAATACCATGTAAATTGAAAAAGGGGGGCTGTTGATATCCTGTAAATATCATGTAAATCGACAAAGGGGGGCTGTCGATATCCTGTAAATATCATGTAAATTAAAAAGAGGGGCTCTCGAGATCCTGTAAATATCATGTAAATCGAAAAAGGGGGGCTGTCGAGATCCTGTAAATACCGTGTAAACTAATAAAGGGAGGCTACCCAGATCCTGTAAATACCACGTAAATTGGAAAAGGGGGGCTGTCGATATCCTGTAAATATCATGTAAATTAAAAAAGAGGGGCTCTCGAGATCCTGTAAATGTCATGTAAATCGAAAAAGGGGGGCTGTCAAGACCCTGTAAATATCATGTAAATTGAAAAAGGGGGGCTATTGATATCCTGTAAATATGTAAATCGAAAAAGGGGGGCTGTCGATATCCTGTAAATATCATGTAAATTGAAAAAGAGGGGCTCTCGAGATCCTGTAAATGTCATGTAAATCGAAAAAGGGGGGCTGTCAAGACCCTGTAAATATCATGTAAATTGAAAAAGGGGGGGATATTGATATCCTGTAAATATCATGTAAATCGAAAAAGGGGGGCTGTCGATATCCTGTAAATATCATGTAAATTAAAAAAGAGGGGCTCTCGAGATCCTGTAAATATCATGTAAATCGAAAAAGGGGGGCTGTCGAGATCCTGTAAATACCGCGTAAACTAATAAAGGGAGGCTGCCCAGATCCTGTAAATACCACGTAAATTGAAAAAGGGGGGCTGTCGATATCCTGTAAATATCATGTAAATCGAAAAAGGGGGGCTGTTGATATCCTGTAAATATCATGTAAGTTGAAAAAGAGGGGCTCTCGAGATCCTATAAATGTCATGTAAATCGAAAAAGGGGGGCTGTCAAGACCCTGTAAATATCATGTAAATTGAAAAAGAGGGGCTGTCGAGATCCTGTAAATACCACGTAAATTAAAAAAGGGGGCTGTCAAGATCCTGCAAATACCACGTAAATTGAAATTAAAAGGGAGGGCTGTCAAGATCCTGTAAATAACTTATACAGTCCTCAGTAAATAAAAATGTGTAATAAAAATACATAAAAACTTTATTGTTTCATTCTGCCCAATTCAATAAAAATTATAATTTGAACTACGTGCTTTCAAAATATTTTCACATCAATATAATAGGTTTGTTAAATGTATAAATATCCTTTTGTTTCGATTCAAATGGTAATAATTGTTGTTTTTGACCAATTAAGTTATTTTAAAAGATACTGCACATTTGTATTAATCATTCTTACAATTTGTTATATACACCCAATTGAAAAAACGTTGTCGGGTGAAAAGCATAAATCAGTGATGATGCAACCCAATGGTCCTCCAAGAATTATGACTGGTTTGAGAAGCCATATCAAGAACTTGAAAGAGTGTTTCATCAGGTATCCAAACACCTCGAAGTCGGTAAAAAAAACTCGGCTGCGCCTCGTTTTTTCAACCCACTTCTCGGGGTTTGGATATCCTGATGAAACACTCTTTCTCGTGTTTGATATATTACTTCAAAATGGTACCTTGCTATGAGTATTAGTAATTAATTCTTGCACTTATTGCTCGAATGCTGAGCTGAATCCGTCTTAAAGTGTCAAGATACATGTATTTGACTCTGGTATATTTCTAAGATTTGTTATGTAGATGCCGACATCATATTCTACAGCATCAACTTTCACAAAACAAAGGAAAAATTCATTGAACTAGATTTGATCGAATTGTTGTCTTGTACCATATTTTCCTGGTTAAGTGGGCCAGTGCTTACAACTTTGGGCTCATAGACACAGCATTCGTTTTAGTATTTGCAACTTTAGAATTTGGTACTCAGTACATTGTGGAGTGGTATTCGGTGATGGTTTATGCACACCCAAAGTAGTACACCCATCGGAGAAGAATCAGTCTCATCAACAGAAAATGTATGTGTTCATTGTGTGAGATCGACTTATGAATGCTGTTAAATTGTATCTTATTTGAACCCTGGTTTTTATAACCAAGAAAATATGTTACGTGTAAGCAAAGTTCAATTGCACATGACAAATTAGTACCGGTAGGTAAATCAATAGTTACGAGGTTATCATAGGTGATAAGTTCTTCATTGTTTTTACATTTTACTACATTTCTCAAACAGAACCTGTCCTAGGGAACTCAGTAGGTCTTGTTTAGGTGTCCCTGGCATGCAAGGAATGCAGTGATCCTTGCACAATGGTTTCAGTCTTTTTAATGTGACAGAGGAAACTTGTCTCTCTTTTGAAAAGTGGAGGGCAATCATAATTTCTTGGTCTCTTTGAACCTGGAAGAGAAATGTGATCAACAGTAGCCATAAGCACAGACATTAGACTAATTAATAAATATAGTACCCGCTTAATACAGGCACCCTGTCAAAACCTGCATTTTCTTGTACACTGAATTCACTACATGGTTATTAATTAGTACACACCAAACTGAATTACATTCAAGATATTCAGCACATTCGCATATTTATTTAGGAATGACTTTCACTAATAATAGATAGATTTTATTAATGGGATCAAAATTTCAATTTTGCTTAGCCTATTGTAATATTCCAATGATATCCTGAATCCAGTACCATAATTTCAAATAACTGTTGATTGGTTTAATACTAGTGTCAGGCAAATGGTCACATGCTGAGTATTTTGACTGTGATGAATTGTCTGCAGAGAAATGATGTTGTGACATACATCCAACACACTAAAAGGCTGGCATTGAGCTTTTAAGGCAATGGTTAAAACTTTTTTTCAGTAATCCTAAAACTAATTTTCAGAAAACTTACTGTTACATATATTAACGAGTAATAAATTAATACATGAATACTTACAAGCCCTGTTTGCAACAACTTCAGGGAATCAGCTTTTATGGCATCCAGCCTTTCCTTTTTATAATCAGAAATCACCTAAAAGGTAAATTGAAGGATTCCCCTTGAATGAAATGTTTACATGCATGTACATGAAAAGAGCTGATAGACTATTTTACTCTTTGAGCCAAAGCAATGATAAGAAAGTGTCTTCACTAAAACTTGTCAAAAAGGGAAGTGGTACTAAACTATGAAATGATAATGACCATCACAGTTAATGATATCAACTTATGCAGCTGATAAAACAACAACCTGAAAAAAACTTCAGGCAAGAAATTTTCTTCAGGTTGTTTTGTTATCAGCTGCTTAAGTTGATATTTTTTGTGGAATAAGGGTCCTCTGTGCATTTTTAAGCAAATCGGCCTTATATTGATCATTTTTCAAACACAGCATTCATGTCACAGAGATGCGGCTAACATATTATATGTCAGAATTATATGTAGATCATCGCAGTGAAGGTGTTCCATCCTAAGCGATTGAAAAGAAGAAACCTGAAAAAATTCAGGCTTGAACGGGAATCGAACCCATGACCTCTGCGATACCGGTGCAGGGCCCTAACCAACTCAGCTATCAAGCCAACTGGGAGCTGGTCAATTGAGAGTTCTTATTATCCCATAGATGGAGAATAAATGAACATGAATATATGAAATTCATATATTTGAACTGCAGATAAAGATAGAATTATATGTAGATCATCGCAGTGAAGGTGTTCCAACCTAAGCGGTTGAAAAAAAAAACCTGAAAAAATTCAGGCTTGAACGGGAATCGAACCCATGACCTCTGCGATACTGGTGCAGCGCCCTAACTAACTGAGCTATCAAGCCAACTGGGAGCTGGTTAATTGAGAGTTCGTATTACCCATAGATGGAGAATAAATGAACATGAATATATGAAATTCATATATTTGAACTGCGGATAAAGATAGAATTATATGTAGATCGTTGCAGTGAAGGTGTTCCAACCTAAGCGGTTGAAAAGAAGAAACCTGAAAAAATTCAGGCTTGAATGGGAATCGAACCCATGACCTCTGCGATACCGGTGTAGCTCAGTTGGTTAGGGCACTGCACCGGTATTGCAGAGGTCATGGGTTCGATTCCCGTTCAAGCCTGAATTTTTTCAGGTTTCTTCTTTTCAACCGGTTAGGTTGGAACACCTTCACTGCAATGATCTACATATAATTCTATCTTTATCCGCAGTTCAAATATATGAATTTCATAATTATATTCATGTTCATTTATTCTCCATCTACGGGATAATACAAACTCTCAATTGATCAGCTCCCATTTTTTTTTTTTTTTTTTTTTTTTTTTTTAATGAAACTTTATTACAACACCGACACACTACATACAATACTAAAGCAAGTCTACTACAAAAAACAAAAAACAAAAACAAAAACAAATTATACTACATACAATACTATTGCTTGCGCCACTACTTATTATGCGAAAACTAACACTACACATAATTACTTACACTACCAACTGTAAGACTACACACACACACAACACACGCACTCATAGTTGGGCAAGGAATCGTATTCTCTAGGCTTAGACTATTGTTATTACTACTGGCACTACATGTCACAATCTTGTTATAGAAATAACAAAAATTTAAAGTAATAAATAGCTATAGAAAAGTAGGTTGGTTGAAAAATCAGGTCTATTAAGATTAAAATGGAAATTGGATGTGATGTTCTTGGGAAAGGAGCTTGTTCCATTTCTTATAATGGATAGAGAGTTTGTTCCTCTCTTTGGCGATCCGATGCTCCATTTCAAAAACTGCTTTCACTTTGGTTAAGAACACAGCTCTAGATGGTAACACACCCTTTAGCTTGCAATTATAAATATACTGTTTTGAAAGTAGAATGAGATGATTGTTTAAAAGAGCATCTTCTGATTGGTGAGTTATGCCAAGAATTACGTCACTCTCAGTAATTATGTGATTCCCAAACAATTGTTGTATTGAGCTCCAAAAGTTTTGTATCACGGTACATTGAAAGAAAAAGTGCGACATACATTCCTCGTCGCAAAGACAAAACGCACAGAGAGGAGACTCGGTTTTGCCAATTTTGAAAAGGAATGTGTTTAATGGTAATATTTGATTCAGGATTTTATACTGGAATTCCCGCGATTTTGTATCAAGTGCACATTTGAAAGGGAGCGTGTAAATAGCTTCCCAATCAAGATTGCTTGTTTCTGAGGCATATTGATTTTCAAGTTTCTTTTTTGCTGTTGGTGGTTTAGATATTTTTGAGATGAGAAGATTATAAATCTTTTTCGAGGATAATTCTTCTTGAGCGAAAATATTAAACGGTGTCGTTTTGTTTGCTGCCTGAGTCACATTGCTGCTCATTTCTTTTTTCCATTCCGGTGGAAGGGAATGATAAAGACATTTTAAATAAAATAAGTCAAGCACGTTTAACAGAGATTCGGTTATGTGCGGCTTGATGCAAATAAACTCACATAAATCTCCGACTTTACAAAGTCCTGCAGAGAAGAGTTTCCTACTGAATACAGATTTGTTGTCAATACATATAAACCTATTGTTCCAAATTGGCTGGTTGAATATTTCGTCCAGAGAAGTAGGATTGGAGTTTTTCAAGAGAGACCAAGCTATCAAGCATTCCTTGTAGTATTTTGGTAAATCTATAGGTAATTTTGAGTATTCGAAGTTGCAATAAAATAAGAGTCTACCTCCAACTTTATTGAGGTAGTGATTTAGAATGCACTTCCAAGAGCGTAGTGAGTTATCCAGAAATTTTTGGATGCACATGATTCTTTGTGCTTCAATCATGGATTCGATATGAGGCATCTTTAAGCCTCCTTCATTAATATCATTTATCAGGGTAGCACGTTTCACTTTGTCTTTACCTTTCCAAATAAAGTTAAATAAAATTTGATTTATATCTTTGATAAATTTTTTGTTCGAGCAGATGAGACTCATACGATATAGAATTTTTGGAATAGCAAAGGTTTTAATTACCTGTATTTTACCTAGTAGTGTGAGACCTCTCCAGCTCCAACTGTTTAGTGTCTTTTTTAAGGATTTAACGATGGAGTCCAAGTTTAATCTTTGGAAAAGCGCATAATCATAGGTGAAATGTATCCCCAAGATTTTGACTGCTTTAGGGATGTGTTCCACACTTAATTCCTCTGCAGTGACTCTCGAAGAACCGAGATTCATAACTTCTGTCTTTTGTTTGTTCATTTTCAAGCCGGAGTACACACCAAATGTGTGTAAAGTATTGGAAAGCTGATAAAAAGATTCCTTGTCTTTAAGAAAGACCGTTAAATCATCCGCAAAGATGACCAGTTTCAATTCTTGATTGTCAATTTTGATTCCTCCTATCTTTATATCATTTCTGATATTGATGGCTAGTGTTTCTAGTACAAGAATAAAGAGATAAGGAGAGAGAGGATCACCTTGACGAACCCCTCGGGAGAGTTTGAAGGGCTGGGTTGCGAAGCCGTTGTTCATGACACTGCTAGATATATCCGAGTAAAAAGTAGTAATCCAGGCTATAAAAGATGGTCCGAAGTTGAATTTCTCGAGGGTTTTTTTGAGATAATTCCAATTGACAGAATCAAAAGCTTTCTCAAAGTCAATTGCTACTAATAGGGAGCTTATGTCCTTTGAAGCTGTTAGAGAAATAATATCGTCAATCGTACGTACTGCATCAAAAATTGTTCTTCCTTTGACGTAAGCATTCTGGTTGTGGTGTATAATTTCTGGTAATACCTTTTCCAGTCTCTTAGCAATTGCTTTAGTTCCAATTTTAACGTCAACATTAATTAGAGAAATTGGCCTCCAGTTTTTTATTTGCCGTCGATCTCGATCTTTTTTCTCTATGAGGACAATAACTGCTTCCTTTTGTGAAGATGAAAGCTCTCCATGTTTGTAGGAATAATTTAGGCTTTTTACTAACATCTCACCAAGAACGGGCCAGAAGCTCCTGTAGAATTCGATAGTGAGACCATCGTTTCCAGGTGTCTTATTATTTTGAAAAGTTGATAATATATTATAACACTCGGCAACAGACAGTTCACCTTCACAAAACTGTTGCATTTCTGGAGATAGTCTTGGTATGAAATCCAGGAAAGGACAAGACTGGTTGATTTCCGATTGATTTGTCTCGCTGTAAAGGTCTGAGTAGAAAGAATACAACTCATCCATGATCTTTTTAGGATTTGTCGTTACGTTACCATCAGCGAATTCGACTTTCCTGATCGTGCTTTTTCTCTTGTTATTTCTTTCAAGGTTTAGAAAGTACTTATTATTTTTCTCCCCTTTTTCATACCAGGATGCAGGTGAACGAGTGATCGCCCCTCTAGTTATGTATTCATATTCCTTTTCATACTCAATCTTCAAATTTTCAAGTTCATTTTGGTTTGCTATAGTTGGAATTTCAGCTACTTTTTCCTCCGCTAGTTTCAATTTGTTCTCGATCATAATCATTCTTTCCCTGCGTTGCTTTGCTTTTACCTTGCTATACTGAATAGTCTCCTTCCGTATGTTATATTTTATCCAGTCCCACTGAACTCTAACGTCTTGATTATAACTAATCTCGGTAAGCCAAGAAGGAATTCGATCTGTTATCAATTTTAAATATGCTTCATCATCCAAAAGGCTATTATTAAACTTCCAAAAAGAGGGACCGTGACTTGTGTCACTTATACTATCAATGTCTAGTGTTATTGCGGAGTGATCAGTTTTAATTGCAGTTATAATGTCTGCCTTATTTGTGTCATCCTGTAGGGAGTCGCTAATTAACCAGAAATCTAGTCTTCTTTGGATTAATGGATTTTTCTGTCTCCAGGTGAAACGTCTTTTGGTCGGATTTCTTACTCTCCAAATGTCAGTCAAGTCATATTTCGATATGATGTCTTCGAGACTCTTAACAGAATTCTTTACGGAAGGTTTCCCTCCTGAGCAGTCCAAGTTGGGTTCAAAAGTAACATTGAAGTCCCCACCTAGTACGATCTGATAATCTGATTGCGACATTTTCTCTTCTATGAGACATGCAATTTTATCAAAAAATTGGATCTGTTCACACGGCTTTGTAGGTGATAGCTCAGTTGGTTAGGGCCCTGGACCGGTATCGCAGAGGTCATGGGTTCGATTCCCGTTCAAGCCTGAATTTTTTCAGGTTTCTTCTTTTCGACCGCTTAGGTTGAAACACCTTCACTGCGATGATCTATATATAATTCTATCTTTATCCGCAGTTCAAATATATAAATGTCATATATTCATGTTCATTATTTTATTCTCCATCTACGGCATAATACTAACTCTCAATTGACCAGCTCCCAGTTGGCTTGATAGCTCAGTTAGTTAGGGCACTGCACCGGTATCGCAGAGGTCATGGGTTCGATTCCCGTTCAAGCCTGAATTTTTTTTCAGGTTTCTTCTTTTCAACCGCTTAGGCTGGAATACCTTCACTGCGATGATCTACATATAATTCTATCTTTATCCGCAGTTCAAATATATGAATTTCATATATTCATGTTCATTTATTCTCCATCTACGGGATAATACAAACTCTCAATTGACCAGCTCCCAGTTGGCTTGATAGCTCAGTTGGTTAGGGCGCTACACCGGTATTGCAGAGGTCATGGGTTCGATTCCCATTCAAGCCTGAATTTTTTCAGGTTTCTTCTTTTCAACCGCTTAGGTTGGAACACCTTCACTGCGATGACCTACATATAATTCTATCTTTATCTGCAGTTCAAATATATGAATTTCATATATTCATGTTCATATTATATGTCAGCAACCAAATTTTAAGCCATCAATAAAAGCCTGGTGTACACTATTTGCCTTGATTTCATTGTGCAATAAAAACAGTGATTTGAAGGTTAGTCACTGCTAAGGCATAAATTTATCTTGTGCAAAGGCCTTATTTTGTTCCCAAACTAACCCAGTCATGTGCTCCTGTCAGTTACAAACAAATGAATTCATTAATGGATATTTTTTGTTGCAATAAGTGGCTCTTGAAATAAACAATTCAAAGTGAAACTTGATCTGATATTCCATAATAGTTAATGCATGACTTCCAGCCTCAGGTCAGGGTGAGAGTTTGACTGACTTCGATTTGCATAGTTGCACAACCTTTTAAGGACAGTGCCTCCTAACACAGATGTACTTTTGCAAAGGTTATGACTATGGGGAAAAAGTAGATATTAGCAAGGGCTATTGGAATCCAGACAGAAAAATGTGGGTAACTGTGCATTTTTCAGAGATAACTAAGCAACCATAATTCTAAAAAAGCATTAAAATACAAAGAATGTATGGCAATTTCTTTCCAAACTTAAGCTCTACTATCTCTGAAAAATGAATGGTTACCCCCAATTTTCTTTTTGGATTCTGATAGCCCTTGCTAAGATCTGCTTTTTCCACATAGTCATAAACCGTGCAAAAATATTGTTGTATTGGTGGGCAATTTCCTTAAGAAATCTGAATATACACACTGTACATGTACCAAGATGCACAGAACGTATGGGCAGTAACAAAAGGAGGCACCGTCCTTAAGAATATGTAAATACCAGGCCTGGTGTTTGAGTTCTCTCAACATTTATGCATTGAAAAAAAAATGGGCAGCGAAGAGAAAAGAGAATAAAAATAAAGAGATGTAAAAATAACGAAATGTAACTGACTGTTACAGCCAGATTATGCAAATTGTAAACCTGTCAAATTCCTACTCCAGCTGGGTGCCAGAAGCCATTCATTACTTTGTTATTGACAGGAATGCATGACCAGGTTTGAGTAACCAATGATTCGGTATACAGGGCTGTCATTAAGCTTTGAGTCACCTGTTACCTTGAACTTCACACCCATAACAAACTTGTAAGTAAATTGTAAGGACAAGAAACCGAGTTCATCCATAACATTGAGGTCCCATCATGAATACTCAGCCATAACAGGTGTTAGGGTTTACGGCCCTTAATGACAGCCCTGGGTATACACTGATCACACTAATAGATGTTACCTGTCTGTCTGACAGAAACAGATGGAATATAAGGTGATGTGGTCACTCACAATGGTACAGCAGCTTGACGATCTGACAAAAAACTGTCACTAGCAAACCGTACCAAGCATAAAGATCTCACATTATGAAATTAAATGTATAAACATGATAAAACCCATATTCAATCAGAGTCAATGTGGTCACTTGCAAATAGTACAGCAGCTTGAAGATCTAACAACAAAGCCATCACTAGCAAACTGTACCAAGTACCTGATGTGACCAATCGAACTTTTCAGTAATGGAACTCAATCAAACCCAATCAAACTAAATCGAATGACTAGGTTTGATTGATTTGGAAATCGAACACAATTGAACTAAAGAAATTGTGTGACAGTTTGATTGTGTTCCATTTTCAAACCCAATCGAACGAATCGAACCAAAAAAATCATTCAAAATATATAAGTTTTTTGAACAGTATGGTTCACAATGTGAGAACAACTTACAATTAAGTTCATCAGACAGCAGAAGATTATATAAATTTCAATTCACCCCAACTATTTTAAATTTTCATATATGATTCATTTATTTCTTATCAGCATATGTAATCTTTACAATAACCCACGCAAAATTCAATGAACCAAGCCGATGATGTGGAAAGAGTTGGCATTGTAAGCTGCCGAGAAAAACTTGCATCTCCCCAGATTTGGCTCTGCTACCTCTATTTTCAATGAAAAGTCATCCCACACTGATCATGTTTTGTGATTGCCTTGCCGTCGAACTGAATCAAACCTTATCGAACACAATCGAACCTAATCAACGTTTGATTGCTCCATTTTTTTGTGAGAGCTCGACTGAATTCGATTACCGAACCCAATCATATGATTGAGTTCGACTGGGTTCGATTGAATTTGGTTTATCGAATGTTCAATTTGGTTCGATTGGTCACGTCGGGCAAGCATAAAGATCTCAAACTATGAAATAAAATGTGTAAACATGATAATTTAAAACAAAGAAAATATAAGCTTATTCCAGTCTTGATTTTAAAAGGTGTGGGAGCTCAGAAATGAGCCACAATTGATGTTGAGCTTACATCATGTACTTTTGAAGTCCCAAAGAAAGCGTCATCAAGAACAATTAAAGTGCGGGGTAATTGGCTTAAACGTGGTAAATATCAAACAAGGCACGAATATTTGGACATACAAGAGCCTTAGCTCACGTTTTACAGTCTAAAACTTAGCTTACCTCGGCAATTACAGCAAGAACCATGCATGATCATGAGCCATCAAATATGGCGGCCAAAAGTTGACTCGATCCAGCTTGTTAAATGGCAGAAAAACATTCCCACTGATCGTTAATCCGCTGTAAGAAGATTGTTTGCAGCTATTCAGAGACCGTGGAGCAGGGAGAAGGAATAGTTCACAAGCCATCTCTCCAAAGCGACAGAAATTTTAGACCTCAAACGATGAATTCAACGATCGGCGCCAAAAATACGAACAGCACGTCGGGAAGGGAACCACTTTGCGCATGATCAATTCGTACCCAAGGTCACTCGGCCAAACCCACCCTGGTACGAGATTGGGCCAGAACCGGCAAATAAATGAAAATGCGAACCGCTTTTCGATTCATTTTCATTAACTCTAATAATATCAGTACTCTAAATCTACAACAAATTTTTTTTTCAAATTGCAACTGCGTTTTTTATTTTTTTCTTATCCGTTAAGTTGAGAAAATACCGCTGCGAAGGAGCAACGAGCCCGGTTGGTACATCAAATATGCATCGTTCGCCAATGAAATTAAACGGGGGTATTTTCAGATGAATATAATTAACGCCAGTGCTCTGTTTGAAACGTTTCTAAATTGATAAACTAACGCAAATTTGTAACACCTATAAATTATGATGCCCTGTTTGCGACGTCATGGTTTACAGCAGGAGCCTGAGATTTTATGATGCCCCGTTTGCGTCAATTTACAGAGTTTTTGTGGTGTCTCGTTTACGTCAATTTACAGAGATTTTATGATGCCCCATTTCCTTCATTTTACAGACATTTTACAGAGCCCCGTTTATGCCCTATTACAGACATTTTAAAGAGCCCGGTATATGCCGTTTTAGAGACACTGGTAGAGTCTAGATTCCATAGGTCCAAAGGAGGTCATTTTCTTGACTTAACTTACATTGAGAAAAATTCAAGAAGGAAGAAAGAAAGAAAAGAAGAAGGAAAAAACCGGAACAGAATGGCACACCAACGACCGTTAATTGCCAGGAATAAAATTTTAAGAATATAAATACAGTGTTGCCATAACAATTAATGAAACGTTACCACCCTGAGGCTCCAGCACACTCTTCTTTGATAAACCGGAACTCTATTCTCTCTGTTCAACCGAAGCTCGATCCTTGCCTACGTCAGTACTCGAACGATAACTGATTTACTAGATTAAATATACCTCACGTATCCTGGGAACGACCTCCGTTTGAGCTATGGAAGACCACAGACATTTAACAGAGCCTCGTACATGCCATTTTACAGACATTTTACTTGGCCCAGTATATGCCATTTTACGTCAAAGCCCCGTATATGCCATTTTGTTTTCACAAAGAAATCACCTTAATTTCTTATCAGGTACAGGAGCCCATTACTCTGTCACTCTGTCTGTTCAAGCATCAACAGCAACCTTACTGTATCTGGTAAAACCATTTACATGTTTACCGCTCATTTACATGACACATGGAAACGATATGCGGTTCAATCGCCCCATTTTCTAGTAACCATAAATTTACGTGTTATTTACATTATCCTCAAATCTGCATTAGAACATGACCATGTAAAGTACCATTTACAGGACATTTACATTGTCCATGGAAAGATATCAGTTCCTCGTAAATTCAATTTACAGAGTTCTAACACTGCAGTGTTCTGTTAAGACCATTAACATGTTATTTACATGATGTGTTCAAACAATTTACATACTTTTTTACACTACAGATACTGTAAATTTGCCAAAAGGAATTTACACGTTTTTTACATGTTTTTCGAATTATAAGACCAGAAAGTGACCCTGTAAATTTTCATTTACACCACGTTTACATAATCTATTGAAACGTGTAAATTTCATGTAAATTTTGTTTTACAAAACCTTAAAATGTAAATTGCAATTTACAAATCCTGTAAATCCAGATTTACATGAAAATTACATGTTTCGTAAATTTTCAACTTTTCCAGTGAAAGAATGCGCGATGGGCATTGCATTGAAGATCGCCACGGGTGAAATATTATAAATTTCAAAAACCCCAACACGCTTTTGTTTCACAACCTCTCAGGAATGGTTAGGCCAAACTTCACAGAAATCCGCCGAGTTTTGGTATCCTATTAATTCATTTGTTTGCCGAAATGACGCATGGTCATTTTTGCAACTTTCTTTTGTGGAATTAAAAAAAACTGGCAATTCATATTTTTTCCGAAATCTACATTTATTAAGCTTCCAAAGATGGTTTGCCGTGCTTTCCTTTAAAATGGCGTGCGTACCAATTTTTTCCCGGAGGACACGGGAGGACACCCGCGAAGGTCCGGAGTAACCTTAATGTGCCCCATACTATGACGATCTGCTCCAGCTCGTGTTTATCAAGCGTTATATTTTGATTCTACTGCTATGTTCACTGTTTGTATTTACGGTCTAGGCACAACAGTAAATACTTCGTCGTCCCTGTGTAAGCATTCTCAGTTGTGGACGAATTAATACCGACCTTCAACGTTTTAGTGAACTTTGCGTTTTTCAGCAGAAATAAAAGCGATAAGAAAGATCTGAATCATCAGAGTTTAATCATTACGTCATCAAGTAATGCTACAGTCAAAATATCGTCACACAATCACACTTTTCGTCACACCGGTTCGTATAAATAGAGGATCGCGCTAACATTTGTGAAACCTAGGCATGGGGAGGGTCTGAACGGCCGGTTAAAATGCCCATTAGGCTTTCTTGTTTTATCTTTGGCTTGCTCTTATTATTATTATTTTTCAAGGACCACGTTGTCAAGAGCGCAGCGGGACATTTTGCAATAAAGAGACTTATTAATCAAGACAAGGAAAGACTTCAGTTGGGGAGCAAAGGTAAAGTCCTAACTGAACATCAGAAGACCAAAGAGCAAAAGTATTAGGTTTTTATTGAACTAGCATGGGAAAAATATTTGTGGGGGGGTGAGTCGTGGGTATTTGTACGTTTTTAGCCATTACTGTCCTAAAATTAAAACTAAGCTTTTTCTTTTGTTTTT
This sequence comes from Siderastrea radians, assembly GCA_964017195.1. Classification (NCBI taxonomy): domain Eukaryota; kingdom Metazoa; phylum Cnidaria; class Anthozoa; order Scleractinia; family Rhizangiidae; genus Siderastrea; species Siderastrea radians. Next base: position 32,440,811 of record OZ024896.1, on the reverse strand, counting down.
GTTTTTAATTAAATGGGAAAACAAATCTTAATTAACAAAAGATGTAATATTCAGAATGTTGCGAGCGTGAGACAAAGAAAAAATCTGAGTCCCCAACAGGAATCGAACCCATGACTTTCCGTGCACCGGTCGGACGCTCTAACCACTAAGCTACTGGGAGACTTTAAGTCCCAGTATCAACATGCCTGTTCTCCTCACTGTCCTCCGTGTATTTCTTAAGGTACTAGTTGGGAGAATTTGCTTGAGTATCAAGACATTTTGTCTTTGGTGATCATTTCCTTTATTCTCGTGACCTGTATTTCTGATCAACTGGTGACATTGTAAGGAGAAATTAGATGCTTGTACTGTTGGGTTCCTGGTGACACGCGTCCTACATGCTGCAAGGATTAGCGGTGTCTAAAGTGCCTTGAAGGATGATAAATAAGGCATTCGCAATCAAACACAATTATAGTTAACTATTATTTTTAGGTGGTCTTTGATTCTAAGACGTTTCTTAGTCCTTTAGAGTAATACTAAAACTAGGTGAGGCAGCCCCCTTTAAGTTCTTACAATGACGAAAATGAAATTTCTCGGCTTTGCATTACCACTACTTGTTTAAACACTCAAGGGATCACCAAGGATAAGATGTCTCGATATTTAGACAAATTTTCCTTACTAGTTCCATGGGAAATCCATGGAGAACAGTAAGGAGAATATGCATTTTCATATCAGGGCTTAAAGGATTAATGACGCGGAAATTAGTGCCCAAGGAAAACGGCATTTTTTGAAATTTGTCTCAGTTTCATCGAGCGGTTATCTCTTCCTATATGATAATTCGTTGTTTTCCATGTTTTGCAGATCAAGTGCTGTTTAGTAAATTGTTACTTGACAACACAGAGCCAGGCACGTTTTTTGAGTGGTGTAAGGTGAATAGAGGGGCGTTTGTTGTCGCAAGGTACGTTCGTTTCCTTTTGGGTTTTGGGACCGTTCATGTGGAGGTGGTACGGTGGAATGTCACGTGAGATCATGCGAAAAATAACTGATAGACCGTGTTATCCGTTTTTTTTTAATTACTTTTGGGTGGGGTGGGGTGGGGTGGGGGGAGTCATCCGAAAAAATGTACCGCTGTGGTCGCTAAAAATTCTCTAAAAATTCGATAAAACCCCACCGCCCTCTTCCTTCTTTCCTGTGAAAACTGAAAGGTCCCTTGCCTTATGAGAGACGAAATCTCTTTTCGGGGGAAGCAAAAAATGGGGATGTGCGTCTTCCACCTGTAAATCTTGTACTCAGGTTACTAGGGATAGCAGTCTGTTGCAGTTACCACGCAGCTCTTAGCAACCTCTAATTTCATTGTTGACGGCTTTTGTGTTTGTTCTAAGGATTGTTTCTTTCTCTCTATTTTCAGTTTACTGGAGTCTCCCGTTCCCGGAGTGTCGGAGACTGTGAAGAGTCAGTTACAACCTCGTGTTGCTAAACTGAAGAAATATGAAACTAAAGGAGTAGAGGTCGTGTTGAAACTTCTCGGGAGCTGATTTTAATCTGGGTGTAATAAATTGGAGGCTACTCTCAGAAGATTTTAGTGGCGTACCGAAGCGCGGTGTTGTAGCCGTTCATGCGGCGGACATGAGTCAGTGATGTACTTATTGCATGCTTCCACCCCGGTGTATAAATGAGTACCAGGGAACCGCTAGGGAATGGCAACAAAATCCCCAGGGTAACCTGGACTGTACATCGTGTTGTTTCCTTGGACACGCCACACTGTCTCTATCCACCCCGGTGTATAAATGGGTCAAGTGAACCGCCGCGGAATCGCAACAAAATCCCCAGGATAGCCTGGGGCCCGTTTCAGGAAAGTCCTGTTAACTTTTCGGGCCCGGAAAGCTATTTAATGTGCGCGATGTTTGCATTAAAGACTCAAATTTTGTTGGTTTTGAAAGGTGAGCAATAAAATTCTAAGTTGATAAAACAAGTCAGGCTGATATGCGGGCTAAAAACTACGCCAATGTTCTACAGATTTTGTTTTTAAAATGTAGCTCCGGGCCCGAAAAGTTACCGGGATTTTCGAGAAACGGGCCCCTGGACTGTGCATCGGGTTGTTTCCTTAGACACTTCGTACTGTTTCTATCCACCCTGGTGCATAAATGGGTACCAGGGAACCGCTAGGGAATCCGTTAGGGAAACAAAATCCTGTCAGTGACCTCGCCTTAAACCAGCAGCCAATCGTGGTCGCTTCCTGCAACATAATGCGGATCTTAACCTAGGCACCGATAAGCTGTCAGTCTCGTCCAATTAGTTGTACGTTACACGGACCTTTTTAGCGAGGTGGGTGGGAGTGGGGTGAGCTATCGTGTTATTAATTGCTGGTGAACTACGAGGGCAAGCTAAAATAGGATCAGGGGGACAAGGGAAGCGAAGGGAACGAAATCAGGGAAAAGAAAACACATCTGCGGGACAAAAAAAGGGAAAGAGCAATCGGGTTAGTATTCCCTAGTGAACTGTATAGCCTGCGTAGCTGGCGGTTTTGTTGGGGAGCGCGCGCGAGCGGCGAACCAAACCGCCAGCTGCGCAGGCTATGAACTGTATGGCCAGGGGAAACTATAGTAATGACAGAAAAAAGGGAAAGCAAGGGAAGAGGAAAGGGATAAAGGAAATCAAGACAAAGGAAACAGTGAAGGAAAATAGGAAATCGAGTGAAAAGAAAAAGAACGGGAATGTAAAAGGTAAAGCAGGAAAATGAAACTAACTGGAGAGACGAAAACAAAATTATGAAGGAAACTGAAAACGATGGAAAAGGAAGGAGGGAAAAAAAACTAGGGGAAAGGAAGAAGTTGGCACGGAAGGAAGAAAACTTGGGAGAAATTTGGGGTGGATACGAGAGAAAAAAGAATGAAAAACAGTGGTAGTAAGTGGAAAGTGAGGTAAAAAAGCATATTGAAGTAAGTTTAAAAGTAAAGGTTTTTAAGACGAAGAAGGAACCGACAAGGGAAACGAAATGAAAAAAAAAACAGGCTTAGCATACAGAAAACAAAATGAGGGAACGTTTTATAGAAACATTGTGAAAAATGGAGGGTAATACAAAACGGCAAAGAAAGAGGAAAATAAACAAAGGAGAAGAAAGCAGGGGAGGGAAATGACACAAAAGAGCCAGAGTAACAAAAAAGGGTAAAAAAACTTCCAGAAAGAAAGCTAAAATCGTTGGAAAGGGAGTAGATAGAAAAAGGGAGAAAAGTGAGTTGAAAAACAGGAAAAAAATTACAGGGGTAAAACGAATCAAGAGCGGAAGTGTCAAAGAGAGAGAAGTTAAAGTGAGAGAAAAGTATAAACAACAACAAAATTAGTAACAAAGAAGCGAGAACGAATAAATAACCAATTCAAGTAGATACCAAATTCTGAACGCACTTGAAATTTTGAGAGACTAATACCCCTTAATTATACACTCAACTATGAACATCACACATCACCAAAATAAATTTTGCTTGTGCATTTATTTATTTTTAAAAAAATCCAAATCTATACAGTCTGCGTATCAATCAACTGTGTGACACTGTTTTTCAGTTGTGCACTCGACTTTGAGCCGCGACCGTCACAAAAATAAACAAATTTTGTTGTGCGTCTATTTACAAAATTGCATGATACTTAGGCCCGGTTTAAACGTCGAACTTTACATGTGCCTAACCTAATGCAAATTACATGTAGCAAAAAGGAATAGCATTTGCTCAATCGCATTAGGTTCGGCCATGTTAAGTTCGACGTTTAAACAGGGCCTTGTTTAGAAAATTATTTTTATACTATACAGACTACGTATTAACAACTTGTGTGATCAGGGGGCACAAAGCTCTTTCTAAAGAACCTCTGATTTCATTAGACCTTGTTACCACGAAGCTCTACTGTTTTTAGCGTCGTTGTTTCTGTTATTTGTTTGTTTGTTTGTTTTCTCAGCCAATTCTGTGAAGCGTTTCGAGAGCTTCGTGGTGCCCCTGTGTAATGCTTCGTGGTGCGCATGTGTAATACATGGTATTTCGGTTATCAGTGTGTGCGGTGCTGTTATATTACAAAACCAACCTCGTTACCAGGGCCCACTCTCTTTATCCTTCCAGGTGTGAAGAGAAAGGTCCCTGGGAACAAAGTTGTTACAAAACTTGCAACTAAGGCCAGGCCGATTCGCTTTAACCAAATTCAATACTATCATTCGATTTTGGGAATTTATCCGCATGTCGAGACGATATCGATAACGTAAAGCTCTTGCCGAACATGCAGAAAAATTAAGTTATTCTAGTCAAAAGCAAGACTAATTAATATCGAGGAAACAAGCACAGTGACTACTCACTCTTATGCACTCAAAAAACTTATCAAGTTGTAGTCACGTGCAGTATTGCAAGACCCATATCGTTCGCCAGAATAGTTAACCGTCAGTTGCCTGGCATTCCCAGTTATCTTGGTATCCATTTTTGTGCTATCGATATCGCCCCCCCCCCTCCCCCCCCCTTGCGGGGCAGTAATCCGCTTAACGCTTTATTATTCAACTGCATTCAGTAGAGTACAAATAACACCAAAACGAGTACAAATATCCCACGGTATTTGTACTCCAGAAGACCGGTTTGACAGGTTTTCTACAAATGTCACGTCAGGCATTAGGCTTCGCTTACAAGGTGAACGATGAAAAAATGGCCGAAACGCTCGTTTTTTCCCAAAGAAAACAACGAATGCTTACCAAATTTTGAGGTTTTTAACGATAACGAGTTCCTAGAGACGAACAATGACCTAGACGACAGTGAAATTTCTTTATTTATTGAAGAAAATCGAAACGTGAATACAACAAAAAAGACCTCAATGTATGGAAACGATGGTGTGAGTCCGTTAAAGAAACAAGGGCCATTGAAGAAATTCCCGCCGAGGAACTTAACAATCTTTTATGTCATTTGTTTGTCACAGTCAGGAAACGGAATCCAGGAGCTGTCTTCAACAAATGCACAATTTTTGTCGGTCAGAAATCTCCACCGCTATCTCTTCCGAAACGACGTGTGGTTATTGATTCGGACGAAGATGACTGAGCTTAAAGTGCGTTTTTTTTTTTACTTGACTTTCGAGTTCTCTTTGTTCTGTCGAGTTCTTTCTTTTCGTAGTTTTACTTGGTGACCAAGAACATTGTTGTTAATCTAATTGTAAACCCGAAAATAATTCAGTCTTGCCTTATTGGTCCTTATTCTGTCTTTGTTTTCCTTGCAAGTTTGAAATAAAATCATGACGCTTTGCTCGATTGACTTCGATTGACAGGTTTGACAAGTTTTCGTTTTTGACCAACCAACAACAACCTCACATCAAGCGCGCGAAACCTGACCCCACTGGCCCGCTCAGTCGCTGAAGTCACGTTAGTTTGTCACGCAACTCAGACAGTTTATAAGCGGACCACTTTTCCATTTTGCAGCTAAGTTGAATAATAAATCCCTTATTAGACGAATTGGTGTGTAGTATCGTGGGATATTTTTACTCGTCTCTTGTATTTTATAAATACGGCGTGACTCGTACAAATATCCCACGATACTACACACTAAACCGTCTAATAAGATATATCTATTTTGAATTGGCATAATAGTTGACTAGATTGCAAGTTAACCGATCTCTGCTGTGCTGGACTACAATGTGAGCGTACACATGATTAAGTTATCACTCTCAACTTGCTGTTTGGTTTTCAGTGGTGCTCACTCTCTGGAACCTAAAAGACCAGAAAACTTTCAATGAGAACGACAATAAGGAAAAACCATGTCGTAGAAAAACTTGGAAAGTCTTGTCTTGTCGTACACACGAAAAATAAAAATTTTCAGGAGCAATAAAAAATTGCTCGTATGCAACCAGCTAAATAGACTGGTCAAGCCCTCGCCTTCCCGTACTGTAACTTCTCTTGTGATTGCAAGGTTTATGGGCTAGGAATGCTTTTCGTAAGCTCACCTCTTGAATGCATAGCAGGTTAACACCGATATGATGACAGCCAGACACAGAAAACCAATGGCCACGGACAGCACGACAGTGATGATCTTCGCCTGGCGACCTGTGATGACAAAAAACGCAATTAAAAAATAATCACTGCTTGGCAGTTTCCTGGATACACCAGTAGGAAGACTAATGGCGCTGTTATACGAGGCAATTTTTTTCTGCAACTCGCAACGCAATGAACATGCGAGAAACGTTGTAGAGGGTATTACGCGTGAGACACCCTGTCCTCGCAACGAAAAAACGCGTTGGGAGTTGCAGGAATAGTAGATATTTTGGTCTTGTACTTTTTCGCAACGTTGTGAGATACGTTGCAGCGTGTAACGTATGTTGTACAGCTTGTCTCCCAACTCTTTTGGCAACATTACGTCACCGCGACGACACCACAAGTTGCCTCGTTTATCAGCACCTTGAGCTGAGTAGTTTATACCCACAGCCAAACAACATGTTTGACTGCATTACACCCCATCTCACTAATACTTTAACATCGCTATGATCAAGGGAGAGAAGATGACGATATTTTAATAACTGTAAATAACAGAAATATTTGAAATGAGAATTAAGCAATATATAACCTAACAAACATTGCATAAATCATAAAAACTGAATTAGCAATGACCTATAACAATTTCCCAAATAAATTCTTGGCTGCTCAGATGCGATCACTTCTGTTAGCATAAAAAACTATAGCCAACTGATTCAAATACTGTCTACTAAAACTACTCTAAAAAAACATGCTTAAAAACTAATTTAAAAATGTCCACGTTCCTTGCATTAACACTAAAATCATCCAAAAAGTCAGTATTCTTGTGAAAAGGAGTTCTAGACCCACGAACACATGTGTGGACTGATCTTAGAATTTCAAGCCCTTTTCACGTTGCACTAATTTAGCCCTTTTCACGTTGCACTATAATGTATTTGAACGTGGATGTTAGGCAATTTCGGGCAAAAACCGCAAAATTGCCCGAAATTGAAATGCAATGAGAAAAGTCAACAGTGAATAGGGCTATTGTATTTACAACAAAAAAAACTCCCCTCCACCCAGAAGCAAATACTTCCGCTTCCACTCTAAAACTCGAGCGACTACTGTAAGTCAAAATTCGAGAAAAAAATGCCATTTGTAAACAGCAGACTGAAAAATGAACAATAGCACTATAGAATGAACGGTCCGCACGCATGCGGACATGGAATGAACGTAAGCTTATGTGGCTTCAAGTTAGATATAATAATATTATTATGGATGCAACTGATCGTGAAGGCGTTGTAATTGGTCTTGTGTGACTTGTGAATTTATTTACGTCTAAATGCCTTCTTCCCTTTTTAGATAAATACGTGTAGTGTCAAATTACACGTCCTGATTTTAGCCTTCAATAATATGCACTGACGTTTATTTTTGCTGCGGTTCTTTTAACTTTCATTACATTTTTGCTCATTTATAGCACGTATTTTAAAGAAAATGTGACCGGAAACCGCTTTCTATTGGTCCCCTTATAAAATGACAGACCTGAATACGAAAAATATTACGAAACGTGACCGTTTTCGCGTGACTTGTACAATACTGCACGTCTTGTTACTAATGGTCTCATGCATGACGAATGTGCCAAACCCGCAGACAAATAAATATCTAAATAGTCTGCATAGCTGGCGGTATTGTCTGCGGAGGTGAAGTTTTGGCAGCGGAGCCGCCATGAGCGGCGTAAGCCGCGAGAAATCGCTTCTCCCCATTCTCTTCGCGGCTCCGCTGCTCACACTTCGCGCTAACAACGCGCGTGATGACACAAGAATGAACACGCTCATTCCAAAAACAATGCTGAAGAGCTTTCATTTGAAGAGTCACAATATACAATTCCGTTCACTTGCTCAAAAGGAAGAACCGACGTTACTAACGTGCCTCAAGGTTTGAGAGTTTCACTTTGAGACATGTTAAAAAACGTTGCGTCTCGGCGAAGCTGCACAGCAGCATAAAAGTCTAAAAGGTATGCATATTCCGCGTTGAAAATCCGTCTTGATCGTCCTTTTTTAACCTTCATTTTTCTTCCGCTGGTATCGTCGGCTTCGTAGTCATCAAAGTAAATTGCAATTTGCGGGAGCTACCGAAAAGAACGTCACGGCGGTTATTAATTTTTCAACATGTCGGTGTTGTGGGCGGCGCTTATTCGGAGGCGGCCCTTATTTTAAACTGCCTACTTGCGAATAACATAGATGTAATCATTCTTAATCTTTGTTTTGTTCACAATAGCATAGGAAGGACGCAATAAAAGTTTTAAGTTCTACATCCCTTTTCACATTCAAATAAATAACAGTAACAGCAATAACAATATCAGCCGTATTAGCATTTCAGCATTTGCCATACGTCAAAAGTCAATAAGCCCGAATTGTTGCTGGAAGGATGCGGCGCTCATTCGGGGGCGGCGATTATTCAAGAGCGGCGCTCTTTCGAGTAAATACGGTATCCTCATTTAACAAATGGCTTGGTCGATAAATTAAGCATCTTGAAAACCTCTTTTTAAAGTTTGAAAATTTATAAAATTCATAAAATAAACAAGGAATGTAGCCCTCTATAAAACCTCCCTTTTCGAATCAAAACAAAACACTTACCACCTTCATCATCACTGGTTTGTCTTCCACTTGTCCCATCACTCGGCTTTCTAACAGAAGAGGCTGCTGATGTTGGCTGTGTCGCCGATGGTGCCATGGACTGTAAAATTGAAGGCGCGAGGGGCTGTGATATTGACGGTGTAATTGACGGTGATGCATAGTGTGACATCGACTGTGACGAAGAGTGTGACATGAACTGAGACGAAGAGTGCGACATCGACTGGGACGCAGAGTGTGACATCGATTGTGACGCAGAGCGTGACATGGATGGTGACATTGACTGTGGCACCGATGACGATACAGACTGTGACACTGATGATGGCAGCGACTGGGACTGAGAGTGTGACATCGATTGTGACGCCGAATGTGACAAGGATGGTGACATTGACTGTGATACTGATTTTGACATTGAGTGTGACACAGATGGTGATACAGACTGTGACACTGATGATGACAGCGACTGGGACTGAGAGTGTGACATCGATTGGGACGCCGAATGTGACAAGGATGGTGACATTGACTGTGATACTGATTTTGACATTGACTGTGACACCGATGGTGATGCCGTCTGTGACACTGACACTGACAATGACATCGACTGGGAAGCAGAGAGTGAGATTGATTGTGACGCCGAGTGTGACAAGGATGATGACATTGACTGTGATACTGATTTTGACATTGACTGTGACACCGATGGTGATACAAAATGTGACACTGATGATGACATCGACTGAGACGCAGAGTGTGACTTCGATTGTGACGCAGAGCGCGACATGGAGGGCGACATTGACTGTGACGCTGACGCTAAAACACGGAAAAAGGACTGACGTTAGAGTAGAAAACATGAAAAATTAAACAATGGTCACCCTTCCTAATTTGGTCTTTCTCGCGTGAAATGACTGTTCGCAGAGGTAGATGTAAGGTATTTTCGCGAGCTGTGATTTGCCATATCTGTTTGCGTGGAAGTGAAATGGCTGTTTTCTGCCTTCTGAAAGATGATTTGCCAAATAGCCACGAGCCGTGATTTTACATTATTGTTATCTTTGAAGCGAAAGTTTAGTTTCAACTTTTCTTGAAATGTGATTTTGTAGCCAACAAGCAAAATGTGTGAAAGATTATGAATTGGAACGTAAGTGAAATGACTCGCATGGGTAAGGGCACAAAATGGCTGCGCTGACTTTGAGCGTTTAAAACTTTTTAATATGCAAGAAAACTCCACCAAACTTTGTGTCATTTCAAACATTTTTCCGGAAACAATTTGGTATGACATGTCATTGTTTTTCAAATTTGATGTTGTTATGGCAACCATATTTTTACAGCCAGTTTTTCTGAATTTTGAATTTTTCTGTTTTAAATGATAATTTTTAACTTTATTGCGCTAACTTTTGCAATTTTAGACCATTTAATGTTCTTTTATTGGTAAAGACTATTTTTGGGCCAATTTTGGAGGTCTTTGGAGTTCTTAGAAAATTAAATTATGAAATTCATAGCCTACCTGTAGGCGTTGGAGTTTTTCTTCGGCGAGAAAACCCGGAGTTCGCTATCTTGGCCGCCATTTTGGAAAATACGCGACGCGAAGGAGCGGGACGAGCGATAGTTGACAAAGAGGCGACGCGGGGGGAGGGGGGCGGGAGGCGCGAAAAGAAAGAACGCCTACTGGATAACCATCCCCCTATGAGTCTCAACCCATTGACCATGACGCTTATGGTGACATGTCCCGCACTCGCTATGGACCAATCAAAATCAAGTAAAGGCCCCATTGTTTTTAAACTGTCAAGCGCTTCGACCAAAACAAATCCGCGTGGTTTGAAGTTGTCAAACTCACGCGGAACTTTTTTGTCATGAAGAATGGAGCTACGCGAAACACCGAAAAAATCAGCTAGCGCAAGCCGCGAAAATCCGAAGGAAGAGTGTAGATTTTGCAGAACCAAGCTAGTTATTAGATACGGAAGAGTTGCGTATATTTCTACTGAAAATATATTTACAATCTCGAAGAGGAAAGAGTACAGCGACAAACCACAATTTCGAGGTCTCGAGAACAAAACTTCGAGCCAGTTATGCGCTGAGCTCGGTTTCAATGTGGCAAAATAAGATAAATTATCCGATAGAATTTGCAAGCCATGCGGTAGGAATTTGAGGAACACGTACTGTTTCTACAAGCGGCTGAAATCGGTGGAAGAAAACGACAGGGCAAACGCCGAGGAGAGCGACAAGAAGACCGCCGAAACGGAGCGAGGTGAGTGATATTATATTTCTCATCCCTTCATTTCTTCATTGGGCTTATACAATGGGGATAATGTCATGCTACTTTTACTGAATTATTGCTTCTGTTGCTAATTTATACATAAAAATGTTCATGTCTGCAGAATCTATATCTTAACTATTTATGTAATGCAAGTAGTCAACTTGACCTCAAATTCAAAACTTCGTGTTTGCTGGTTATAAAGGAAAATGTATAGCAAAGACCGAGCAAGGCCAATGCTTGTCCATAACCAAATTTCTTTCTTTGCTGGTTATAAAGGAAAATGTATAGCAAAGATCGAGCCATCCTTGTCAGAAACCGAATTTCTTTCGAATTTTAGACGTAAATTTAGTAAGTTTTTATTATTCCTTTTGTTGTAGACATGAGAAGAAAAAAAATTACTAGCTAGGTTACTCGGTGATCGGTAGCTTTCCTTGTAACCGTCTACGAGAAATGAACGCACAAAAATACCTTTTTCCCGTGCACGTTTCCACTGTGTGTGATTCGTCTACGACAATCAATGGTATGCGCTTGTGTAGTTCAGAACTGAAATCTTTGAGGGCACGAAGGAAGCGTTCCTCAAGGACTTTCTCGGCCGAAGCGTAGATAAAATGTGGCGGGTCTTTCAGTATTGCATTGAAGTTGTCTGCTTTAAGCTCTGCGGCTTTGCATAATCCTTCTAGATCAGCGATTTGGTCAGTGATTATGCTGTTGAGCGGCGATATTACCAATACTGAAACTGGTGCCTGCAGTGTTCGTTCTCGAGCAGCAACAGAAAACATCGTAAAAATCATGGTTTTTCCAAAACCTGTTGGCAAAACTGCCAAAACATCGTTTCCTTCAAGTAGGCTGTACAAAGCCTTTTCCTGTTCGGCCTTTAAAACGATCGTTTTCCCCTTGGAATCCAAGAATGATAACGCTTTGCTTACTACTTCTTTCAAGTCCGCCATGATTCTAGAATGTGTGACAAATTCTAAAGAGACTGCTCTGTAGTATCATAGCCTAGCTATTGTTTCCTGACCAATCAGAAACCCCGTCTGCTGGTGGACGGGATTCAAATTTTGTCCAGAGAAAGCCCTAGTCTTCCAGCAGGCGGTTTTTCTATTCTCTCCCCCTCCCCCCTCCCTCGATTTTTGCGCTCGCCCGCTCGTCCCCGGGACCGCGCGTCTTAAAAATCCAAGATGGCGCCCGATTAGCGAACGGAACCGGGTTTTCCGCGATAAAAACACCCAGTAACCGCCTGCAAGCAGGCTATGAAATTCACAATGGTGGATCCAAGTTTGAAGCCGTTGGGAAAAAAGGGCGTAATTTCATGTCATGTATCGAAATCAGCTCATTATAATTGCGTTCCTTAAAAGAAACATTTTTAGGCGTGTTATGCACCCTCTAAGTGCTTAATACTCTTAGAGTTAAGAAAGGGGGGTACTTCGTGTCCGCTATCCCACCCTGGGCTCGGAAACTCCTAAAAAGTCCAGGTTGGCTCCTTGAAACCAAAAAATTACTCTATCAGGGGTACCCAACGGTTCTTTTCGGGGAATATCTGTTCGGACGGCCTAAAATCACCTGAGATTTTCGGATTTAATAGCAGTGAAAGCTAAAGATTTCTTTGGGGAAACATCACGTCAGACTTTTGTAAACAAGAGGACTTATTAGTTCTTATTGTTTTCCAAGGGAAAACATGTCCTTTAGAGTGCAAAATAAGGTCAGCTAGCAGTTTCGGACAGCCATCAGCAGCGTGGAAATTAGGCGGATAGGATTCTGTTTCCTAAAATTTTCTGCGGCCTAAATTTTCAGCTAGAAAAGCCGAACAAATCAATCTGTATTAGCTTACGCAAATACGCCTTTAAAAAGCTCTGAAACAATCTAAGAAACCAGAAAATGATATTTCAAGTATTTTTCTAAAATTTTCTCGTTGGGTGCCCTGCTCTATGACCTTTTGTTTGGGCCTTTCCAGTGTATAAAGAAATAATAGTATCCTATAAGAAATTATGAATATATGAAACTCATATATTTGAACTGCGGAATGAAGAAATAAGTGTAAAGAAGATCCTCGCAGTTATTAACGCAACTTATGCAGTTGCGAAAAGAAAGCCTGAAAAAAATCAGGCTTGCCGGGATTCGAACCCTGACCTCTGCGATACCGGTGCAGCGCTCTAACCAATTGAGCTAAAAAGCCAACTGGGAGCTGGTCATTAAATTGGTTCGTAATATACCCAGGAGTTCAAATATATGAGTTTCATATATTCATAATTTCATCTTCATCTTTTCCCGGGTATATTACGAACCAATTTAATGACCAGCTCCCAGTTGGCTTGTTAGCTCAATTGGTTAGAGCGCTGCACCGGTATCGCAGAGGTCAGGGTTCGAATCCCGGCAAGCCTGATTTTTTTCAGGCTTTCTTTTCGCATCTGCATTAGTTGCGTTAATAACTGGGAGGATCTTCTTTACACTTATTTCTTCATTCCGCAGTTCAAATATATGAGTTTCATATATTCATAATTTCATCTTCATCTTTCCCGGGTATATTACGAACCAATTTAATGACCAGCTCCCAGCTGGCTTGTTAGCTCAATTGGTTAGAGCGCTGAACCGGTATCGCAGAGGTCAGGGTTCGAATCCCGGCAAGCCTGATTTTTTTCAGGCTTTCTTTTCGCAACTGCATAAGTTGCGTTAATAACTGCGAGGATCTTCTTTACACTTAGTATCCTATATGTTCAGTTTGTGATATTTCAAACCCATCAAAGATAATCTGGTCAATTTTAAAATTACCCACCAGATATAACTGCAACTCATACTATTGTAAGGCATGAGTTAGCTCATACTATATTAATTTCATAGGGGACTTTAAACCATTGAATTCATGAAAAGGAAACCGTTGTTTTTAGCATTTCTTTACCTAGTGGAGTAGTGGTCGCAAGTGTCGTCATCGTAATGTTCTCAGCATTGCATCCTGTATAATTGCAGCATTCGAACGAACAAGATTGAAGTTGACTATCCAACTCAGAAGAGTTCAGCCAAGAACACAATTGATCACAAGGTACGAAGTCGGAAGGATAACATCCTCTTTCGGAAGCGGATATATTTGGATTCATCCTGAACTGGAGAGTGTAACAGACGAAACCTGGATCGCACTCCCTTAGTACCGGCTCATCGAGGCATCCCCATCCCTCAGGGTGGTATTCATCGCACTCAAAGCAGGTCAGAGCTGGGGAAATAAAAAAGAATTAACATAATGAAGACATATAACCTTGAGGAAAGCTCCAAGAATGAGGATATAATATCAATATATCTCCTAAATTGCCCTAAAATAGGAACTTTTATTTTATAAGAGCGTCAAGGCTGAGATATGCCAGCATTTTACTAAACAAAATACCAAGAACATGGCCAGGTTGAGATTAAGGGTTTGTAGGCTCCGACTGATGTAAATGGCCTGTTTTACGCCCCTCTTACCGACAAGTTCTTGACTTGTTCTTGACCGGATACATTTAGAAACTTTGCCATAAGGAGCAACCTGCTAAAGAGCTGTGTTCCAGGAAGAACTGTGCCCTGGAAATATCAAGTCCTGTATTTGCCACGACTAGGTGAACAAGTCAACAGACCAGGACGGAAGCGTACAAAATTTTAATTTTCCTGAGTAACAAAGTTTAAACCTATAAAATTTAAGAACGTCTCGATTTTGTGCTCTTTTTTTCAAGGCATCCCTTGTGTTATCTGAACCAACTTTTATTAAACCTTCAGTTAAAACCGCGCGCTCTTCTTGACTTCAGGACGGTGCCTCCCTTTGTTACTGCGCATGCATACGCTCTGCGCATCACTGGATGGTTTTAGAAACGCGGGTATTGAAGGGCGGTACCTCCTAACACAAATGTATTTTTTCGTGGTTTATAACTAAGCGGAATAAGCAGATGTCAGCAAAAGCTATCTTTTTGTTACCAACTTGATCTCTTGCAAATTCGCGAGACTAAAATTTCGTGATTTGGCAGGAAAATCGCGAACAAACAGTGGACAAGCACGATCATTTAGTCTGCACATTGCAAACAATGAACTCGATTTTTGGCAACAAAGATCGCCTTTTGGAGATTTGTGGACAACCGATATAAATCTTTCAGTTTAGATTTCGACAGCTGCAAGACTTGTATACTTGGAATTTTCCTAAAAAAGATAAACATTGAAACTTTTCGAATACATTTTTCAGTTTTCCTCTAAAAGTTAAATTTGAAATTTTACGAATTCATTTTTCAATTTTCAATATATATGATAAATATACAAAATAACAAAATACAAATGAAAATCTTTCAGTGTAACCTCGGCGTTTGTTTCCCTTCAACAGTGTGAATATTCTTCTGCATTTATTCTTTCCATGAAAAAATAAACGATGTTTTAAAGGGTGGTCTTGTTCAGTTACTAACTACGGTTCTAACTGTTGCGACTTTGCATGGATGACTTCCTAAATTTGAGCATTAAGGTCAGGTAATACGAGCAACATTTTCATGCAACTTGTCGAGCAACAAATGCGAAGAAAAGTAGACTTTGCTTCTACATTTTGCAACAACAAGAGCGTTTTTTATACGCAGAGGTGGTTCTCTACGCGCAGTGAGCAATCTCAACGTGCAACGCAACATTGTCTCGCGACAAGTTGTGAAATGATACAGTGTGACCATTCATCATCATCATCATCATCATCATCATCATCATCCTCATCCTCATTATTATTATTATTATTATTATTATTATTGTTGTTGTTGTTGTTGTTATTATTATTATTATTATACTTTTTGTGCAAAAGGGCTTCGTTCCTCTCGTTTTATTTTGTTAAAAAGCGTTTCCACTACTAGATTTGAGTTACAATTTGAAAGCAGCTAAAGTCAAAACGTAGAGCAAGAATAATTTATGGGAGTCCACATCGTCAATTTATCCATCAAACTGAATTCAAAGTTTATGCTTATCCTAGATCAGCTTAACACTGCTTTGAACACTCTGCGAACACACACTTCGAACAGGGTAATACAAAGTGTAATGCTAGTTTGTCCTAAACAGGGTGTGAACTTCTCCTACACAGGCTGGGGTATGGTTGCACGATTGTCGTTGTTAAATATGGCTCATACAGTATTCAGCAATCCTAGATCGGAGACGTTTGCCGGCCTCCAAAACACTTTAAAATTGTGTAAATCTAGAGTGTGTGTTTTTCGCCATTTTTCCGAAACAGGGACCTAACATGGGGGTGTTGTCCTACACAGCATTGATATTTTAGGGGTTTTTTGTCCTAAACAGGGTCAGGGTCTCAGACCCTTAGCGGCACCCCTACTCGGTCCAGACATCGGTCATACGCCCCTCCCCCTTCGATATTAGACCTAGCATACCAAGGCCTCCTAGCTTAGCTTGGTATAGCAACGCATCAGCCATTGTAGGGGTCATGGGTCGATCATTCCACTCATTTCACTGCTTTCAACAACCGGACGCAACACAATCATGTTTTGACAAGCTCTTTGTTTCAGTGACTTTTTTCTAGGTCAGAAGCCTATCTATTACCGTGCAGGTCAACAGTTCCTTAACACTTTAAGCTCTGATGCAAATCTCATATTCTCCTTTACTGTTCTCCACACATCTCTTATGGAACTAGTCAGGAGAATTTGTCTAAATGTCTTTATTCCCACCAACTGAATGTCGCATTTGAAAAGTTCTCTTTGTTCACTCTTTCGAAAAAACAAAATAGCGCCACAAGTTGAGATACTGTGCTCAAAAGCCTCCGGGACAATATGTTGTGCATGAATTCGACAGTTATGTGAGTATGAAATGTTCATTTTTTTATATAATTAATGAGTTACTTAAATTGTTGTTGATGTTGGTCTCCAGCTCGTAAGGGCTTTGACGGACATTTTGAGAGAAGTGGCTCTAACCTTTGACTCAACATTGAATCATAAATGAAAGTAGCAGTGGACCCACACACAAAAGGATCCCTCCTGCTGAGACTGACTAACAACATTTAGAAGTGTTATGTATAAGTCATGGTAAATGGTGATATCTGTTATTTATTTTTTAAATGAAAACTATCATTCGGATCTGGTTGTAACGATGACAAGAGAATAGGAAACGTTTTCTCTTTCGTCTAAATGGCAAAAAGAACAGATTTTCAAATTTAAGTTTCTAGTGTTTTAGTGTGTCTAGCAGTTCAAATTGTTACGTAATACATTTCCGAGCCTACGTTTATTTGGCTTTTTTCGTGAGCAGTGGTTTTACTTAAATCTAAGGAAATCTGCGTTTTCAACGTTCAAGGCCTTTGGCGCGCAATTATGAAAATAAGGTAGAACTGTGCTTTCCAAGGGTTTTATCATGTCAGCTCATGTCATGCGCCCTGCATGTAATAGCAGCAAATGACGCTGTTGTTTTCGACCTATACGAGCCACATTGTAGCTGTCATTAGACATTTTCTTTGAATACCTTTAACTCCTTGAAACGAACGGGGTTACTGTTTTAGATATTGGTTATTTAATTAGGTTACTTTTTTGCCCTTAAAGGGTCTACAAAGATTGGTAAAACGGAATTGTCTGGTTTTTATAATGGTTGCAACAGAAAAACGTTAAATTTCGCTGTCTTTTTTGGTGTTTATTGTGTCGCTGTCAAATTTTGATTCCTCATTTCAGTCTCCTGTCGCTCATTAGGTCGTCCGATGTCGCTAGTTTTTTAGATAGTGGCACCTGTTCCAGTTTAGCTTAACTCGGCAAAGCCTCGAAGCTTGTGACCTCGAATTATGAAAACAACTGCATGTGCGACCTTGACACGACCTTCTAACATGTCTGTTGAAAGCAGCAGCTAAGAGAGGTATCTCAAACATCCTTTAGTTCAAACCATCACCAAACTGAAGAGAACGTCCAACACTTTTGGTACTTTCCGCCCGTTTCATGCGACTACGAGTGTCATTTTTCAAACTTGATTGTTTTGTGGTAAAATAGTTTATACAACTTACCTTGGCTCCTCGAGATCCCCCCAGCCAGGAACAGAAGCATCAAGATAACAGCCATAGTTCTCAGTTAACAGTATTATTAGTTAAGAGAACAGTTTAGTTAACAGTTTAGTCAACAGCTGCAGTGGAAGACACGGAGCGTATATCTTGGCGAGCAAATTGTTATTGAATGATCACGAATCGGCAATTGTTTGCACGTCGACTACGATCACTAAGAAAATTAATGAAAATGTTGCATTTGAAACTTTCTCTTTGTTCACTCTTTTGCAAAAACAAAATAACACTGCAGGTTAAGATACCGTGTTCAATGCCTTTATTTTAAAATGGTCACGCTGTAGGATTTCATCAGCACGTTCAATACTTAGATCCACCGTGTCTCAACATGTCCCAAAGCGCTTACAGCCAGCGACCAATGCAACATCAACAACAATTTATTTCAATTTTCCCATATGTATAAATGGTATTAACTCCTAATTTATAAAAATCCGCATTACAATAGTTATGTTATATGTAAAATTAATTGTCGACTCAACATTGAATCATAAATGAAAGCAGCAGTTGACCTATGCACAATAGAATCCACGCGAAACAAAATTCTACGCGTGTAAGTCACTAGTACGGTGATATCTTTCATTTATTTCACTGAACAATTTCATGCAAGTAAGCCGGGTTGTTACGCTGACAAGAGAACACGAGATCTAATTCCATTTTTTTTTTTTTACTTGAATCCCTTTAATTGCCCTGTAGGTGAACAGTTCCTTGTGGCGCACAGTGGGGTAACAAATGTCGGATTACTTGTGCACGCTGTTTTGGAATGAAAATTAAGAATCTAAAAATTGGTATTTTATTACAACTTACACTGGCTTAAACCCCTCTCAACGAAAGAAGGAGACCAACTGAACTGCAAAGATCAAAGCCATAACTAGTGGTTACAAAAAGATCTTGTTTGTAGTCCCAAACTACGTGGGCAATATTTTATTCAAGAATATTTTGCGTGCTGAGTAGATCATTAACGTAATAAAGCCAAAGCTATCTATACTTTCTGTGGAACGGAGTACCCCGAATATTTTCTTGAATGCGTTCATGTTAATCGGTTTTGACTTAAAGTTTCAAAATGGCTTAGCACTATTTTGGTTAAAGCGTTAACACTTTTAGTGAAAATGATATCGTGTTTGGTTTCCAGAGCAATTACAAAGGGAATAAAACTTATCAATCACGTTCTCGTTACAGGTAAGCGACTTCGTTATCGAGGTATAATAGCCAACAAATTCCATTCCAACTCTACGTCGTTCGATAGACAAACTGAGATATACGTGCGAATATATGTGCCAAATTGAAGTAAGTTAGTTACAGCTAGCGATAACCTGCAAAGTCCTTATAAGATACGGCTTACTATTCTAATCTGTGTAGTGGACCTTTTTATTTCTTTTCTTTTCTTTGTTTTTCACCGATTTAATTCATTGTGTTTTTCTTTCATTGTTAAGTAATTGTCTTTTATATATACTGTACATATGGGAATGCGTACTGTAATTTGTTTTTGTTTTGTAGAGTCAATAAAATCTAATAAAATACAAAAATATGCCAATAAAATGTTTCGTTTGAAAACAACAAAACTAAAATACATTGTTAATATTATCTTTTTATTTCGAGTTAACCACAATGCAGTAAGATGAATTAGTTACCCTAAGTCATGTACTTTGCTCATGACTCCGTATGAGCCTCCTGTATAAGAATTCCTTTTTAGCCAATGACGTCACGTTAGTGACGTCATATGGCTACTGTCAGAGCCTAAAAATCAACGATGGACGAGAACAGTGTCGTGTTTGTCTTACGATTTGTGAGGCTGGGGGGATATTCTGTGAGACGATGGGTGGGGGTGTGCACCGGGACACTGAAACTCTTACCTTATCAGCGGCACAAACCCATACAGCTAATGTTATGGGAGTAAGACCCCCGGGCTTTGAAGTGTTTTGCATTCGCAAGTGTGGATCTACTTCGAATGTTTTGTGTACGTGAGGTCTGGCAGGATTGTATTCGCGTTGTAGTCCTGTGTTTACTTAGCTGAAGTACAAATTTCCACAGCAGCAAATACAAGACGGACTTGCCAATTTGAGATGTTGTATGAACAGAACGTGGAAATTAACGTTACATCGATCCCTTTTTAACAGTGAAAGAAACAATATTTAAAGCCCAAGTTTATAACGATAGTGAAAAGACTGGAGTAAAACAGCATAACATTTTTCGGGATTATCTCTCGGTAACAGCGAATCTAAAATTTGCAGTGTCATTTTTGAGTGCGTGTTATAAAACATGAACCCATTTAAAACTAAATCGGAAATTGCGCGGCTTGTTGCGAGCTATTCTTAAAACTGAAAAACTTGAATGAAACTAGTATTAAAATCCAAGTCACAGTGGTGATCCAGGAATTAGAGAATGGATGTAGTAAAATCTTAACAAGATACTAAACGTTATTTCGGGGTTATTCATAGCTCAAAGTGTAAAGCGTATGTTGAGCAAATTTGCATAGTTGACAGCTGTAATTTCAGCCTTATGAGGAATGTAACGCAACACTTAAAAAATCTTGAACCGACCGAAACAGTACCGAAAGATTAACAACAACAGATATGTGACAAAGCATTCTAATAGAGACCTGTTGGATCTACTGGAAAGCGAGCTGAATTTGAACATTTTCGTACTGTTCGAAGGCAAAGCAAACGAAATTTATTCGGCTGTAGGTTGAGACTCAAAATAAACACGTGAGCTAAAAATAACTTTGTACCGTGGGAAAGTTACAAATGTAAACAAACTTTGGTCGATTTGTGGGCATATCCTAAAAGCTGGACTGGACCCTGGACTCTGGACTCTGGACTCTGGACTCTGGACTTTTCCCTCTTAAAACTTTATCCCCCCCGAAAAAACCTCTATATCTCCCCCCAAAAAACTCCCCCCCAAAAAAAGAATTCCCTCCCCAAATAAAAACTTCAATTAAATCGGATTTTTTCCTAATAAACAAGTTAGAAGTGTGCGAGTTTTCAAACAAACAACTTTATTCCCCTTCATCCACCTCCCCGAAAAGACCGTTATGTCTCCCCCTAAAAACTGCCCCTTCCCAAAAAATTTTATATGGACTTGCAGAAAAGGTCTCTCTTTTTTTCTTTTTTTTTTTTTGCTAATAAATAATTGAAATCACAGCACCTAAACTTGGCCAACTGAGACACCAAAGTCTCTGTTTGGACAGTTAATTACGCTTATGCTTTTTTAAAAAATCTTTTGTTAATGAGACAAAGAACACGGACACCGCGCCCGCACTTCAAAAGCTTGTTATCAGATTAGTTGATAAAAGTACGCAAGGCCTTGCACGTGTCAGTGAATAGAACCTATCTGGGGGCGGAAAGAGCCTCTGAGCGGCGGCAATTAACAAGCTTTAGTATGACCATTGAACTAGTAACGTGGGTGGGGGGAATAAAGTTGTTTGTTTGAAAACTTGCACCCTTCTAACTTGTTTATTAGGGAAAAAATCCGATTTAGTTGAATTTTTTATTTGGGGAGGGAATTTTTTTGGGGGGGGGAGTTTTCTGGGGGGAGATATAGAGGTTTTTTCGGGGGGGATAAAGTTTTAAGAGGGAAAAGTCCAGAGTCCAGAGTCCAGAGTCCAGAGTCCAGGGTCCAGTCCAGCTTTTAGGATATGCCCGATTTGTGAAGCAAAAAGACGAAAATTATTATAGCCGACTTGATTACAAAGCAAGCAACTTCAATTAACAGGGGAAATAGATATAGTTGCAAAACTATTTCAGTCGTGTTTACAAACGCTAGTTCAAACCGATTTCGAACGAAAATATTGTGGATACAAGAAACGCCGTTTGATGGCAGACTCCTGTTTTGACAATACAATGTACTAAGAACGTAAGTGGTTGACTGAAACGTCTGAAACCTTACAAATTAAACAAACTAAAGCGAGTCGCGTGTCACGTAAATCACGCAGAGCGTCAAAACGGCACCCTTTAGAAAGTTGACCGTTTATGAGCACTGAAAAGTATTGGATATTCGCCGGTAGAAGTGAGAAATTAAAGGGTTCAACTGCAACTTGCATTTATTTCTGAAGTAAAATTGTTAACTTTACACTGATCTTTGCCTAAATTATGTACGCAATATTTTTCGACGGTGAGTTTAAGTTTAAGTTTACTTGTTTTTGTCTGTGTTCTTTGAAGAACCGTGAAACAAAGAGCTTTCTTCGGTTTTTTTTACTCCGTGTAGTCACGCTGCTGAATCATTACCAGGTTTTATAGTGGATAACCACAAGATCTTTTTGGTGGTGGTGGAGGGGCGGGGGGGGGGCTGAGGGGTTAGGGTGGGACTTAACGGGGGTGTAAAGTCCCATAGGTTGTCAGGATAAATTTCCCTATATTGTGAAAAAAAACGTCATTGGCTCTGCGCGCATTGCGTGCCTATGTTTAGATGATGTCATCACTTAAAGCGTAAAAGCATGGATGAGACATTGTTTCGCGTCTTTCGCCTCCTCCAGTCCCCGTGCTGCTATTTTTGAGGGTGAAAAAGGCCTCTGCGATCGATGGAGAGAGGGTGCAGCCCTTACGAACATCTCTAGCCAAACAAAAAGTGAAATGAGAAGGACCTAAGAGAAAAGGCGCTCCTAGGAGCCAACTCTTGACTGCAAAAAAAGAAGTTTGCTCAGTGATCCGGGCGCATTTTTCACCTAGGCTTAGTTCAAAAATTTTAGAGGCTCTGTTTATATAGTTTCGCATTTCTCGTGCAGGTTGTAACTGTAGACACCACACCAGACACCACAACTCTTTGTCTTTCATATTGTACTGAGTTTGTATCGTATATTTGTAAGTAATCTAAACAATGCTCCGGATATAGCAAGTTGTGGCCCTTCAGTGCGCAGTGAGTTTGTATCGTATATTTGTAAGTAATCTAAACAATGCTCCGGATATAGCAAGTTGTGGCCCTTCAGTGCGCAGTCGACAACAGTTGTAGCTCACGACATTTCGAAGCCATTTAGTGTCTGTTTTCAGTGTAACATTCTTTCCTACAACAATTATAGCATTTTGTATACTAGTTTCCTGTTACGATTGTATTTGTCTTTACTTTTCGCTATCATCTTCGAGTGTTTTGTTTAGTCTTAAGCCCTTTTTCTTGTTGAAATTTTTACTTTAAAAATGTAGTTTCTCAGTTCGATAATTAGACGATGAAAATAAACTTTGTCAAACGGTGGATTTTGTGACGTCATTCAAATCCTTAGCTACTTAAATTTGCACTTTACTTAAGTGCTCGTATTACTTGGGTGCTCTTAGGTGCAGGATTTTAAACCCAAAAAGTCTCCCCGTGGGGTTTTAAGCATTTCAAAGCTTGTAAATTAGGAATAATTATAATTAAAAAACAATAAATTAATGAATTATTGGATTAGCCATTTAAGTCCCAATAGCGACAAGCATCTATTTTCTCCTTACAACAGCACTACATGATCAAACATTCTTGTCATGAGAATTAAAGAAATGATCACCAAAGATGAAACGTCTTGATGTTTCAGCAAATTCTCCCGCCTAATACCATAAGAAATATACGGGGAACGGGGAGGAGAATATGCATGCTGATATTGGGGCTTGAAGGGTTAGTTTGCGAGCAAGTGAAGGGAGTGCAACTTCCCCCACCTGCTATAACTCGGCTCACGCATTCAACAGTGAAAAACGAAAAGAATAAAATAAAAATTGTTGCGAGCAAATGAGCACTCATCGTGAGAAATTCGAGTTGAACTGAACCAAATTTAGAGAGCAATTGTGAAATTTTTTAGGGACCATTCAATATCCTAAATCAGTGAAGTATTATTGTCCAGGAGAGTGTAGTCCTGAAAAGGACTGTTTGTGATGACAATGATTGACGTTTCGACAACTTGAGCGGAAGTCATCATCGGTGTCAAGTGAACTGTGAATCTTCAGTAGATGTTACAAGTCTCTGGTTGTTCACCTGATTGAACAACCACTTGAATATCCTCACCGTTGAGCACCATACGACACAAAAATAAGGTAAAGTCGTATACGAGCCAAAGACGCCCACACAGCCGGAGCTTATCCTGGTTTCTGTAGTATGAAGCAACTAAGAGAATTTCTACTCCCCCCCCCCCACCCCTGGATGGGATGCTAGTCCATCGCAGGGTTACCCCCAGCACAAGTATGTCGTCAGTACCCACTTATACCCCTGCAGCTGTATGGAGAGAGACAATGTGGGGTTAACTTCTTGTCTAAAGAAACAACACGATGTCAAGTTCTGGGCCTCGAACCACCGACCTTCAGATTTGAAGTCCAACGTGCTAACCCCTACACCGCCGCTCCACATACACAAAAATAAACGTGCATTATACTTCGTATCTACTTCCAAAAAATTTCCAACACAGTCTGCATTTTACATGTTTTCTAACTCTATAAACTGAAGATGGTAAAATAAGACTTGAATTTTTCGATGAAAATTAGCCTGCGTAGCAAGCGTTTCCGAAGGTTTTTCCGCCCGTTCGAGGCAATTTTCCGTTTTGGCGTCGCGAAAATTAGGGCGAGCGCAACACTGATGGAAGGAGAGTGGAGGGGGACGGGACACTGCTTTGTACCTTAAATGAAATAACAAACAAATAGTAACGTGCAATTTGATATGAAATTCTATTTTAGGTACTGAGATGGACGTACAATGGATACCCGCCTAATTAACCACCAGTTACTACCTCCTATTTATTTTGGTCGGAACGAAAGCTCGTACAGCCATTTCTTGTACTAAAAACCTCAAAAACAACAACAACAACTTTATTGTTATATCATAAACAAAACATTGGGCTGACCCGCAAGTAGCTAATCTAATCTAGGCGGGTCATTTTATAAGGATATGCATGTCAAATAAGAAAGGAGAAGGGTAGAGAAATAATCCCCAAATCACTCATTGATTGAAACATAATATTTTCTCAGTATTGAGGTTCCTACGTTCTCTGAAGAGCTACTATGTTTGAACATACTCGAAGCTAAACGCGGGGGGCAAAGCTTCTCAAACAGTTGCCCAGACCCTGTTTCCAGCGTGATCATAGGCGGCACCAATTCAAGCAGCTATTCACAGCATGTAAACCTTGGCGAGCATAAAATAAATGCCGTTCTGAAATGGTGCTGTAATATAATAATAATAATAATAATAATAATAATAATAATAATAGTAATAGTAATAATAATAATAATAATAATAATAATAATAATAATAATAATAACAAGGTGCTTAAAAACGCATTTTACAACGCATGGAAGTCTCAATGCTTTTTACAATAAGGTATTTACCTAATCTAACTATAGACACTGTTAAAAAGAAAAGTTTTTAATGTCGATTTAAAAGAGTCAACTGTGGAACACTGTTTGATTATAATGGGCAAATCATTCCAGAGCTTTGGTGCAATGACTGAGAAGGATCTGTCACCATAGGTAACCGTTTTAGTCTTTGGAATGGACAGTAGGTTTAAGCTACTTGATCGTAGTAAACGATGAGGCGTGTAGTTAAGTAGCAGCTCATTTAACTAGGCTGGAGCAAAGCCATGGAGGATTTTGTACTTGACCAGGAGAATTTTAAAAGTAATTCTTTCTTTCACCGGAAGCCAGTGTAAACTCTTCAAAACTGGAGTAATCAAATACGCCGCTTAAATTGGTTGCTTTGTAACCCTTTGCCTCCACAGAGTATTAGAAGTAAAAAGACATAAGGTCTAAACTGTCCGCATAAAGAAAATAAAGAGTAGTCCATAGGTAACTACTACTCTATAGCATTCATTGAACATACTATTTGTAACAACAAGTTTATGTATAAGGGTAACTGGTATTTGGCTACGAAGGGCATTCCCACGGGAGGGGTGCTGTCACCGCTGCTTGCTAACATTACAATGACATACGTTCTTAATAACGTATTGTTTAACAAGGAGGATGATGTCAACGCCAATCCCCGGGGGTTTCCAGGGTATCATGCGTTTTATTGATGATTTGGGTGGTAGATGGGTTGGTCCTACTGAGCCCTTCCACAAATGGGTACAATGGCTCAATGGTTGTACTAAACCAAAGTATGGGATAGAATTTACCAGTAGAATTGGGAATGAAGTAGAGTTTCTAGACATTCTCATAAGTTTTGATCCACTAGGTAATCCCATTACCGATTTGTTTGTCAAGCCCACTGATGCGCGAAGATATTTGTCACCTGAGTCGTGCCATCCAGGTCATACTTTTAACAGTGTGGTTTATTCCCGAGGCATACGCCTTAGACGTATCATCTCCAACAATGAAAAGCTTTTGCTCAGATTAGACGAGCTTGCTGATGCTTTTATTATCAGTGGTTACAACAGAGGGTCGGTTAAACGTATTTTGAACAAGATAGCCTCCAAACCCCGGGTTCTGTCGTATAACAGGAGAAATCAAGAGAACAAAAACATAGTACCTTGGGTTATTACGTATGGTCCAGGTGCTAAGCAAACCAGGGAATTTGTTCTACAGGGCTCCAAGATCTTGGACAAATCACCCATTTGGAGGGATTTAGGAGCTCGTGTTATGATTTGTACACGCAGGGCATCCAATTTAAGAGACCTTTTGTACAAACGTAAGGCTATTTCTTTGTCTATTCTGGGTGAGAGCAAAGGGACAATTCCATGTGGGGTAAAGCGATGTTTATCCTGTAATTTAATTAATCCCATCAACACCGTAAATAGTACCACTACAGGGAATGCTTTTCGTATTAATTGCAAATCTTCATGTACTTCTAGATGTTTAGTTTATATGGCAGAATGTATATTTTGTAAAAAACAATATGTAGGTAACACAACCCAAAAGTTGCGTGACCGCATAACTGGGCATAGAAACAGCAAGGAGTCTGCCCTTAAAATTCATTTAGATTCCCATAATTCCACTTTTAACCAAACATGTAAGTTTGTAGTATTAAGCCATTCTTCTCCTGAGAAGTTAAATGAGTTAGAGTCCATTTGGATAAGTAAGTTGCGCACTAGTGAACCTGATGGCCTTAATAGGGTTGATCCGTGTGCATTACGCACTGGCATTACTTAAGTTTAAAAATATCTCGACACACCCTACCTGTACTGTAATATCATGTTACTGGTCGTTGCCATTTCAAATGTTACTACACTGAAGAGGACCGTTAAGGTCGAAAGGCCTATGTAGTTTATTAAAATCGTAGCTGTATGGCGATACACAACTTGTTCTTTTTAGTATAATTGAACAGTTACACTTTGACATTTTATCCACAGCCGTGATTAACAACATGACAGAGGTACTGCTTAACGGGTATCATAACACAGGGCTTAAAGGAGAAACTACCTTGTGTAGCACAATGAACAGTAGCACAGAACAGTATCGCTCAACAGCCTTCCGAATAGTAAACCTTCCACTAAGCCAGAACGTTCTTGTACAGCATAGTTAGCAAAACTATGAAAATGATGTTAGAACTGAACAGCTCTCTGGATTTTTTAAAATCATCCACTGGTTAAAAAAATAGGACAACATTAACAAACAGTGCCACAGAAATTGGAAAATATTACTCAATACATGGGCTGATGACATCACACAAGGTGGCATTTTCAAAAGGCGTCCATCTTGGATCCGCCATCTTTGAATTCCTGATTTTTCCCACAACTTTATAATTAGAAAAACCACAAAAATTGACCAAAAAGTAATCAGAACCACAAAGGACCACTTCAATGATCTGAAACTATAAAATTTTCTCCAAGAAGTTAATTTATTCATCAAAAAATAGGAAACTCCATTGCCATGGTAACATAAAATTCCATGAATAACGACGTGTCCTGTACCGAGCTGTTTCCCAGAATAAAAATTTCAGGAAAACTCGGGAAGTTTGATGGCTTTTGCTGGCGTATTTAAAAGTTAAAAACGTCCAAAGTCCGCATAGGCAAAACATCTAATATAAGGTCTAATTCAGAAGGTAAAGCATCTTAAACCGCTCTAGCTACAGATAATAAAAGGAATAATAACTATTGACCATTATAGCTTTGGCCCACAAATAATCAAGTTATCACTTGCAACCTGCTTTTTGGCTTTCAAAGGTTCTTTCTTCACTGGAACCTAAAAGACCAGAAAATTTTTAATTAGCATGACATTCACAATGAGAAGAAAATTAAACTGATGATAAACTGCAAAGTGAAGAGAGAATACACTGATAGAGTGATTCCATCTTTGTGTAGTGTTTCGAACATCTGAAGATACTTTGCGCTGTTGTTGTAACTCAGCGTTGTCCGAGTTTGCGTTTGCTATGATTTACCTAAAGGGGTAGGGGGTATAGTTAGTTACTATGCATATATGTTCCCAACGTTTTAGCGTTTTACAAGCTTACCTCTTAAGTGCACAGCAGGTTATTACCGATATGATGACAGCCAGACACAGCAAACCAATGGCCACGGACAGCAAGACAAGGATGATCTTCGCCTGGCGACCTGCGATGACAAAAAACGCAAGACAAAGATGATCTTCGCCTGGCGACCTGCACTTTCCTGGATACACCTGTAGGAAGACTAATGGCGCTGTTATACGAAGCAATTTTTTCCTGCAACTCGCAACGCAACGCAAAGAACTTGCGAGAAAAGTTGCAGACGATATTACTTGTGTCACACCCTGTCCTCGCAGCAAACAAATGCGTTGGGAGTTGCAGGAAAAGTAAATATTTTGGTCTTGTACTTTTTCGCAACGTTGTGGGATACGTTGCAGCAGTAACATTTGTTGTACAACTTGTCTCCTAATTCTTTTGGCAACATTACGTCGCCGCGATGAGTATCAGCACCTTGAGCAGTAGTTTTAATTATAGTCTCAGCCAAACAATATGTTTGACAGCATTACACCCCACCTCACTGAAAGTTCAACATCTAGGCCTTTTCGCAGTTAACTTTTCACGTTTGCACTACAATGTATTTGAACGTGGGTGTGAGGCAGTTTCGGGCAAAAACTGCAAAATTGCCCGAAAGTACCTCAAGTCCATGTTCAAAAAGATTGACATGCAAATGAGGAAAGTCAACTGTGAAAAAGGCTATTGTCTTTATAACCACCCCTCCACCCAGAAGCAAATACTTCCACTTCCACCCTAAAACTCGAGCGACTACTGTAAGTCAAAATTCAAGGGAAAAAATGCCATTTGTAAAAACCAAACAATAGCACAAAATGAACATTTGATCCCATAGAATGAGCGGTCCGCATGCCTGTGGACAAGGAATGAGCGTAAACTTATGTGGTTTCAAATTAGATAAAATAATATTATTATGGTTGCAACTGATCGTGTAGGTGTTGTGTTGGTCTTGTGTGAATTAAGAATTTATTTACGTCTAAATGCCGTCTTACCTTTTTAGGTAAATACGTGTAGCGTCAAAATACGCGTCCTGATTTTAGCCTTCAATAATATCAGGATAAGTCTTGCATTGGCACTGGCGTATATTTTACTGTGGGTATCGTCAGCTTGTCATCAAAGTAAATTGTAATTTACCCTTGTTAACACTTTAAGAGAGCATGCACATTTTACAAATGGCTTGGTCGATAGATTAAGCATCTTGGAAACCTCTTTTTAACATTTGAAATTTTTTGGAAATATATACGAGGAGAGATAGAAAGGCGAGGTCATTCAGGGTTCGTTCGTCTACTGCAAAATGTAGCCCTCTATAAAACCTCCCCTCTCAAATCAAACCAAAACACTTACCACCTTCATCACTGGCTTGTTTTTCACTTGTCCCATCACTCAGCTTTACAGCAGAAGAAACTAATGATGTTGGCTTTGTCGCCGATGGTGCCATGGACTGTAAAATTGAAGGTCCGAGGGACTGTAACATTGACGGTGCAATGGATGGTGACGCAGAGTGTGGCATCGACTGTGACGAAAAGTGGGACGCAGAGTATGACACCAATTGTGACGCAGAGCGTGACATGGATAGTGACATTGACTGTGATACTGATTTTGACGTTGACTGTGACACCGATGGTGATACAGACTGTGACACTGATGATGACATCGACTGAGACGCAGAGTGTGACATCGATTGTGACGCAGAGCGTGACATGGATGGTGACATTGACTGTGATACTGATTTTGACCTTGACTGTGACACCGACAGTGATGCAGACTGTGACAGTAATGATGACATCGACTGGGACGCAGAGTGTGACATTGATTGTGACGCAGAGTGTGACAAGGATGGTGTCATTGACTGTGGTACTGATTTTAACATTGACTGTGACACCGATGGTGATGCAGACTTTGACCCCGATGGCCATACAGATTGTGATATTGATGATGACATCGACTGGGACGGAGAGTGTGTCATTGATTGTGACGGCGAATGTGACAAGGAAGGTGACATTGACTGTGATACTGATTTTGACTTTGACTGTGACACCGATGGTGGTAGAGACCGTGACATTGATGATGACATCGACTGGAACGGAGAGTGTGACATCGATTGTGATGCAGAGTGTGACAAGGATGGTGTCATTGACTGTGATACTGATTTTGACATTGACTGTGACACCGATGGTGATGCAGACTGTGACATTGATGGTGACATCGATTGTGATGCAGAGTGGGACATGGATGGCGACATTGACTGTGACACTGATGCTAAAACACAGAAAAAGAACTGACGTTAGAGTAGAAAGCACGAAAACCTTACAAGGGTCACCCTTTTTAATCTGGTCTTTCTCGCGTGAAACGACTGTTCGCAGAGGTAGACGTAAGGTATTTTCCTGAGCCGTGATTTGCCATATTTGTTTGGCGTGGAAGTGAGATGGCTGTTTTCTGCCTCAGGCTGAAAGATGATTTGCTAAATAGCTGTGAGCTGTAATTTTACATAATTGTTATCTTTGAAGCGAGAATTTAGTTTTCAATTTGTCTTGAAATGTGATTGTGTAGCCAACAAGCAAAATGTGTGAAAGATGATAAATTGGAACGTAAGTGAAATGACTCGTGTGGGTGAGGGCACAAAAAGCCTGCGCTGACTTTGAGCGTTTATAACATTTTTTTTTAATATGCAAGAAAACTCCACCAAACTCTGTGACATTTCTATAATTTTTGAGGAAAACAATTTGGTATGACATGTTATTGTTTTGCAAATTTGGTGTCGTCATGGCAACCATATTTTGACAGCCAGTTTTTCAGAATTTTAAATGATAATTTTTCATTTCATTGCGCTAACTTTTACATTTTTAGACCATTTAATGTTCTTTTGTTGTTTATGACTATCTTTGGGCCAATTTTGGTGACGGTCTTTGGGGTTGTTAGAAAATTAAATTATGAAATTCAGTTTTGGTTGATCCAAGTTTGAAGCTGTTGGAAAAGCAGGGCGTAATCTCATGTCATGTGACGCCATCAGCTCATATTGCGTACCTTTTAGACGTGTTATGCACCATCTAAGTGCTTAAGACGATTTCCGCTCAACGTTCGAGCAGTAAGTGCAAAAATTAAGTTACCAAAAAAATACTTGCAGCACTGTCACATTTTGAGAACAGATAAGAAGAACTTATCGTTACTTTTGCTCCCAAGCTGACCCCGCGAGAGAAAATTGGATTTGAATTTATCCATATTTCAATCAAAAAGACGCTTCATGTCAGTTCAAAACAAAATGGCGCCCGTTTTTAGCATACTTTAACGAGATTTGAAATTAATTTTCTTGAGAATGCTTGAGAATTTCATCGCGGGGTCACTTGGGAAAGTGAACTAGAGTGAGATGTTTCAAATAGCATTTAAAATGTTACCGTGCTATGAGTAGTTTTTTGGTAAATATTTTTTGCACTTATTGCTCGAACGTTGAGCGGAATCCGTCTTAATACTCTTGAAGTCAAGGAGTGGGCGGGGGTGGGGGGGATTTTGTGCCCGCCATTTCACCCTTGGCTTGCAAACTCGTAAAAAACCCAGGCTGGCTCACTGGGAACCAGAAAATGACTCTATGACCTTTTGTTTGGGCCTTTCAGGTGTATAAAGAAATAATAGTATCCTACATGTTCAGTTTGTGATATTTCAAACTCGTTCAAGATAACCTGGTCAATTTTAAAATTACCCACCAAATATAACTGCAACTCATACTATTGTAAAGCATGAGATAGCTCATACTATATTAATTTTATAGGGGAAACCACTGAATTCATAAAAAGAAAGCCGTTGTTTTCTTTACCTAGTGGAGTAGTGGTCAGGAGTGTCGTCATCGTAAAGTTCTCAGCATTGCATCCTGTATGATTGCAGCATTCGAACGAACAAGATTGAAGTTGACCATCATACTCAGAAGAGTTCAGGGAAAAACACGCTTGATCACAAGGTAAGGAGAAGATGAAATCGCTGGGATAACATCCTCTTTCCGGAGCGGATATATTTGGATTTATCTTGAACTGGAGAGTGTAACAGACGTCACCTGGTAAGCATTCCGTTAGTACCGACGCACCGACGCATCCTATTCCCACGGGGAGGTAATCATAGCACGCAAAGCAGGTCAGAGCTGCTAAAATAAACAAGAAAATACAATCAAAACATATAACCTTGAGGAAAGCTCCAGGAATGAGGATATAACATCAATATATCTCCTATTAATTGCTCTACAAACAAGAACCTTTATTTTATAAGACCGACAAGGCTGAGGTATGCCAGCATTTTACTAAGCAAAATACTAAGAACATGGCCAGGTTGAGAATTAGAACAGAACGACTTAATTATCTCTCTCTGTCTGCCCTGAGGGAGGGTTTGTAGGCTCCGACTGCTGATGTAAATGGCCTGATTCACGCCCCTCTTACCGACAAGTTCTTGACTTTATCCAGGATCAAATTGAATGGTCTTTGAGAACTTGATGGCCCGATCTATTTAGAAACTTCGCCATATGGAGCAACCTGCTAAAGAGCTGAGTTACGGGAAGAACTGTGCCCGGAAATATCAAGTCCCGTATTTGCCTCAACTAGTCAACAGACCAGGACGGAAGGGTACAAAATTTTAATTTTCCTGAATTACAAAGTTTAGACCTATAAAATTTAAGAACGTCTCAATTTTATGCTCTTTTTCGTCGAGGCATTTCTTGTGTTATGTACCGATCAATTTGAAGCTTCAACATCCCCCCGGGCATACCCCGGGCATTTGACTGTGATTCTTGCCCGGGGAGGGGGGGGGGGGGGGCATTTGAACGTTGCCTTGAAAGGGTGCGGAATTTGAACCAGATTTATCTCTTGTTCTAGTGTAATACGCCTGTGAGTTTTTTCTGTTTTTGCAGGGTTTGCCGGATTTCCAAGATACAATTTCGCCTTTGTTAGTAAATAACTCTTTCAAAAGTGTCTTTAAACAAGTTTGGAGGTGTCATTACGGCATATCTCACTCTGAAAAGCTTGAACAGTGTTTGATTGAAGACGAAATTTGTCTTTGAGAAGAGGGATCTCAGTACTCATTGGTGGGGCATTTGAACGGCCGTTTTGCCCCGAGGGGAGGGAATTTGAACAAGCGAATCTTCAAAAGTTCAAATGGCTGGGGGGTTGCCCGGGGGGTGTAGAAGCTTCAATTTGACTGCTACATTATCTGAACCAACGTTTATTAAACCATCAGTTAAAACCACGAGCTCTTCTTGACTTAAGGACAGAGCCTCCTTTTGTTACTGCGCATACGCTTTGCGCATCACTGGATACCTCCTAATACAAATGTATTTTTACACGGTTTATAACAAAGCGGAAGAAGCTGATGTTAGCAAAAGCTATCATTTTGTTACTAAGTTGATTTCGTGCAAATTCGCGAGACTAAAATTTCGCGATTTCGCAGGAAAATCGCGAACAAACAGTGGACAAGCACAATCATTTAGACTGCATAGATCGCCTTTTGGAGGTTTGTGGACAATCGATATGCATCTTTCAGTTCAGATTTCGGCATGCAGCTGCAAGACTTGGATACCTGGAATTTTCCTAAAAAACAATTACAATTGAAACTTTTCGAACTCATTTTTCAATTTTCCTCGAAAAGTTGAACTTGAAATCTTACGAATTCATTTTTCAATTTTTAATATACATGATAATAAGATAAAATAACAACTGAATACCAATGAAAATCTTTCATTATTACCTCGCCGTTTGTTTCCCTTTAACAGTGTGAATATTCTTCTGCATTTATTCTTTCCATTCTTGTTCAGTTACTAAATTTGAGCATTAAGGTCAGGCGAATACGAGCAACAATTTCGTGCAACTTGTGGAGCAACAAATGCGAAGAAAAGTAGACGTTGCTTCTACATTTTGCAGCAAGAGAGTTTTTTGTACACAGAGGTGGTTCTCTATATACGCGCAGTGCGCAATCTCAACGTGCAACGCTACATTGTCTCGCGACAAGTTGTGAAATGATACAGTGTGACCATTCATCATCATCATCATCATCATCATCATTATTATTATTATTATTGATGTATATACAAGGCTAAAAAAGATAAAAAGGGAGGGTGTATAAACAATTAAAAGGAACCAAACGTTTTCGGCATGTATGTCATCATCAGGGTTAAAAGGCCGTTGAACACTCTGCGAAGTTAAAAGGCCGTTTAACACTCTGCGAACACACACTGTGAACAGGGTAATATAATTTTAGTGCTAGTTTGTCCTATACAGGGTCTGAACTTCTCCTACAGAGGCTGAAGTATAGTTGCACGATTGTCGTTGTTAAATATGGCTCATACAGTATCCAGCATTCCTAGATCGGAGCCGTTTGCCGGTCTTTAAACACTTTAAAATTATGTGCATCTAGAGAGTGTGTAATTCGCCATTTGTCCTAAACAGGGACCTAAAATGAAAGTTGTTTTTTCAGAACAGGGTTGGTATTTTAAGGAATTTTTTGTCCTAAACAGCGTCAGGGTTTCAGAGCCTCAGCGGCACCCCAACACCCAGACATCGGTCATGCGACCCCCCCCCCCCTTGATATTAGAACCGAAAATGGATGGATTTGCTTCTAGCATGCCAAGGCCTCCCAGCTTAGCTTGGTATAACAACGCACCAGCCATGGGTGCCATGGATTGATCGTTCCACTCATTTCACTGCTTTCAACAACCGGGTGAAAAACACTCTTGTTTCGACGAGCTCTTTATTTCAGTGACTTTTTTTTTCAAGAATCCTATCTATTGCCGTGAAGGTCAACAGTTTCTTAACCCTTTAAGCTCTGATGCAAAACTCATATTCTCCTTTAGTGATCTCCATATGTTTCTTATGGAACTAGTAAGGAGGATTTGTCTAAATATCAAGACATCTGATCCTTGGTTATCACTTTCTTTATTAATATCAATATCGCATTTGAAAAGTTCTCTTTGTTCACTCTTTCGAGAAAACAAAATAGCACCACAAGTTGAGATACTGTGTTTAAAAGCCTCCCGGACAATATGTTGTGCATGAATATTTTGACTGTTGTGTTTTGTCAGTAAGCCAACCGTTAAGTTCCTCAGTTCAGTCTCAACAGCAGGGATCCTTTTGTGTGTAGGTCCACTGCTACTTTCATTTATTATTCAATGTTGAGTACGAAATGTTGATTTTTTTTATAATTAATGAGTGACATAAATTGTTGTTGATGTTGGTCTCCAGCTCGTAAGGGCTTTGAGGGGCATGATGAGAGAAGTGGCTGTAACCTTTGACTAAACATTCAATCATAAATGTAAGTAGCAGTGGACCCACACACAAAAGGATTCCTGCTGTTGTCAGACTGAGTAACAACATTCAATTTGGAAGTGTTACGCACTGGTTGTGGTAAATGGTGATATCTGTTATTGATTTTAATGAAAACTATCATTCGAATCTGGTTGTAAAGATGACAAGAGAATAGGAAACGTTTTCTCTTTCGTCTAAACGACAAAAAGAACAGATTTTCAACTGTAAGTTTCTAGTGTTTTATTTTGTCTGGCAGTTCAAATTGTTATGTAAAGCACTTCCAAGCCGAAGTTTATTTGGTTTTTTTCGTGAGCAGGGTTTTTACTTAAATCTAATGAAATCTACGTTTTCAACGTTCAAGGCCTTTGACGTGCAATTATGAAAATAAGGTAGAACTGTGCTTTCCAAGGCCGGTTTTATCATGTCAGCTCATGTCATGATCATGTCGCCCTGCATGTAGTATCAGCAAATGACGCTGTCGTTTTCGACCTACACGAGCCACATCGTAGCTGTCACTAGACATTTTCTTTGAATACCTTTAACTCCTTGAAACGAACGGAGTTACTGTTTACATACTGGTTATTTAATTAAGTTACTTTTTTGCCCTTCAAGCGTCTACACAGATTGGTAAAACGGAATTGTCTGGTTTTTGTAATGGTTGCAACAGAAAAACGTTTAATTTCGCTGTCTTTTTTGGCGCTTATTGTGTCGCTGTGAAATTTCGATTCCTCATTTCAGTCGCCTGTCGCTCATTCGGTCATCCGATGTCGCTAGTTTTTTAGATAATGTCACCTGTTCCAGTTTAGCTTAACTCGGCAAAGCCTCGAAGCTTGTGACCTCGAATTATGAAAACAACTGCATGTGCGACCTTGACACGACCTTCTAACATGCCTGTTGAAAGAAGCAGCCAAGAGAAAACTAAGAGAGGTATCTCAAACATCCTTTAGTTCAAACCAACACCAAAATAAGAGAAGGCTCAACACTTTTGGTACTTTACACCCGTTTCATGCCGCCCTATCAAGTCTTCAATCTTCCCTTAAAAACTGTCATCATCTACGAGAGAACATAGCTGACATTTTTCAAACTTGATTTTTTGTAGTAAAATAGTTTATACAACTTACCTTGGCTCATCGAGACCCCTCCGGCCAGGAACACAAGCATCAAGATAACAGCCATAGTTCTCAGTTAACAGTTAAGAGAACAGTTTAGTTAACAGCCGCAGTGGAAGACACGGAGCGCATATCTTGGCGAACAAATTGTTATTGAATGAATCAGCAATTGTTTCCACGTCGACTACGATCACTAGAAAATTAATGAAAATGTCGTATTTGAAATTTTTTCTCTGTTCACTCTTTTGCAAAAAAACAAAACAGCACTGCAGGTTAAGATACTGTGTTCAAAAGCCTTTATTTTAAATTGGTCACGCTGTAGGATTTCATCAACACGTTCAAAACTTAGATCCACTAATGTCTCAACATGTCCCAAAGCCCTTACAGCCAGCGACCAATGCAACATCAACAACAATTTGTTTTATTATTCCCATATGTATTGGTGGTATCAACTCCTAATTTATAAAAATCCGCATTACAATAGTTAAGTTATATCAAACATAAAATTGTGGACTCAACATTGAATCATCAATGAAAGCAGCAGTGGACCTACACACAATAGGATCCACGTTGTTAAAAAGAAACAAAATTTTAGGAGTGGTATCTAAGTCACTGATGCGGTGATGTCTGCCGTGCAGTTTATTTCATCACGCAATTTCATGCGAGTATGCCGGGTTGTAACGGTGACAAGAGAACAGGAGAATCCCTTTAACCCTTTCACTCCCAAGAGTACCTAAAATCAAAATTCAAGACAAATCCCAAATTTCATTTGTAAAATACTGAAATATAAAAAAGTGTCATGTGAAAGTACTGCTGAAGAGGTTTCATTTGAATGGAAACACTACAGGATTTCATCCACAGACTCAGATGTCAGAATCACCTTAATGTCGCTATAACTGACTCTGGGAGTGAAAGGGTTAATTGCCCTGCGGGTGAACAGATCTTTGTGGCGCACAGTGGGGTTCCAAATGTCGGATTACTTGTGCACGCTGTATTGGAATGAAAATTAAGAATCTAAAAATTGGCATTTTATTACAACTTGCACTGGCTTACGTCCCTCTAAGAGTCAATAAAATCTAATAAAATACAAAAATATGCTAATAAATTGTTTCGTTTGAAAACAACAAAAACAAAATACATTGTTAATATTATCTTTTTATCTCGAGTTAACCACAATGCAGTAATATGCATTAGTTACCCTAAGTCATGTACTTTGCTCCTGACTCTGTATGAGCCTCCCGTACTGATGAGAATTCCTTTTTAGATGATGTCATCGGTTAAAGCGTGAAAGCATGAAAGAGTGGATGAGTCATTGTTTCGGACGTAATGTCTTTCGCCCCCTCCAGTCTCCGCTCTGCTCCATTTGAGGGTGAAAAAGGCCTCTGTGGAGGAGAAAGGGTGCCGCCCTTACGAACATCTCTAGCCAAACAAAAACTGAACTCCAGCCTGTTTTGGTGAAATGCGATCTAATAAAGGGCTCCTATGAGCCAACTCGTGAGTGCAAAAAAAACGAAATAAGGATTTTTCACTAAACGAAGGCTCAGTTCCTAACATGTAGAATAAAGGCTCTGTTTGATATAGTTTCACGTTTCTCTTACAGTACAGGTTGTATAACTGTAGACATCACCTCTGAAACACCACAGCTCTTTATCTTTCATATCGCATGTATGGTATGTCATCTAAACAATTCTCCAGATAATAGGTACTTGTGGTCGTTCAGTGCGCAAGCGACAACTGTTTTATCTCACGATATTTCGAAGCCACTTAGTATCTGTTTTCGGTGTACGTTTTTTTTTTTCGTATAAAAAGTATAAAAGTTTGGATAACAGTCTCTTGTTTCGTTTGTATTTGTCTTAAGTTTTCGTTATCATCTTCGCCTGTTTCGTTTATTCTTTAAACCCTTAGGCAGAAGAAAATAAACTTTCAATTGTCAAATGGTAGATTTTGTGACGTCACATTCAAACCCTTAGCTTCTTAAATTTGCACTTTACTCAGGTATTCGTATGGCTCAGTAGAACGTGCAGGACTTTGAATCCAAGAAAGCCTCTCCTGGGGTAAGAGTTTGTGTCCTGCAAGAGAACTTAACAAAACTCCTTTTTAAGGGGGCAAAACTATACGTGGATGCCTTTTTTCCCCAGTGTTTTAGCCTTTTTTCTTAATTATCTCCATGAGATTTCATTCAATCAAAAAATGCTATCATAGGGTCATAGTGCGAGTTCCCATAAAGCCCCTTTCTCACATACACGAATTTTCATACGGTCGTTCACGATTTTGGAATTTTTAAAAATCGCAGTGGCGTCGGGACGAAATTCGTGGTCGACCGTAGCAATTCGTGGTGCGCCTTAATGGACCGTGACGACACCTGAAAGGACCACGATGTTTTTGGACATGTCCAAAAAAATCGTGGTGCATCGTAGCACAAACAAATTCCTATACAAACGTAACACCTTCGTAGTAGCATCGTAGTACCACCGTAGCGTTGCCGTGGTCGACTGCAACAGCATCTTGGTGATTCGTGATCGATCACATTGGACACCTCACCGACGGCAACCCAAGACTACGCCACGATGCCAGGACGATGCCACTACGATGGCTCGATGAGCTAGCGCGATCTAGCAAGATACTGGCAAGACGTCAACAAGAACCAATTTCAGTTCCTGTTCCAAAACCCTGGTCACTTCCTGTTTGTACCACGTGACTATATGGATCATGGGAAAGGTGACACCTACCAAATCGCATGATGCCGACGCACAGAAAGAATAGAAAGCGTACAGTTGTTCCATTTGCGACGAACGAGCCCTCTCCGGTTGGCCCAGACCCATCAATTAATGTCCCATCAGTTGCAGCAGAGGTGGTAGTGCACTGTGAACCTTCCAAAGAATCGATGTTGACACGGATGAACCCTCATCATGTGGCCTTCGTAAACAACAAGAACAATCAATCACCTGCTTTTCCACAATGACATGCTGTTGTGCGGACGGACTGGAGGCACGTGAAGAAATTTTGAATGCATCGTCTCCCACGGATGAGGTAACACATCAGGAGGATCAAGATGAAGATCAACCGAAAAGCAAAAAAATTAAAAAGGGAACGGATTGATAAATATTCACTGACGCTCAAGAGGTCGACCTATCCGAGTGGTACAAAGACCATGAACTCTTCTATAACAAGAAGTTAAAAATCTACAAGGACACACAGCAGAAGCAGCGCCTCCTGGAAGAGAAAGCAGCCTCCTTACGCCCACCGTGTACTGGTAAGTGTCCACATGTGCCCAAAATTTACAGTAACTTTAACTTAAATTTATAATAAACAAAACACAATGCTGATTATGATGATGATGAATATCATGATGGCAGAGGTCGCTTAAATATTTCATGTACTTCGCAATAACTTTGTTCGAGGATTTCCACTTTAGCTGATTTGTTATTGATCATATAGTAATATTTAAAAAATGAAATTTCCTTATTTCAGTTAACCAATTGAAGCTGTTTTTCTCGAACATGCGTACCCGGTATGGAAAGCTCAAGAACATGAAGTCAGTGCAGGCTGCACCCGAGTTCACGGAGCGGGATCAGTATATTTTTAATTCGTTCCAGTTCCTAGACAGGCATATCAAAAGAGTGGGTAGCCGCCAATCGGCCAAGGTATACAGGCATCAACATAAAAATGTACACTAAAATGTACATTACAAAATAACACAAACCAATGACTATGTTTCAAGGCACAAGCACAACATGTATTATCTATTTGTTCACACATCCTCAACAGGGCTGGGCAATGTTAATGTATTATGCGCCATTCATACTAAGTAATAATTGTTGTAGTGCCATAACATTGGATTTTATTCGTAATGTAATATTGCTTTACAGTGCTGCTACTGTTACCGGGGCCACCTCGACAAAGTTAACCAATCACAAAGCGGAACGGGAACAATAGATTCCAAAATTTTCAACTTGAATAATGAAATGTCGAGTACAGCACAATGATATTTTAACTTCAAAATGTTGGAATCTATTGTTCCCGTTCTGCTTTGTGATTGGTTAACTTTGTCGAGGTGGCCCCGGTAACAGTAGCAGCACTGGAACACCTATTGTCGACATGTTTATAACGGTTCTAACATTGGTTTACTACTTACAGTAATACTATAGCATTTAGAGTTGCTTTATATTCTATTTTGTCACGCAGCACAATGTTCCTCAACACAATATGTACGGAACTTCTGCTAAATTAACTTGGTTTCATCAAGGACTTCTGGACAAGGCAGACGGCCTCTCAGGCTGCTACATTTCATGTGGATCACCTGCAAAATCCAAATATGACGGATGTTAATTCTGCGTATTCATAATATATTTTATGTTCCTGTTACAGTTCCCTAAAGTGTCTGGTCGCAAACCATCCACTTCCACAGCTGCTGATAGAAACTCAGAGGGAGATGGACTTAGTGATGAGGACATTGACGATATTGGTGACATCACTCGCATCCCTCCCATACGGGAGGAGGAACCTGAGGCCACAGCTGCTGTAGAGGAACCACAACGTAAGGCTAAATCCAAGGGCAAGGGGAAGTCAGCTGGGAACGGAGATAGCACAGACACTTTGGTTGAAACACTTTTAAAGAGGGCAGACAAAGCCTCTGAAGAACGCAAGGCGATGATGCAGCCCAAATCAACACAAGAAAAAGTGGTCAACCAATTTTGCTCCTATTTGTCGACTCAGCTCAATCAGATTAAACCTGAATTGTGGTTTGACTTCACCATGGCTTGTCAGAGGCTGGTACACACCTATGTTACGCGGTCTGAGCAGAAACCTTCAGCGTCATATGAAGTTTACCATCAGCATCAGCTTCCAGATCAGCCGCAACAACCGGCACAAGCTTATCGACAGAGATCGCTCAGTACACCGCCAGGCTCAGTGAGTTACACAGCCCTTGGACCAGTCGCTGGATATGGTCAACATCTACCTCAAAGCCCAGGGTGCTATAAACCCTCATTTGCTTTTCCCTGAATTGCCAATCTGAATATGTTCTATCCAATACTACCAGTGGTGCCTTCCTCGGTGACACCACCAACTTCATCAGAGGCAGGAACTGCACAGAACATTTCTCAAGCCATGAACCTAACAGGCCTTTTAGATTGAAATGTGAACTGTCAGCAAGAACCTGAACAAACATTTTTGACTTTTTGCTCTTGCGAAATCTTTTGCCCATGTTCAACTTGTGTATTATGTATAATACACCTGTTGCCATTAATTTGCTGTTGTCGCCTGCGAATTTATGGTGGCTGATATATAACATTATCAGATACTAAAATGAGTTGATAATTGGTGTTCGGTTTGTCTTATGACATAATGAATGCTTTGTAATAAATGTTTATTCAGTACCTTTTCCAAATATTGATTATAAATGTAATACTACACATCAGATCATTTTCTCCTGCCATGAGACCTTGCCGATGGGAGTGTTGTAATAGTCCTTGAGGTAGTTTCGCTGGATTTTCGCTACCTTTGCAGAAGTATTCCTCCCAATAGTCTGCAGGCCCACGAGTGTTTCCTCGTCCCACCAGGCACCAGGGATCACATTATGGGTATCTGGATCCTCCACATCTGCCACGTGTGCATGTTGCTGTAAGTACCGGATGGCTAACAGGTTATGCATGATACAACACGCCATCACAATGCTCTGCACTCTGTGTGGGTGCTGTTGCATTGTGGTCAGCATGCAGCGAAAACAGTGTACCAAAATGCCGAAAGCGTTCTCCACAACTCTCCGTGCCCTTGACAGCCTGTAGTTGTAGATTCTCTGTTTAATGGTCATACAGCGGTGGGGGTAGGGTTTCATGAGCCATGTTCTAAGGCCAAAAGCATCATCACCCACAATATAATATGGCAGTGGCTAATTATCCTTGGGAAGTGGTTCGGGTTCAGGGAGTTTCAGATTGCCTGTTTGCAATGCACCAAACAAATCACATTCTTTGAAGATGGTGCTATCGGAGCAATTTCCATTTGCTTCCCACGTCGGTGAACAAGAACTTGTATTCTGCATCAACAAGGGCGAGTAAAATCACTGAACGAAAACCCTTATAGTTATAATAGAGTGATCCAGCAGAAGGAAGACAGCGTAGGGCCACATGCTTCCCATCGATGGTGTTGTGAAAGTTCCATCTTTTCGAAAACTTATCGGCTACCTCTTTCCATTCCTCGGGGCTGTTTGGGCAATGCATCACCTCATCCGAAAGCTCCAGTACAATGGCATCACAGGTCTCAGGAATGATTTTACTGATCGTGTTGTGCGCCACCCGGAACCCATACTGAAGACTTTTATAGGAATCACCTGTTGCCATGTAGCGCAGAGTTATTGCAATTCTTAAACCTGGCTCCAGGGACTTACGCCAAAAGGTAGTATTTTTCTGTAGATGGGGTCCAATGCGGTCCACTAATTCGTTAAAAAGTTCAGGGGTTACTCGCAGAAAGTTCTTATAACCTCGAGGGTCCTCTCGATTTAATTCAACCAGAAGGTTTTCGTACTGATCAAAAACAGGACGACGCAGGAGCCATGGTTTAACCCCAACTTCTCTTTGCCTTTGCCTTTGACGTCGACGCTGGACTCTATCACGAACAACCAAGGCAGCAACAGCCAACAAATTTCCCTCCTCCTCCAGAAAAGCAGCTTGCATATAATCCAGGTTATCATACATGATGAAGATGCAGAATCATACGGATTTGGGAGGAGAATTATAACGACAGTATGCAACTACCCATCTGATATCGATATCGATCGCATCGCATAAATCACAAAAACTTCGTACTGGCGTCTTGGCACATCGTAGTGAAGCCGTATTGTAGTCGTAGTACCCTCTTCCTTATTCGTTGTAGGCCGTGACCAATCATAATGATATCGTAACTGTACCCAAGTATTCGTGGCATTGCCACGATGCCGTGGTAATGCCATATAATTACCGTACCACATCATGACGTCGTCTTGCTAGCGTCTTATTACCTTCTTCACAAGACGTGGCACTCGAGTGACCTTGAAATTGCCACGATAGGCCGCGATTTTTAAAAATTCCAAAATCGTGATCGACCGTACGAAAATTCGTGTATGTGGGAAAGGGGCTTAAATCTGAAGGCATTATTTCTCGATTTTCAAAGTAAACAGAAAGAAAGAGAAGGGAGAGGGAAATTTTCAGCCAATGAAAAAAGGCGAAATTCAGACCACGATTCAGGTTTTATTTAATATCTCGACAGGTATTTACAGCAATGTGGTCTACAAT
This sequence comes from Siderastrea radians, assembly GCA_964017195.1. Lineage (NCBI taxonomy): Eukaryota > Metazoa > Cnidaria > Anthozoa > Scleractinia > Rhizangiidae > Siderastrea > Siderastrea radians. The sequence continues at coordinate 32,397,015 of OZ024896.1, read as the reverse complement.
ATCTCATTTGAAAGGGGATAAAATGGGCTTCTCAGAATAAAATATATCTCATAAAAACACAAACTATTTCTGAAAAAAAATCTTACTTAACGTAAAACAGCATAAATTATTCATATATTTGAGGAAAAAAGTAAATTCTTCCAAAACGATGATATATAAATTGTATTTAGATGTTAAAAAGAAAAATGTTCCATATCATATCAGCAAAACGTCCTGAAAATTTGGCTGAAAAAGAACAAAACTGAATTTAGCTATGATTTTTTATCTCAAGCATTCTAGGAATTTGACCTATTAGTATTTCTCCATAGCAACCATATAATCATCTTAGCGTGGGATTGAATTACGCGTCCCTCTTCGCTCGACCAAAATCGCTCAAAAAAAGGTTTCCTGCAAAATTATCGCGCTGTTCACTCTCAACAAGAAAAGCCCCAGGGGCATTAGACCCCGCCGTTGTTCTCCCCCCCCCCGGGTGTAAAATATGTTACGGTCACCCAAGATAAAAGCCCTTGCCTGTGTAGCAAAAAACACGACGAGTATTTGTTTGGCCGAGCGAAAACCGGAGGTCTGGGGCAAGTGACCACCAAAAAAAAAAAAACCACGGAAAAAAAATGGGTATTACTAGACCCCGTCCTGACGGCGGGGTAAATATGAATTTATAGACATATTTCATGAAATAGGCAAGAATTCTGAAGCGGGAGGACGACCCGAAGAGCATATCTTCGCATTTCAAGACCATAATTTCAACTGCGTCACTATTGCGAAACCTCGTGTTGGAAAGGTTGTTGATTGCTTACCTTCATTCTTCGCTCTGATTTTCGAGCCGCCGGCCCAAAATACTCTCTTTAACACTTGAAAAACCTTCGGGCTCCTCATAGGAATTCTAAATCGTGTCGGGAATGTCTCCTGGATCGATAAATTCTACTCAAAATCTCTTCGGAGCGGACGCCATTTTCAACACGCAGAGCGTGACTCTAAAAAATTCGTCATGTAGGACACATTTAAGTGTCTTAAACCAAAATCGCTGGGTGATTGGCTAAATCTATCAACTTTCTGTACTCCAAATTTAGAGGAAAACGGAAGTAACGCCAATTTTTGCGAATTTTTTTATTCCGGGGTCGAATTCGACCCCGCACGCAATGGAATGTCTGAAATGAGAGCACTTCTGAGCTTGTAAACAAGGAAGAATTGGAAGATAATTTGTTAATGACTTCGATAACTCGGCGAGCAAGCAAGCGAGTGCAATTCCCCCCCCCCCACCCATTATAACTCGGCGGCTTACACATTTACCAGTTAAGACCGATAAAAATAAAATTTGAGCTCTTGCAAGCACGAGTAAATGAGCCCCCTTTGCGAGCAATTTGAACTGGAACCAAATTTAATGAGCACTTGATAACTTTTAGGGACCATTAAAAATCCTTCTGTCGGTGAAGTATGATCGTCCGGGTGAGTGTATCCCTAAGAAGGACTGTTTGCAATGACATTGACTGACCAGATATTTGCCGAGGAAAATCGGCCAAAACCCACCAGCCCCCAGGTATGCGGACTCATGCAGACCGGAACCTAAGGTGGGGGTAAACCTAATAAACAGGCTATTTTTCAAAAAAAAAAATTAACATGTACGATTTTATTCCAAACTATAGTAAAGTTATATTTTGAGAAAGCTTATAGACCAAATATTATGAAAAAATTATTTTTATGCTCCAAAAGTTCATTGTAACATGATACTGACCATTAAAATGTGCCATCTGCTGGGCAGTACCAAAGCTTAATTGAGAAAAGATAACTCCTCCTTGAATTGATTAAAATGAGTACTTTTTACATTTTTAAGGAGGACAGATAGCTTATTGTTTTAAGCAAAGGAATTTTTGAAATGATGAAAACACATAAATTGAATAAATTGAATTTGATACAGAAAATCCAGGATGTGTTTCACTTAATAACTTCAAGGATATACAAGAAACAGAAAAGTTCTATGCCGAAAACGCGCAACTCACTGAGAAGAAAAAACCCTGAAAATTTCAGCTCAGTTGAATAAATCCTTCTCAAGATATCTTTCCTCGAAGGCAAAAATATTGCGTAATGAGAAAATGAGCTTAAACCTACAGATAACACTAAAATACCACTTTTCTACAATTTCAAGCTTAAATAGTGCCCATTTTGTTCATATTTTGTCCACAAAAGCCTCTTGGGTCTTTTTGAAAGGCTCCTCCCTCCTATGTTACTCCTTCAGCTTCTCGAAGGGCTTCTTCACGCTGAGTACGTAAAAGCTGCTGGTCTTGATGCCGATTTCTTTTCTTTGACGGTGGCCTGCAAACCAGACTTCTGCATCCTCTTCTCAGTTTTGCATGCACAGACTCTCTTGCTGTTGACCTGCACCGTTCCAAAGCGGCTCTGTGATCGGTCCGCTTTGCTCCGCTTTGAGCATATCCGTACCGGGTGTACCGAGCCAATCACATCATAGGTTTTCTCGAGGGAGAACTCTAAGGTATAACAATCGTGACAGGCCTGCAAAGACTCCCTACTGTGGAGTTTTGTTTGCGACGTGTAAGGATCTGTAAGTTATTATATTGTGCCTTCAAAGCTTTGCTCCGACGAGCATGTCCTTTAGTGATTTGCCTCCCTTGTATGATGTAATAGGAGGCTTTTTGAAAATGTTCCCAGCAATGGCTGATTTTGAATTAAACTCCATTTGTGCATCAATATATTTTTTAGGTTTTTAACTCCTTAGTGATATGTCGTGACAAATGGTAATATTTGCTCGTGAGTCCTTCTCTTTTGTTTCAAAGCCGACTGTCTTCCGGCGAAGGAGACTTCAGATAATATTCTCTCCACTAAGTTTTTAGAGTATCCACGCAGAGAAGGCGTGTTTTCAAATTAGAGAGAGATTCCTGGAAATTTTTTTCAGAGGAATTTGTTCGTAGAAGTCTAATAGCTTCGCCTCTGAAAAACCTCTTTTGGCATCTGGTGGGTGACAGGAGGTGTAATGTGTGTACTGAAATGTTTCAGTCGTTTATAGTGAGTTTTTATGTCAAGGATAGCGTCTTTTTGGAATCGTTCTCCTTTATTAACAACTTTGTCAAGGAATGTGATTTCCTTGTCTGAAATTTCAGCTGTAAATTTTATTGTTGGATGAAAACTGTTTACTTGTTCAAGAAATAAATCTATTTATTGTTTGTCGATGTCCCATAGAGATGTCCCGTCATCGATGAATCGTTTCCATAATGTAGCTTTTAGTCAGCTTTGGCTCAGTATTTTTGTTTCGATGTTTGCCATGAAAATGTTGGCAAAAGCTATCTATCAAGTTCCTATACGAGCCAGATTCAACGTACCAGTAATATGCCGAAAGCGACATAGAAATCACATTGAGTCGCTTAACAAACGATCAGAGGTCAAATTTAACTACGAATAAAAAACAGTGCGCGCGAGCCACCAGCCACAAGAATCCACTGGTTATCAGAAAATTGATGAGATATGACCTCGAGATCAAAGTCTTAAAAGATGCGACGCCTAAGTTGTAACGGCTCAATTCAGTCACCATATAAAAATCCTCGAAACTAAACCCACTACAAAGAAGCAAAATTGGTCAAAAGACCGAGATAAGGCGTGGCGAACAAAGACGTGAAGTAGGAGTCGCGTTGGCCTTCCAACCCCATTTCATAGCCGTGTTGCTAGATTGATCCATAACATAAGTCCATCTGTCCCAAAGCATGAAGTACTGAGCAAGGCTAAATGGAAATCTTTATCTTCGATCTACAAATTAAGGAGACTTGCTTGCATTGCCTACTAAACAAGGGGCGGATCCAGGGGGCTGGATGGATTGGGTTGCTAGCCACCCCCCTCTTTAGGGTCCTTTAAGCCTGAAATAATAAAAAGGACAAAAACTATCACTCGGGCGATTTTGTCTCGGATTGTTCCGATATCGTTATCTCAGGTCAGCCCCCTCCTCCTTCAAAAATACTGGATCCGCCACTGCAAGCTTACCAAAACTTAAACCCAGATGGTATTAGGAGTCTTTTTACGGAACATATAACCAGCCATAATTTAAAAGACAATTTGAAATTTAAACACACACGTTCTGAGTCTAAAGCACTTAACAATTCATTTACTCACTAGGCCAGTATTATTTGGAATAGTCTACCAGTTCAGCAGAGTCATGCCAAATTCATCATCTTTTAACCCTTTCACTGCTGCCTTTTTTTAAAAAACGCATTTTTTACCGTTAAAGCGGCTTTTTGCGTGGAAGGTTGCCAAATACCACTTGACTTTGCTTCAAAAACAATTCTTTGCAATTAAACTAGATTTTCAAGCAGTTTTTGTTGTAAATTGTACAATATTTTGCTTGCACGCATGCGCATAAGCCAAAAGTTGGACTTCAAAATTTAGCTTACAACATACAAAGCGCTTAATGGTCTCGCACCGGTTTTATTGTGATCAATCCTTATTGCATTTGAGGGCTTTTTTAAATGTGTGGTCAGTCGTTCTTACATTTGAAGATTTAATTGTTTTTTTTTTTTTTTGCTGATTCATTCCCAATTTTTTTCTCCCTTCTTTCCTTTCCTTTTTCTCCCCCTCTCTTTTCTCTTTATCTTCTACCTTTTATTCCCTTTTTATCCACTGGAAACGTTTTGGCCTGAGCCCTTCAAAAAACCTGGAAGTGGAAAATTGATCAACTATAGGTGACTTGGCCTATTTTACTACCAATTTTGCATCCAAAATTGGACACGTTTTTCTGGAATAGAGCTGCCAGAATTTGGTTGATGTTAAAAATGGACACACGTGTGGATGGATCTATCCTTGCTGTGTTAGCTGCTTATCAAAACAATCTGGTGACGTCAAAAATGATGAAATCACAAGTGGTTCAATGTCTATTCCGCTAAATGTCGACAAAACTCGACTTTCCCAGCGAAAGTGTTAAGGCGAACCTCAAAACGTTCTGTAAGACTTAATAGGGTCTATTTTCCTTTGGATCTTGCTGTACAGTAACAAATAAGAACGTTGATGAGTTTTACCTCTGATCTTCCTGGACATGATTATCACTTCCGAACACCTCTGTAACTAGCACACTTGGTTGCGTCTCTTAAGTGTCCGTTAGACATGACATAAGAGGGTGCTTTAAAATGGGGAATTAGTAGGTCCAAAACGTCATTTGAAAGGAAAACAAGACCTTGGTCCACGCCATCATTTACTGTAGCCGCAACTCACTACACTATAGTAGAAAGTTCAAGCAGCACACTTCTCTTTTTTATGATTTGCATTTCACTCCCCATCAAATATCGCATTGACTTCAAAATTTAGGTTACAACATACAAAGCGCTTAATGGTCTCGTACCGGTTTTATTGTAATCAATCCTTACTACAATTGAGGGCCTTATTAAATTTGTGGTCAGTCGTTCTTACATTTAAAGATTCAATTGCATTTCTGACCAATTATTACGTTTGTGGCTTTTCCAGGGTATCACTTAGGCAATTCTTTTCCATCGAAATTTTCAAACGATGGAAAGAAATTCCTCTTTACTGTCCGTTACAAAACCGGTACACTCGGTACAGCCGGTACACTCGGTACACTCGGTACACTCGGTACACTGGGTACAACCGGTACACTCGGTACACTCGGTACACTCGGTACACTCGGTACACTCGGTACACTCGGTACACTCGGTACACTCGGTACAGCCGGTACACTCGGTACACCCGTAACACTCGGTACAGCCGGTACACTCGGTACAGCCGGTACACTCGGTATACTCGGTACACTCGGTACACTCGGTACACTCGGTACACTCGGTACACTCGTAACACTCGGTACAACCGGTACACTCGGTACACTCGGTACAACCGGTACAATCCGGTACACTCGGTACACTCGGTACACTCGGTACACTCGGTACAACCGGTACAATCCGGTACACTCGGTACAACCGGTACACTCGGTTCACTCGGTACACTCGGTACACTCGGTACACTCGGTACACTCGGTACACTCGGTACACTCGGTACACTCGGTACACTCGTAACACTCGCTACAACCGGTACACTCGGCACAGGGCGCAGAGGAGTCATATTTGACTGTAATGCTGCCTAAATTCATCGCGCAAATCGATCTTGTTGATTCAAAACAATAAGCGTGACTGAACAAAGCGTCATGCTATCTAGTTACGCGTCTGGTAAAATTCTATCCGCAAGACAAAAACCGCATACAGCAGTTACTGTGGGCGTATCACCAGTAACTAACAGCCGACTAACGGTAAAAGAAAGAGACAAGGGACGAAAGCAATTTCGGTCCAATTTTCAATCCCCAATAAATCGCCACACTTCGAACAAAAAGGCCTCGTTTTTGGCAAGTGAAATGAAAAAAATACTTTCTACCAAGGCGGATTAAAAGTTTTATCAGAAAGTTCGTTAAAACTAACTTTTGGGGGGGCGAATTTTTGGAGTTGAAAGGCCCGCTTTCGTTCGATGCGGACCGGAGGATACCGGTGACGGAAATGCGTCATCAATTACATAACAAAACATTATGCGTAGGATCGGCAGCGATTTTGACAAGTCGGTCTTTCAGAACATACGCAAAAGCATAGCAACGCTATCCCGGGACGCGTAACAAGATAGCATGACGCTTTGTTCAGTCACGTTCAGTTTTGAATCAACAAGACCGATTTGTGCAATGAATTTAGCCAGCATTACGGTCAAATCTGACTCCTCTCCGCCCTGTGATCGCATTTGATGTTGTTTAAAAGCCTTAAATAAAATACACTAAATATTTAGTCAAAGCTTCATGTTTACACCGATTGAAACTCAAAACATCTCACCAGATGCGTCGCGTACGTCGCGTACTGAAATTTCTTACCAATTTTTGAAGAGAGATTTCTTTTCTAATTTTAATTTTTTACTCATCTGTCCATTATTTTGCGGTAAATAGCGTTTTCCCGAAGAATGTTTCCCATCGTTGTACAAACCGGCTGATCAATCGAGATCAGCTGTTGTTTTGAATTTGAATTGATTTCACTTCCTCTCAGCATGCAGAAAATCCTCTTCCGTTTCCGTCACCAGTATGTTACGGTCCACATCGAACTTATCACGTGGTTTTGGTTTCTTCCCTTGTCGTTTTTTCTTCTCGGCACTTCGTGCCTCGTTTCGGAAAGCTTCGCTTTGCCATTGTCGGGCTTTTGTCTTGCGGATAGAATTTCACCAGACGCGTAACTAGATAGCATGATGTTTTGTTCAGTCACGTTCATTAATTCAAAACAAGATCGATTTGCGCGATGAATTTAGCCGGCATTACGGTCAAATAGGACTCCTCTGCGCCCTGTACACTCGGTACACTCGGTACAACCGGTACACTCAGTACATTTGGTACACCCGGTACAGCCGGTACACTCGGTACGCTCGGTACACTCGGTACAACCGGTTCGCTCAGTACACTTGGTACACCCGGTACAGCCGGTACACTCGAGCTCGGTACAGCCGGTACACTCGGTACACTCGGTACACTCGGTACACTCGTAACGCTCGGTACAACCGGTACACTCGGTACAACCGGTACAACCGGTACAACCGGTACAATCGGTACACTCGGTACACTCGGTACACTCGGTACACTCGGTACACTCGGTACACTCGGTACAACCGGTTCTCTCAGTACACTTGGTACACTCGGTACACTCGGTACAGCCGATACACTCGGTACACTCGGTACCGCCGGTACACTCGGTACACTCGGTATACTCGGTACACTCGTAACACTCGGTACAGCCGAAACACTCGGTACACTCGGTACACTCGGTACAGCCGGTACACTCGGTACACTCGGTACACTCGGTACACTCGGTACACTCGGTACAACCGGTTCACTCGGTACACTCAGTACACTCGCTTCACTCGGTACAGTGTGTTGCCCAGTTCTCGTACACTTTAGTTTGTAATCGCTATATCTTTTCGTCTGTGAGATGAAAATTTCTGAGTTTTCTTTTAAAGGTAGCCCATTTACTCACCTTTAATATATAAAACGATTGGCCGCTTGATCGACGTATGTTCAAAATTATACCATTTTTCCCAAAACTCCTAAGTTGCCCAGTCTTCGTACACCTGGCCCAGTTTTCGTACATAGACAAAACAACATTTCTCCACGAAAACGCTCGACGCAAACTGATGTGTCAGCCACCCTGCCGAGTGCTTATCGTGTTTTCTCTTCGATTTGTGAATAAATATCCGCTGCGCGACCAATGTTTCGTGTACAAAGCAAATGGTTATTCAGGAGGTGGATGTTTAATCGATCCTGCAGTGTTGATTTCTTGGTCCCTCACTTTTGGGCGGCTTTTCTTATGCTTATTCCACTGTCTCGTACGTCATTTACTGCCTTGGTAAAGGTAATTGACAGGTTACTATTCTGCGTATTACAACTGTTAAGAAAAGGCCTGTATAAGATTCGACGTTTTCCTTCCGTTTCCGCTTACGCCTTTAGACTAGCAAACGCTTTACTTCCGTTTCCGCTTACGCTTGCGTTTCTTAGCTACTTTTGTAAATGTTTATTAGAATCGCAACGGAGTGGAAAAAAATCGGTTAAACCGGTAAACTAACGATATTTCAAGGTGTATGTCAACATTCTATGCATAGAAATCTACCTTAGTTAATTATTTGACGGTTTAGATTGTTTGCGTGGGATTAAGTGTATTAAATATTCGTGACCTTTGCATGACCTGGATGTAAAGCGTCGCTGTCACACCACAACAAATACATGTAGTTTTTCGTACTTTGCAAGGATTGTTGTATAATCTTTGCTGCACTTGCGACTTATTAGTTTTCGAACAGTAAAGTTTAAAATTCAGTTCTTTAACTTATTTAAAAATAGGTTTTGAAAAAGGTGCAGCTAAGTGTACGAAAACTGGCACAGTATATCGAAATGTATGCGAATATTCTCACCGCTAAAATTCAGGAGCAGTTAAATTTAACCTGGCGTTGAAAGTTCTTCCATTCACTTTCATCTTTTATCTATCATCTGTCCAAAAATCATGAGGTTCCTTGCAAAATTGCCTACAAAACGGGCTATTTGGTCATCTACAATACCTTTACTGTGCAGTGAAAAGTGTAAATATTAGCCGCTAAAGTTTTACCCACCTCGAAAGAAATTGTCCGTACTGACCTGCTTCTTCGTCAAAAAGCCCGGCAAAACCGGCAATTTATGGCTGAAATGTTCCTTCTATTTTTGGAATTCTTCGGCTGAAGAAGATTTAAATGACCGACGAAAATAATGAAATAAAGTTGTTTCTGTACGAAAACTGGGCCCGTACGAAAACTGGGCAACATACTGTACAGCTGGTACAGCCGGTACAATAAGCTGATCGCTGATTGGGCACAAAAAAATACAATGCCTCAAAATTTGTGCTCAATCAGAAGCAAGAACGCAAATGGACTCTTGAACTAGTCCGTTAAAGGTATCCTCCCAGGGCCTGTTCCAGCCCGACTTGTAAACTATCGATCGCACCAGGCTCCTGCTCGCATAAATTTCGCCCGTTTTATCTGCCTCTCGCCCCGACTATCTGCCCCTGGGTCTTTGAGGATGGAAACTAACTGGAGAGGCGTAAATACAAGGAAGGAAACTGAAATAGCGGGAAAGGAAGGAGGAGAAAACGGAAGGAAGAAAATGTGAGGAGAAATTTGGGGTGGATACAAGCGAAAAAAAGAATGAAAAGAGTGGCAGTAAGTTGAAAGTGATTTAGAAAAGGAGAGGGAAAGTTAGGGTAAGAAAACAAAGAAACAAGGTAAAAGGGATGTTAAAATAAACTCAAAAGTAAAAGAACGAAAACAAGGGAAACGAAATGAGAAAAACAGTCTAGGGATAAAGAAAACAAAATGAGGGAAGTAAATAAAACATTGTGAAAAATACAGAATGTAATACAAAAAGGAAAAGCAAGAGGAAAATAAACAAAAAGAAGACAACAAGGGAAAAGGCCAGAGCAACAACAAAGGATAAAACAACTAGCAGAAAGAAAAACTAAAATCGAAAAGGGAGTGGATAGAAAAAGGGAGAAAAGTAAATTGAAAAAATATATTACAGGGGCAAAACGAACTCAATCAAGAGCATAAGTGTCAAAAAGAGAGAAGTAAAAGTAAGAGAAAAGTAAAAACAGCAAAATTAGTAACAAAGCCGGCAAGAACGAATAAATGATCAGTTTTCTTGAGCAATTCAAGTAGAAACCAAATGTTGCACGCACTTGACAATTTTGACAGACCATTCAATACCCCTTAATTATACACTAAACTATGAACATCATACGCCACCAAAATAAATTTTACTCGGTGTATTTATTTCTTTTTGTATTAAAAAAATCCAAATCTGTACATGTCTGCGTATCAATCAACTGTGTGATACTGCTTTTCAGTTGTGCACTCGACTGTGAGCCGCCAACGTCACAAAAGTAAACAAATTTTATTGTGCGTCTATTTATAAAATTGCATGATACTTATAAGGCCCGGTTTAAACGTCGAACTTTGCATGTGCCAAACCTAATGCAAATTACATGTAGCAAAAAGCAATAGCATTTGCTCAATCGCATTAGGTTGGGCCATGTTAAGTTCGACGTTTAAACAGGGCCTTGTTTAGAAAATTACTTTTATACTATACAGACTACGTATTAATAACTTGTGTGATCAGGGGGCACGAAGCTCTTTTGAACCTCTGATTTCATTGGACCTTGTTACCACGAAGCTCTATTGTTTTTAGCGTCATTGTTTCTGTGAGTTGTTTGTTTGTTTGTTTGTTTTCTCAGCCAATTCTGTGAAGCGTTTGGAGAGCTTCGTGGCGTCCCTGTGTAATACGTAGTAAAAAAAAAAAAAAAAAAAAAAAACGTAGTATTTCGGTTATCAGTGTGTGCGGTGGTATTATATAACTTACAAAACCAACCTCGTTCCCAGGGCCAACTCTCTTTATCCTTCGAGGGGTGAAGAGAAAGGTCCCTGGGAATGAGGTTGTTACAAAACTTGCAACTAAGGATAGGCCGATTCGCTTTTGCCAAATTCAAAACTATCCTTCGATACTGGGAATTATCCGCATGTCGAGACGATATCGATAGCGTAAAGCTCTTGCCGAACATGTGGAAAAATTAAGTTGTTCTAGTCAAAAGCAAGACTAATGAATATCGGGGAAACAAGTACAGTGACTACTCACTCTTATGCGCGCAAGAAACTTATCGAGTACTGCCTACCTCGGGAAGTCAAGTGCAGTATTGGAAAACCCATATTGTTCTTCACAATAGATTACTTCAGTTACCGGTTGCCAGGCATTCCCCGTTGTCTTGGTATCTAATCATTGTGAGCTATCGATATCGCTCCTTTGCGGGCAGTATTCGGTTTTATTTAAAACTAGCGCAGTAGTTAAATTGCAAATTAACCGATGGTCTGCCGAATTCACTACAATGTGCGCGTACATACGATCAAGTTATCACTCTCAACTTGCTGTGTAGTTTTCAGTGGTTCTTTCCCTCTGGAACCTAAAAGTCCAGAAGACTTTCAATGAGAACGACAATGAGGTGAAAATCATGTCATGAAAAAACTTGTTAAGTTTTGGCATACACACTAAAAAATAAAATATTTTATCAGGAGCAATAAAAAATTGCTCATATGGAACCAGCTTAATTGACTGGTCAAGCCCTCACCTTTCGATACTCAGTGTTACTTTTCTTGCTTTTCTTATGAACGCAAGAAACTTATCTAGTTCTGTTTGCTTCGGAATTCGAGTGAGTGCAGTATTGGAAAAACCCATATTGCTCACCAGAATAAATTACTTCAGTTGCTATAAATTCCCAGTTATCGGCTTGGTATTCAATATTGTGCTATCGACATCTCTCCCCTTGGGGGCAGTAATCGGCTTTATTTAGAATTGGCATGGTAGTCAGGAGTTCAGTAAATTGCAAATTAACCGATACTCTACCGACGCCATTGGACTACATTGTGAGCGTACACACGATCAAGTTATCACTTTTTTAAGAGTTAAAACTTGCTGTGTAGTTTTCAATGGTTCTTTCTCTGTGGAACCTAACAGACCAGAATACGTTCATTGAGAACGACAATGAGGAGAAAATCACGTCGTGGAAAAACTTGGGAAGTCTTGTCGTACACACGAAAAATAAAATTTATCATGGGAGCAATAAAAAAATTGCTCATATGCAACCAGCCTAATGGAATGATCAAGCCCTCACATTCCCATACTGTAACTTCTCTTGCGATTGCAAGGCTTACCAGGGCTAGGAATCCTTTTTTCAAGCTTACCTCTTGAGTGCATAGCAGGTTAACGCCGATATGATGACAGCCAGACACAGCAAACCAATGGCAACGGACAGCAGGACAGTGATGATGTTCCGCGTCCGGGGACCTGAGATGACAAAAAACGCAATTAAAAAATCACAAAAAATCACTGCTTGGCAGTTTCCTGGATACACCAGTAGGAAGACTTAAGGCGTTGTTATACGAGACAATTTTTTTTCTGCAACTTGCAACGCAAAGAACTTGCGAGAAACGTTGCAGACGATATTACGCGTGTGACACCCTGTCCTCGCAACGAAAAAGTGCGTTGGGAGTTGCAGAAATAGTAGACATTTTGGTCTTGTACTTTTCGCAATGTTGTGGGATACGTTGCAGCGTGTAACATGTGTTGTGCAACTTGTCTCGCAATTCGTTTGGCAACATTACGTCGCAACGACGACATGAAAAGTTACCTCGTGTTTTCAGTGGTTTATACCCTCAGCCAAACAATATGTTTGACTACATTAAACCCCATCTTACCACCTCACTGAAACTTTAAATCGCTCAATAGCCCTTTTCGTAGTCGCATTACAATGTATTTGAACGTGGATGTTAGGCAATTTCGGGCAAAAACAGCAAAATTGCCCAAAAGTACCTCACGTCCATGTTCAAAAAGATTGAAATGCAAATGAGAAAAGTCAACTGTGAAAAGGGCTATTGTATTTATAACCCAAAAAACACCCCTCCACCCAGAAGCAAATACTTCCGCTTCCACCCTAATCCTCGAGCGACTGCTGTAAGTCAAAATGTAAGGAAAAATACCATTTGTAAAAGGCAAACTGAACCGGTGAACAATACCACAATAGAATGAGTGGTGCGCATGCATGCGGACATGGAATGAGCGTAAACTTATGTGGCTTCAAATTAGATATAATAATATTATTATGGATGCAACTGATCGTGTAGGTGTTGTGATTGGTCTTGTGGGAATTGTGAATTTATTTACGTCTAAATGCCGTATTCCCTTTTTAGGTAAATACGTCTGACGTTAAATTACGCTGCCTGATTTTGGCCTTCAATAATATGAATGATAAGTCTTGCATTAGCACTGGAGTTTATTTTTACTGTGGGTATCGTCAGCTTCTCATCGAAGTAATTTGTGATTTACGCTTGTTATCACTTTAATATAGCTTTGCACATTTTACAAATGGCTTGGTCGATAAATCAAGCATCTTGGCAACCGCTTTTTAAAGCCTAAAAACTTTTGGAAACGTATACCACAGATAGCCAAAGCTTTAGTTATGAAAAATTCTGTGAAATTAACGGAACTTCTTTGTTTATATCTTACTTACTTGCTATCTAGGGCAAAAGTTCGCTCTCCGAGCGAGAATAAGTGTCTTTCTAATGTATTTCTTGATATTCGCCATTTCCACTCACAATGTCCTCAAACAAGAACAAATCCATAGTGAAGAAACAACTATACCCGGAAAAGTTCCATTTTTCCCAACGTTTGTCACCATAAAACGGCAATATTTTGAGCTTCTTGCACAAGAAATCAAATGTCAGTATTCGACCGCCGACCTCTGCGCACAAATATATGCAAATATGCTAAATAAATCGGACAAGACAAAATCTGCTGTGTCGGGGAGCCGTGCACGGTAAGCAAGCGCAAATAGCCACGCTTCAAACATGAAACGTCGCACCCCAAACACAGTAGATTTTGTCATGTTCGCGTTATTGTGCGAATTGTCCAATGAGACGAGAACAGCGGGATGAAATTAGCATATTTGCATATATTTGTGCGCAGTGGGGCGAATGTCGACATTTGATTTCTTGTGCAAGAAGCTCAAAATATTGCCGTTTTATGGCTACAAACGTTAGGAAAGATGGAACTTTTCCGGAGCATAATTGTTTCTTCATTGTCGATTTATGCTGGTTTGAGGAAATTGAGAGTGGAACTGGCATATAGTAAGAAATATAGCTTATTTAATGAACAGAGGTATGCTTGGTGCGGGTGAATTGTGTGTCACCTTTCATAATTATAATACTCATTGTGAAGATAAATTAGAAAGACACTAATTCTCGCTCGGAGAGCGAACCTTTTCCCCAGATAGCAAGTAAGTAAGATATAAACAAAGAAGCACTGTTAATTTCCGCAGAATTTTATTGATTTTCAGTCATAACTGAAGCTTTCGCTACCTGTGCATATACGAGGAGAGATAGAAAGGCGTGGTTATTCAGGCTTCATCCGTCTACTGCAAAATGTATCCCTCTATAAAACCCCCCTTCTCCAATCAAAACAAAACACTTACCATCTTCATCATCACTGGTTTGTTTTTCACTTGCCCCATCACCCGGCTTTACAGCAGAAGATACTGATGATGTAGGCTGTGTCGCCGATGGTGCCATGGACTGTAAAATTGACGACGCGAGGGACTGTGACATTGATACTGCAATGGATTGTGTCACTGATACTGACATCAACCGGGACACAGGGCCTGACATTGAATGCAACGCTGATGATTGGAGAGACTTTAACACTGATGTTGATACGGACTTTGACTCTGATGCTGACCCCAACTGTGGCACAGACATCGGCTGGAACACAGAGTGTGACATTGATTGTGATGTAGAGTGTGACATCGACTGGGACGGAGAACGTGACGTCGACTGTGACGCAGAATGCAAGATCGATTGGGACACAGAGTGTGACATCGATTGTGACACAGAGTGCGACATCGATTGTGATGCAGAGTGCGACATCGACTGGGACGGAGAACGTGAGACCGACTGCGACGCAGAGTGTGACATCGATCGTGATGCAGAGCGTGACATCGACTGGGACGGAGAACGTGACACCGACTGCGACGCAGAATGCGACATCGATTGTGACGCAGAGTGCGACATCGACTGGGACGGAGAACGTGACACCGATGGTGATATAGACTGTGACACTGATAATGACATCGACTGTGCCATAGAGTGTGAAATTGAATGTGTCATTGACATTGACACTGAGTTCGACACAAACCATGACGACGAAGGCGACCAGGATTTTGACATCAAATTTGAGGCTAAAACAGGAAAAAAGACGGGTTAGACTGGAAAACATGAAATAAACATTACTCTTAAAGCGTACAAGTGTGGCTTTGAAGTACTATCTTACATGATCTTGAATACGTACTGTAATGGATAAATAAAGAGCCAGAACTAATAGGCTATAAGAACGGGGAATATTTCAAGTTGTTATAAAAGTTTTTCAAAAGAAGCGTACGAGCAACAACGACTATCTTACTCACTTTCTGACTCTCAAAGCAAACCTAACAGCCTGAAGTGTCTCATTTTTTTTCTCCCGATGTTTTTCATGCATGGTAGTGTCATAACCGACTTTCGGTCTGATAATAATTTTAACGTTCAGGTAATCAGATTTTATAATCGAAGTTAGAATGTTTAATCAAGTGTAGCACGAGAGGGGTATCGACATTCTGTCAAAGACTCGAACTCGAACTCGCTCGGCAGAGTTAGCCCTCACATCAAATTGCCTTTAGTGTCTTTATCAAGCGGCGGCCATTTTGAACAAGAAATTCTGAAGAATTTACAGGCGGCGGATGGTCTCTCACCCCCTCCCCCCCCCCCCCCTTGGAAAAAAGGTTTAACTTTAGTAGTTCGTGGTTTCCTGTGACCTGTTATGGACAATTTGCACTTCCAGTATGTATGGAATTATATGTATTATGCAACTTGAGAACTTTGTTTGTTTGTAACCAGTGACCTCTGTACGACTCTAGCGAGACAGGAGAAAACCCTGTGGCTTTACCTGGAGAAATAAATCGTTCTTAAACCGTAATATCGTTAAGTACGGCCCTTAGGCATTCACGACAAATGTTTCAGCCTTCAGGCAAGGGCTCCATTCGAATCCTAACGACACGAGTGCGGGTTAATTGCAATCTATTTTTATAACAACGATGCAGGTCCATTTTAATTTACGCTTTCCGGAAAATCAATGAAGCTACATCAGATTGAAGATGACCTAGAAATAAATCTTTCTACAAGTTTCCGTCCCGTAGCGTCTTTCGTTTTGAAAATACAGCCTGATTTTGGATTTCTGAATTTTCACCTTGCGTGACACCAAGACAGTGGCCGCGACGAAGCTGTCTGGTTAAAAAAGATCTCTCCTTATGATTTTCAGCAGTTTAAACATTTCAAGATATTAGGAGATGTGTTTATGCGTATGTATACTAGCTCATGAGCGAAAAGAAAGTGCTTTCATCCCAAAAGTGAATTCCAATTGTTTTTGTTGATTTCCGGCCGCCATATTGGTACACCCCCGAAACGGTATTTGTAGTACTATTTTAATTATCATTCAAAAAGTCTTTTAATAAAACTATTTCTAAAACGGTCAGTGTGTCAGTCTCGGTTGCTGACTTCAAGCGTATCTGCTTGTGACCGTATTTTAGAATTGCTTTAAATAGTTTGGGCAATTTTGAAATATACTGTGGAGAATAACTCCCCAAATATAATATCACTGCTGGGGGCTTAGCCCGTTCCATAGATGGCGAGTGTAGCGCACGGGGGGGGGGGGGAGAGTCAAGTAGGCCTATGATTTGTTTAGTTCGTGCTTTATTACAGCATACGGTGGCTTATATGTAAGATAAAGCACTTTCATATAAAATTTCCTTACGCGTCATGAATTCTCAGCAACTAAGCGTGATCTAATTTGAAGTGACAACGAATTGTACTGGACTGAATGCCCAACTAAATATCGCAAGTCGTTTTATGGGAATCCGACGTTTAGCATCCTGTTCTTCTTGCCGCAAAACTCACGAGCCACGGCCTCCCCGTCAATCGTTATGTCTTTGTACGCGTGCATTGGAGCACAAGCTAAGAGTTGCTCTGTCTTCATAGTTGCTCGTAGATAAGTCTTGACTCTACGCATCGTGCTAAAACTGCGCTTAGGAGTTGCGGTTGACACAGGCATCGTGAGAAGGATTGTGAGGATGGTGTGAACGTTTCGATAAAGAGTTGGATTTATGCAGTCGAGGGTGTCAGCCAGAGTTGCTCGTCATTCTACATGTACAGTTGAATGCCGCCACTTTGTTTTCCACCGCAACATCTCGTTGTCGTACTCTCTCTTGTCAGTCCATTAACTGTTTTGCTGGAAGAAGATAATGGCCTAGGAAGCGATCCTCCTGTAATGGCCTGTCATTTATTTCTTGAATTAGATGATCAGTAAGAGGGAGATAAACAGCTCTTTGCCAGTAGGACTCTGGGTTTGGGGCTGGGTCATTCACCCTGCGTTGTTACCTTCCGGTTGTTCTTAGCATGTTTGGCTCAATGTCAAACTCAGCTGCAATCTAAAATTTTGGATTTATCAACTGAGTTGATAAGGTAGATTGGCCACCGTAAAGAGATTGAAAGCTGACGTTTCGAGCATTAGCCCTTCGTCAGAGCGAATCACTCTGACGAAGGGCTAACGCTCGGCACGTCAGCTTTCAATCTCTTTACGGTGGCCAATCTACCTTATCAACTCAGTTGATAAATCCAAACTTTTGTGTTTCACGTCCCCACCGACGCAGCACCACAGTTTCTTTAGAAACTAACCCCCTTGCTTGTCAGCTACAATCTGTTTTCCCGCTCATATACTTCCTTCCTTCCAAACCGACGGATCGCCTCTTTCAGCTCTCATGATATTTATTACCACTCTCGCTTCTTGGACTGCCTCAATGAGAACTACACTCTTTCCAAGGCAACTGTGTTGCATTGCATTGGGAGGGAGTGGTGCGTTTGCTTCCAAGTTCTCAAGTTGGTTTACATTAGAAGTTGTCGCGGTTTGCCCAGCGTCAGCCGAATCATACTCACTTCAACAGGACTGAAAAAATCTGTAATATTACGGTTGCTCTTGGATAGCCTGTGTACAGCCGCCCGCCCTAAACAGGCTACTCTTGGACGCCATATTTTTTTCACATGTGTCGTTTGAAATGGCCTATGGATACGGTGAATTGACACGACTCAGACGTGAAAACCCCCACGTCTAGCTTTGTGCTTTCTAATTGGTTTATTTTTAACAGCATATAATAAAGGCAGTTTATAAGCTTAGGCTTACTGGCTTAGAGGGAGGTACACCCCTGACTGCAACTCGAACTATTACCAAAACTAATTCTTTAGACGAAAAACTTTGTACTTGCAAAGTGGAAACCATCATTTTCTTTACCTATTTGAGCAGTGGTCGTGATTGCCGGTGATCCAGTCATCAAAGGATGTCCAGAATTGCATTCAGTAGAATTGCAGCATTCATGTGTACAAGACTGAAGTGGACCACCGAACTCCCAAGTAGTGTTTACGTAATAACAAAGGTCAGCACAAGGCACTTCAAAGGCGAGATCGTAACAACCTTTTAAGAACAGGTTGTCCCCCAAATTCGACCTGAGATGTGTAGAGGCACAGATCTCACCTAACTGGCATTCTACTGTTATCTGCGAAGCGATGCATCCCGCCCAGTTGCTTGAGGAGTCCTCACATTGAAAGCAGTTCAGAGCTGTTCAAATAAAAATGAAATAATTATTTACTCAAGATGCATGGTATAATGCCATTATTGCAGTTAAACCTTTAGGCGCCCTAAAATAGAACATTTTTGAATTTTTTTTTTGTAAGAATGTTGAGGATGAGTTAGGTTCGTTGAGATTTCAATTAGCTTTAGTCCCCAGTATTACACCCTCGGGCTCGTGGTGTCGCTTCCAAGTTAGTACCTAGTCTGGAGGGGCTCGTCATTCACACGTTCGGCGCTGCTCAATCATCCCAAGTTTTTAGTTTTAAGTATTACACTAAACAGAAGAGAAACGTAATTGGCTCCTATTGCCTCAATGCCGGCCTCTCAATATATTTTGGCGAATGAACTAGTCTATCTGGCAATAAAAAGTAACAGCACAGTTATTTTGCGTTGTGTCAAACGTCATTTATGGGTCAGTTCCATCTAATTTATAGCCAGGCTGGCCAAACAGCGGAGCTCCTTAACAACAAACAATCACAAAAATTGAAAGTCACCCGAGCATTCGCAAAAAAAATTACAAGTTAAGTGTGCCTACGTGCAGAACTAATGACGTTTTTTTCGCCTCGCAGCTCGTCACAATTTTGCCTTCATTGAAGAAAATGATTCTCGCAGTGATGTATACAATTAAAGAAGTTGTGAATAAGCCTGAACAAATGTAGGCACTCCACTCGCTCTATATAATTATACCCCCTATCAAGTCTTCATCCCTGCCATTAAACCTGTTGTCACCTACAACTTAGCTGTTATTTTTCAAACTTATTTTGTTGAGGTGGAATAGCGTTTTCATTAAACTCCGGAGGAAAAATTCTTACAACACTTTGTGGTCAGCAGCCGGGGGAATCCGGCAGTGTGAAATTCTCGAAGAATTTCGAAGGGGAAAGTTCAGCCCTCCCATGCCGTTTTCGATGTTCGTTTGGAATAAATGAAAATAGAGTGATGTGTGGAGAGAGGAAACTCAGAAAAAAAAATTCTGAGTTCCAGATGGGATTTGAACCCACGACCTTCCGTACACTAATTGGATGCTCTAACCACTGAGCTAAGAGAACTCTAGTGATAAGCGAATAGCGTTTGGAATAGCCAAGCAATTCGGAAAAAGAAGTATTTCGTTTTGCAGTTGAAAATTTCGGAGTTTGAGGGAACCACAAAATATACATACACAACTGACGGAAACATACACAACTGACGGAAACAGTTCGAATGCGGTACTGTCTAAAAGCAAAGCAAAGACAAATATCAAGATAACAGCTATAGTTTTCAGTTAACAGCTTGCAGTTTAATAAGTTAACAGTTTTGTTAACAGCCGCAGAGGGAGACACGGAGCGTATATCTTGGCGATCAAAATGTTATTAAATGATTTAGAAATCCAGGTTTGCAAGTCGAGTATGATCACTAAGAAAAATAATTAAAATGTCCCATTTGAAACTTTCTCTTTGTTCACTCTTCAGCAACAACCAAACAACAAAGCAAATACTATGTTCAATAGCCTTTATTTTAATATGGTCACGCTGTAGGATTTCATCGACACGTTCAAAACTTAGAGCCACTTCTCGAACTCAATATGTCTCAAAGCCCTTACGACCAGAGACCATCTTCAAGAACAATTTACTTCAGTATTCCCACATGTATTCACGTGGTATTAATTCTTAAATAATAAAAAATCTGCGTTACAATTAGTTAAGTTGTATGTAACATTGTTGGACTCAACATTAAATCACAGGTGAAAGCAGCAGTGGACTTACACACAAAAGGATCCATGCCGTTAAAAGGAGATGAATCAATTTTAGATGTGTTATCTAAGATGAAGTGATGACGGCCATCGCAGTTAGTGACATCAACTTAGTAAGCAGCTGATTAAAGAGGAACCTGTAAAAAATTCAGGCTTAAACGAGATTCGAACTCATGACCTCTGCGATACCGGTGCAGCGCCGCTCTAACCAACTGAGCTATCAAGCCAACTGGGAGCTGGTCATTTATGAGGACTTGATAGCTCACATGTAGCTCAGTTCGGTTGGTTAGAGCGCTGCACTGGTATCGCAGAGGTCATGAGTTCGAATCTCGCTCAAGCCTGAATTTTTTTTTAGGTTGTTCTTTAATCAGCTGCTTAAGTTGATATCACTAACTGCGATGGTCGTCATCACTTCATATTTCATCCGTAGTTCACATATATGAGCACAGGTAGCCCAACTTCACTACGAGAGGAGCGCATATATTAACTTGTTCCATTTTGCATATATTATGACCTCGGCAAAATATAAGGGTTTGTATGGAAAATGCAACAAATACGCTTTAATTTCCATAAATGCGAAATAATTCACAATAATAAATGGTTCACCTTGTTTTTGTGTTGTATTAATTGCTATTTAATGGCCTTTTGGGGTGATTTGAAGCGTTTTGAACAGAATAAGCGTCCTTGATTATTTATCCCTACACTTAATAAGCGAAGCGAAAGGTAACACACTGTTGGCCGTCACGTGACCGATTCAAAGTTATTTGCTGTAAATCTCGAATTTTGGCACCTCTCTCCAAAATTCTCTAAGAGACCAATGGCTTTATATCGTAACAACAAATACGTACCAAAAAAGTCCAACATTCGCATTCTTTCCTTTATCAAAATCGCCATTTTCAATCTCCCCACCACACCGAACCATCCGTGTGACGAACTGTTCGCGAATGCAAATTTCTGATCTCTTTTCATTGGAAGACTTGCACAATAGGCGCTCAGGACAACAATATCCCGTGTATGGGAGGCGTATTTGACAAATCACATGCGAAATTTAAAAGTCCAACGTGAAGCGTGCGAAATGCAGAACTTGTGATTTACGCCAGTTTTAGCACCAAGACCTTACCGGGAAAACCCACACGTGGTTAAGGTGGCTCATCTGGATTTTTCCAAGGCACACCATCCCAACTTTGAACGGCTAATACTTTACTGACTGAGCTCGGTGGGGCAAGCTGCTTCACACATTTACTAGAGAATGAATGAACTTGTTAAAAAAGTAGGTTTGATTGACATCAGTGTTACCATAGCAACGAAACGATGACGTCATGATTTTTGTATATCAGCAATTTTCTCGACATCTAGACCTAAACTTTTAAAACGACCTATTGTCTCTTATAGTCTAGGTGTAGATCTTCAAGACTGCAAAGTTTGAAAAAGTTCTTTGAGGGCGTTTTCGAAAAAAATTGGCTTGAATATTTTCCAGTAAAAATTACAGATTTACGTTATTTTCTATTGTTTCATCGGTACCAGTGTTATCCTGACAGATTGAAACAATGTTTTCACCATATGTCATAGCTGTAGCATACAGCTACTTTTCCTGAAGGTTTTATCCGGTTTGCTTCCCTAGATTTCAAATGATATAATCAGAAGTAATGTCTCAAATATGCTCATTTTACACAGAGAAGCAACGTCTTTGTTACGGAAGCTTTCATTCAAAAACTAGTCGACTAATTTTCTTTTAAATCTTGTGATCTCAAGTCTAACATGTATTGAACTATCCCTGTAAATGTCACGCCCATTGAATCATTTTAAGGGCGCGAAATACAAATAAAGGTAAAGGAGACTTTTGCACTCGTCTCCAAAATTTTCATTGCCGCATCAATTGTTGACAGCCGGTTTATTTCAGGAGTTTCTCTTTTGTCTGTATTCTACATATTTGTGTGCTTTGGAATCAACAAGTTTGCCATGCCTGCTTGCTACGCTTCGCTGGTGCCGGAGGTATCGTGAAAATTCTGTTTTTAATACAATGACAATGAAAGCATTACGTTAATTGCCATTGTACTAAGAACAGAATTTTCACGATACCTCCGGCACCAAAGACGTTGCTTCTCTGTGTAAAATGAGCATATTTGAGACATTACTTCTGATTACATCATTTGAAATCTAAGGAAGCAAACCGGATAAAACCTTCAGGAAAAGTAGCTGTATGCTACAGCTATGACATATGGTGAAACCATTGTTTCAATCTGTCACGATTAACACTTCATGTTAATCGGTTCTTGAGTAATTCAAAAACAAGTAATTAATGAATTTCACGCTAAAGATTATAACACATTCGCGCGAAAAATAACGCCTAAGTGGAACAGAAACGACT
The DNA here is from genome assembly GCA_964017195.1 of Siderastrea radians. NCBI lineage: Eukaryota > Metazoa > Cnidaria > Anthozoa > Scleractinia > Rhizangiidae > Siderastrea > Siderastrea radians. Next base: position 32,374,143 of record OZ024896.1, on the reverse strand, counting down.
ACCAAAGTAGATTTAATTACATTGGAATGCTAGTAAGTCACTGGGCTTCACGCATCTCCGTTGTGTGTTTCTTTGTTTCCTGTGTGGTTTTTAGGCTCATTTAGAGCGTTTCCAGTGAGTTATAGTTCCATAGGATATATAGAGAAGAGAAGCAATGGAAAGATAACTCACCGGAAACGCTCTAAATCGGCCTAAAAACCACACACGAAACAAAGAAACACACAACGGAGACAAGGTAAGCAATTTTTTATTCAAAACCCATTCATATTTTTAGCTCCTAGAATTTACCCGTACTGTCCCCATAACAATCTTCATAATTGACCGTTGCGTAACACTGACGCTCATCTGACGTTCATCTTCCGGAGCTTGGGCTACCTCTGGCCATGGTATTTCATATATTCACTCTCAGTGTCACCTAAGTCACTAATATGGTGTTTTCTCTCATTTTCTTCACTGACCAATTTCATACGAGTATGTTTGTAACGAAGGCAAGGGGATAGGAGATGTTATTTTATTTTATTTTTATATATATATTTTTTTTTTACTACTGAGAATCACTGTGGTTGCCTTGCATGTGAACAGATCTTTATGGCGCACAGTGGGGTTCCAAATGTCGGATTACCTGTGCACGCTGTTTTGGAATGGAAAGTAGGAATCTAAAAAGTGGTATTTTTACAGCTTGCACTGGCTTAAGTCCCTCTCCCTCAACGAAAGAGATCAACCGAACTGCAAAGATCAAAGGAATAAAAAGTAATTATAAAAATTTCTCGTTTTGTGATCCCAAACTGGTTAAACGAGAAATGGACGGCATCAATATCTCTTCTGGTGTTTGCTTCACTGCCAAATTTAAGTTCCTCAGTTGAGTCGCTCGTCGCTCTTTAGAACATCCTGTGTCGCCAGTTTTTGAGATCGTGCCCCGCACCTGTCGCTTCAATTTAACCCAACAACGCTTGTGGCCTCGAATTAATGACAACAACATGCAAACATCTTGGCGAGCAAAATGTTATGTTATTAGTTCAAAAATAGCTTGCGTGTCGAACATGGTCATTAAGAAAATTAAAATGACGCATTTGAAAAGTTCTCTTTGTTCACTCTTTTGCAAAAACAAAATAGTACCACAGGTTAAGATAAGACCTCTTAAAATAGTCACACTCTAGGATTTCATCAATACGTTCAACGGTTAGAGCCACTTCTCTCAATATGTGTCAAAGCCTTTACGAGCTGGAGAACAACATCAACAACAATTTATAATTATTTCATTATTCCCATATGTATACGTGGCATTAACTCATTAATTATAAAACAAAATCCACTTTACATAGTTAATTATATGTAACCAGCTAATGGGCTCCTGGTTGAAGAGTATTGCCATTCGTAAGAACTAGTCTACTGCTACTGAGACGTAACATTTCCTGGATATGGTACAGCTTTGTACGATAGCTGAACAGGTTTTGAGTTTGTGGATGAAAAATCGTAAAGTGTAACTACTCGAATGAAAGCTAATGAGCAGTGCTTTCTTGCGGTGATGCTTTTTATGCTGTATAAGGTGGTTCTAACTTTTAAGTCTGTGGATGAAAAATCCTAAAGTGTAACTATTCAAGTGAAAGGTGTTGAGCAGTACTTTCGTATAGCACTGTTTAAATCTTTTAAAAATTTTTAACTTTTACAGCTCATGAGAAAAGAACGTTTTTGAAAGGAAACATGTTTGTTTTGTCCGAGTGTAGCTTGAAGGAATAAACTTGATAGATTGTCTCAAAAGAAAAGATTGACAGAAATAGCAATAAATTTTGAAAATAGCATTGCCAAACTGGAGCCTCTACTAATCAAAAGATATGGCAGACAAGTCAGTTGAGTTAAATACACAAACATGGTCACCTCATTGTGCAATACAGTAAGCCCGCTAAACATTAATTTTATAATTTATACGTAAAGTGTTACGTAAATAACGTTTTGCGTAGTTAAGTGTTAACAAAGTTTGAGTAGCCAGCAACTAAATTGAGTAGCCAGCAACTAAGGCATTTTGCGCACTTCCGAAAAAGGCAAAAATTAGTAAACTTCAGAGGCTTAAGATTGGTCTTGGTATGTCTAATATCGAATTGAAATAAACACTGTGATAAAGTTTGGCCCTACTTCTATTATGACATGAAATAAAAAATCTGGGCAATTCAGGCTCGCGCTGACAAAAACAAAAATTCGCGAACCAGTGTTGCCAAAATTTGCATAATGAAATGAATGAAATGAAAAGTAGTAGTTTGGGTGAGCTTAATTTAGAGAATTTTATTCACTGAAGACACACAAAGAATGGACTAAAACGTTTCTTCAATCTATTCTTGCATTGTTTTGGGCTTGTACTATTTCTACGTAAAACTAAAGAGAAGGAGAAGAAGTATTAAAAGTTCTACACAAGTTGTTGCGTGACCCGTGTCATGTGGATACTTTTGTCAATTTGTCAACCTACTTATGGCAGTTTTTGAATGCGGTCTCCTACATTGTCTACATTGGCAACTCCATGCAATTCCCATTGATAGAAAGTATAAGGGTATTGCTATCATTTAAAATTAAAATTGTTTTCTGGGGTTGCAAAGGCCGGTTTTAAAGCAAGCGTTTTCAATTTGTTTAATTTTAAGCCTGATTATTGCGTAACAAATTAAGCAAAACCGTTTTTCCGAATTTCCCGAAAACAATAGAATTCCAGAGGGTTAAAGAAAAATTTTCGAAGATAGCTCCCCAAAAGCGTTCTTCTGGCAAGTTATCAGGATTTTCGATTTTCTGAGCTTGTCCGCCGATTCTCGATATTTACAGTCAGAGCCTCTTAATACTTTCAGTAGAGAAGATTGCCTTAAGGCAGATTTCATAAGCTTTTGCTAAAAATACTTCTCACAAAAAATAAGCCAAAAACTTTTCGCCTCGGAAATGCATAGCGCAAGAATTGGAACCGCTAGACACGATAAAACTCCAGAAAATTAAATTTGACACTCTGTTCTTCTTGACATTTAGCCGAAGGAGAAAACGTATCCTATTCTCTTGTCATCGTTACAACCAGATCCGAATGAAAGTTTTCATTAAAATGAATAACAGCTATCACCATTTCCCACGACTTACGTAACACCTCTAAATGCTGTTTCTTTCTAACAGCATGGATCGTTTTCAGCCTTTTGTGTGTAGGTCCACTGCTGCTTTCATTTATGATTCAATGGTCAGTCGACAATTATGTTACATCAGGAGCCCAACCTGATAGTGGTGAACAAAGAGAGACAGTTTCACGACATTTGTTTTCTATTTTTCGAGCGAACAACCATAATGAATTCATAGAAGAACTGAAAGCTTGTACAGTGCTTAACTGACCAAAACTCTATTTTCAGTTGCGAATGTTAAAAAACAGAAATAGCTCGCGACATCAATTATCCAAGTCAACTCACAATTGGATATCGATGTATAGGTTTTTTTATCATTTAGCTCAGTCACATGAACAGAACGCAAGCCTAAGACAAGCGACATAGGAAGTTGACGCTGATTCAGAAAAAAAAAACTGTGCTGTCTTACTGTCTGATCTAATTCGAGTGTCAATAGCGGAAGAATCAACGCTGTGTCGACTTTTTTGTATTATAGTGCCCGTATCATATCGTTTTCAAGGCCTTTTACGCACAATCATGAAAATAATGTAGGATGGTGCTTTCTAAGGGATTTATCATGTCATATCACATTCTTCTTGTCGCCCTGCGTGCAGAAGCAGCAATGTCGCTGTCGTTTTGGACCTATGCGAACCGCGGCATTATATCTCTCACTAGAAATTTTCTTCGAATGCCTTCAACTCCTTGAAAACGAACGGAGTTAATTGTTTTAAATACTGGTTATTTAATTAAGTTACCCTTTTGTCTTTCAAGAGTCTATAAAGATTGGTAGAACTCAGTTTTCTAGTTTTTATAATTATAGTTGCAACATGAAAACCGTTGATTTGATGCTGTGGCTTTTTGGAACATCCGATGTCGTTAGTTTTTGAGATACTGTCACCTGTTGCTTTAGCTTAACTCGGTTAAGCTTGTGACCTCGAATAACAACAACTGCATGCGCGACCCTTACACGACCTTTTAACATGTCTGTTCAAAGCAGCAGCCAAGAGAGGCATCTCAAACATCTTTTGGTTCAAACCATCGCCAAAATAAGATAACGTTCATCATTTTAGTATTTTCCACCCGTTTCATTCCCCCCTATCAAGTCTTCAACCTTGCCTTAAAAATGTCGTCACCTACAACGCAGGACAACGTAGCTGTTATTTTTCAAACTTAATTGTTTTAAGGGGAAATAGTTTGTACAACTTACATTGACCCAACGAGAACCCTCCGGCCAGCAACACAAACATCAAGATAACAGCCATAATTAACAGTTAACAGTTAAGAGAACAGTTTGTGACAGCCGCAGAGGAAGACACGGAGTGTATACCTTGGCAAGCAAAATGTTATGAATTTATTCAGAAATTGTTTGCGGCACGTCGACAATGATCACTAACAATGATAATCAAAATGTGGTATTTGAAACTTTCCCTTTGTTCACTCTTTTGCAAAAACAAATAACACCGCAGGTTAAGACACTTCGGTTGTACAAATTGGCCACACTCCAGGATTTTCATCAACACATTCAAAAGTTAGCTCCGGCTTGTCTGAACATGTCCCCAAGCCCTTACAAACCAGATACCAATGCAACATCAACAACAATTTATTTCATTATCCCCATATGTATAGATGGTATGAACTCGTAACTTATAAAAATCCGCATTACAATAGTTAAGTTATATGAAACCTTAATTGTCGACTCAACATTGAATCTTAAATGAAAGCAGCAGTGGACCTACACATACAAAAGGATCCACGCTGTTAAAAAGAAACAAAATTCTACCAGTGTTATCTAAGTCACTCGTACGGTGATATCTTGCATATATTTCAATGAACAATTTCATGCGAGTATGCCGGGTTGTAACGATGACAAGAGAACAGGAGATGTAATTCTATTTTTTTTACTAGAATCCCTTTAATTTCCCTGCGGGTGAACAGATCCTTGAAGCGCACAGTGGGGGTAACAAATAACGGATTATAGCACTAGGCACGCTGTTTTGGACCGCTCCGGCGCTTTCCAAATTTGACTGAAAAGCGTAATAACTCCAGATAAAGTAAGTTAAATGTATCGTTATATTTAGTTCCAAACCGCATTTGGCTATCCGCAACGATGAAAAAGTTTGGGCGGCTATTATAAACTCACTTTCCGCACCAAAATATAACGAAGTCGCCAAATTCACGTTTTTCTGAATTATATGAAAACTAACCGGACGAATTGAATAAAACTACTGGAACATGAGGCTGAATCTTTTACACATACTTTGCGCTATTTTACTTTGCTGGGGCGGTCTTGGTTTAGACAATATATTTTCTTGAAAGTGATGCACTATCGAAACTCTGTTCTGTATACGGCTTTGTTGTTATCTGAATTCCACAGTAGCGCTATGCAAATTTCCTTTCATTTGATGAGAATTTGAGGAATTTACACATTGGCTAGGGGGGTGCATCGTTGCGGATAGCCAAATGCGGTTTGGAACTAGCTATAACGATACATTGATATTACTTTACCTGGAGTTATTACGCTTTTCAGTCAAATTTGGAAAGCGCCGGAGCGGTCCAAACTTTGAAGTCCGTCTGGGGTTGTTATTTTGATGTTCAAATTGTACCAGGATTTCTGCTCCTACGATTTTGCGGAAACTTGAAGAGTCAAGGTAAGATGTTATTATAAGCTGATTCTAGAGGTTTAAAACAAATCGCAGCGCTCAGTTTTGTTAGAATAGCAATTTTATCAAAAAAGTAGTGTTCAATAAAAGCAAAATCACGCAAAATTATCGAGCAGTACATCTACGTGTTGACATACGTATTATTCCTCGATAAATTGTATGTAAAATGCGAAAGTTTCAAGGCAATCGAGTAAGAAATGACGATGTTATTAGAGTTTTTAGAGAGGCATAGAGCGCGTCATTTATTTCTATCGAGTCACCTTAAATGAAATAACAAACAAATAGTAACGTGCAATTTGATATGAAATTCTATTTTAGGTACTGAGATGGACGTACAATGGATACCCGCCTGATTAACCACCAGTTACTACCTCCTATTTATTTTGGTCGGAACGAAAGCTCGTACAGCCATTTCTTGTGCTAAAAACCTCAAAAACAACAACAACAACTTTATTGTTATATCATAACTAAAAACATTGGGCTGACCCGCAAGTAGCTAATCTAATCTAGGCGGGTCATTCTATACTGGAATATGCATATCAAATAAGAAAGGAGAAGGGTAGAGAAATAATCTCCAAAACACTCATTGATTGAAACATAATATTTTCTCAGTATTGAGGTTCCTACGTTCTCTAAAGAGCTACTATGTTTGAACATACTCGAAGCTAAACGCGGGAGGCAAAGCGTCTCAAACAGTTGCCCAGACCCTGTTTCCAGTGTGATAATAGGCGGCACCAATTCAAGCAGCTATTCACAGCATGTAAACCTTGGCGAGAATAAAATGAATGCCGTTCTTAAATGGTGCTGTAATATTATAATAATAATAATAATAATAATAATAATAACAACAACAAGGTGCTTAAAAACGCATTTTACAACGCATGAAAGTCTCAATGCTTTTTACAATAAGGTATTTACCTAATCTAACTATAGACACTGTTAAAAAGAAAAGTTTTTAATCTCGATTTAAAAGAGTCAACTGTGGAACACTGTTTGATTATAATGGGCAAGTCATTCCAGAGCTTTGGTGCAATGACTGAAAAGGATCTGTCACCATAGGTAACCGTTTTAGTCTTTGGAATAGACAATAGGTTTAAGCTACTTGATCGTAGTAAACGATGAGGCGTGTAGTTAAGTAGCAGCTCATTTAAATAGGCTGGAGCAAAGGCACGGAGGATTTTGTACGTGACCAGGAGAATTTTAAAAGTAATTCTTTCTTTCACCGGAAGCCAGTGTAAACTCTTCAAAACTGGAGTAATCAGGTACGCCGCTTAAATTGGTTGCTTTGTAACCCTTTGCCTCCACAGAGTATTAGAAGTAAAATGACATAAGGTCTAAACTGTCCGCATAAAGAAAATAAAGAGTAGTCCATAGGTAAGTTCTACTCCATAGCATTCATTGAACAGTTACACTTTTATCCACAGCCGTGATTAACAACATGACAGAGGTACTGCTTAACGGGTATCATAACACAGGGCTTAAAGGAGAAACTACCTTGTGTAGCACAATGAACAGTAGCACAGAACAGTATCGCTCAACAGCCTTCCGAATAGTAAACCTTCCACTAAGCCAGAACGTTCTTGCACAGCATAGTTAGCAAAACTATGAAAATGATGTTGGAACTGAACAGCTCTCTGGATTTTTTAAAATCACCCACTGGCTAAAAAAATAGGACAACATTAACAAACAGTGCCACAGAAATTGGAAAATATTACTCAATAGCTTACGTTACTTGGTTAGACTCAAACCCTATTCACAGTAAAATTGGAGAACAAACATCGTCCCCAGGGAGAAAAAAAGAAGGCCCTAGGAACGAGGTTTGGAGACAACAACATGGGCTGATGACATCACACAAGGTGGCATTTTCAAAAGGCGTCCATCTTGGATCCGCCATATGTGAATTCCTGATTTTTTCCACAACTTTATAATTAGAAAAACCACAAAAATTGACCAAAAAGTAATCAGAACCACAAAGGAACACTTCAATGATCTGAAACTATAAAATTTTCTCCAAGAAGTTAATTTATTCAACAAAAAATAGGAAAATCCATTGCCATGGTAACATAAAATTCCATGAACAACGACGTGTCCTGTACCGAGCTGTTTTCCAGAATAAAAATTCCAGGAAAAGTCGGAAAGTTTGATGGCTTTTGCTGGCGTATTTAAAAGTTAAAAACGTCCAAAGTCCGCGTAGGCAAAACATCTAATATAAGGTCTAATTCAGAAGGTAAAGCATCTTAAACCGCTCTAGCTACAGATAATAAAAGGAATAATAACTATTGACCATTATAGCTTTGGCCCACAAATAATCAAGTTATCACTTGCAACCTGCGTTTTGGTTTTCAAGGGTTCTTTCTTCACTGGAACCTAAAAGACCAGAAAATTTTTAATTAGCGTGACATTCACAATGAGAAGAAAATTAAACTGATGATAAACTGCAAAGTGAAGAGAGAATACACTGATAGAGTGATTCCATCTTTGTGTAGTGTTTCGAACATCTGAAGATACTTTGCACTGTTGTTGTAACTCAGTGTTGTCCAAGTTTGCGTTTGCTATGATTTACCTAAAGGGGTAGGGGTATAGTTAGTTGCTATGCATATATGTTCCCAACGTTTTAGCGTTTTACAAGCTTACCTCTTAAGTGCACAGCAGGTTATTACCGATATGATGACAGCCAGACACAGAAAACCAATGGCCACGGACAGCAGGACAAGGATGATCTTCGCCTGGTGACCTGCGATGACAAAAAACGCAACTAAAAAATAAACTCTACTTGGCAGTTTCCTGGATACACCTGTAGGGAGACTAATGACGCTGTTATACGAGGCAATTTTTTCCTGCAACTCGCAACGCAAAGAACTTGCGAGAAAAGTTGCAGACGATATTACTCGTGTCACACCCTGGGAGTTGCAGGAAAAGTAAATATTTCGGTCTTGTACTTTTTCGCAACGTTGTGGGATACGTTGCAGCATGTAACATGTGTTGTGCAACTTGTCTCCCAATTCTTTTGGCAACATTACGTCGCCGCGACGAGTATCAGCACCTTGAGCAGTAGTTTATATCCTCAGCCAAACAATATGTTTGACAGCATTACACCCCACCTCACTGAAAGTTCAACATCGCTCAATAGACCTTTTCGCAGTTAACTTTTCACATTTGCACTACAATGTATTTGAACGTGGATGTGAGGCAGTTCGGGCAAAAACTGCAAAATTGCCCGAAAGTACCTCAAGTCCAGGTTCAGAAAGATTGACATGCAAATGAGAATAGTCAACTGTGAAAAAGACTGTTGTATTTATAACCAAAAAAACACCCCTCCACCCAGAAGCAAATACTTCCGCTTCCACCCTAAAACTCGAGCGACTACTGTAAGTCAAAATTCAAGGGAAAAAATGCCATTTGTAGAAAGCAGACAATAGCACAAAATGAACAATAGCTCCATAGAATGAGCGGTCCGCATGCATGCGGACATGGAATGAGCGTAAACTTATGTGGCTTCAAATTAGATAAAATAATATTATTATGGATGCAACTGATCGTGTAGATGTTGTGTTGGTCTTGTGTGGATTGTGAATTTATTTACGTCTAAATGCCGTCTTCCCTTTTTAGGTAAATACGTGTAGCGTCAAATTACGCGTCCTGATTTTAGCCTTCAATAATTTCAATGATAAGTCTTGCATTGGCATTGGCGTTTATTTTACTGTGGGTAGCGTCAGCTTGTCATCAAAGTAAATTGTAATTTACGCTTGTTAACACTTTAAGAGGCTCTGACTGTAAATATCGAGAATCGGCGGACAAGCTCAGAAAATCGAAAATCCTGATAACCTGCCAGAAGAACACTTTTGGGGAGCTATCTTCGAAAATATTACTTAAACCTTCTGGATTTCTATTGTTTTTGGGGAATTCGGAAAAACAGTTTTGCTTAATTTATTGCGCAATAATCAGGCTTAAAATTAAACAAATTGAAAGCGCTTGTTTTTAAAAAATTTGCAACGCCAGAAAACAATTTTAATTTTAAATGATAGCAATACTCTTCTACTTTCTATCAATAGCACTTGCATGGAGTTTTGCTTCATTTCTGTGGTTTGGTGGTTCTTTGAAACAAAGCCATTTTGCGCACTTCGGAAAAAGGCAAAAATTGGTAAACTTCAGAGGCTTAAAATGGGTCTTGGTATGTCTAATATCGACTTGAAACAAACTCTGTGATAAAGTTTGACCCTACTTCTATTATGATATGAAATAAAAAATCTGGGCAATTCAGACTCGCGCTGACAAAAACAAAAATTCGCGAACCAGTGTTGCCAAAATTTGCATAATGAAATGAATGAAATGAAAAGTAGTAGTCTGGGTGAGCTCAATTTAGAGGATTTTATTTACTGAAGACACAAAGAATGAACTAAAACATTCCTTCAATCTATTCTTGCATTGTTTTGGGCTTATACTATTTCTACGTAAAACTAAAGAGAAGGAGAAGAAGTTTTAAAAGTTCTACACAAGCTGTTGCGTGACCGGTGTCACGTGAATCTCTTTTGTCAATTTGTCATTCTACTTATGGCAGTTTTTAAATGCGGTCTCCTACATTGGCCGCTGTTTTATGCACGGCTAGTTCTCCAGCGAATACCGTACGCATCCCTGTGTTTGGGGCATACTGTCATGTGCAGCTGATATTCTACTGGGACGAAAATTGCGACAGGCAAGTCTAGAATTAGTTTCGTATACATATGACACCTTTCTCTTCGAGAGAAGAAAACTGCGAAATAATATGTTGTTGTGTACGGGACTCAATCGCTCTTTTCAAACGGCTACTAAGATTTTGGGCGACTTTTTGAAATGACACTATTTTGGCCAGGAAGCAAAAGTGCATCATTATTATTATGATTTATACGTATTTGTCAAAAATTGCGCTGTTCCTATCAATATTATTACACTTGGATAAATATGTTTAAAAAAACGCAAACCACGGACGTTCTGGCAGCGGGATCGGTATTTACGAGTTCTAAATGCTGCTGTATATCTAAGAGATATCAATACACAGTTTGTTTGGTTTTACTTTGCAAGATCGCTGAGAACTCTTTCACGGTTTTGGAGGAAAAGAGTTTCATTGAAGAATATTTTCACGTTTGCATGAACGTGCAGTGATCGGTTGCGTGACTGGATTATTTTGAGTGATACTTTTGTGTTCCTTACTTTACACAGCCCGGCTGAGCTCTCAATTTATACGCGTACGTCAACTTTAATGATTTGTATAAGAAACCGTTTGGATTTTCGAGAACATTGGTATTTCCCCCCCAAAATACTGCGAATAACAAAGAAAGGCCATTGGTGCTGCAGAGTATAGACATCTGACAAAATATGATAACCCACTGCACTCTAGTTTCACCAACAATTTTCCAAATTTGTTCGTAGTTCTTCAGAAAGATAAATGAAGATATCAGTGAATGCATCATCTAGTAGAAAGACCATCCGAAAATAGTTACGGTAAACGATTTGTCATATTTCAAGGCGTCCTTCCATTACAGTTTTTTTTCTATTATCCAAATTATGCAAATTTTGGCAACACTGGTTCGCGAATTTTTGTTTTTGTCAGCGCGAGTCTGAATTGCCCAGATTTTTTATTTCATGTCATAATAGAAGTAGGGCCAAACTTTACCACAGTGTTCATTTCAATTTGATATTAGACATACCAAGACCCATTTTAAGCCTCTAAAGTTTACCAATTTTTGCCTTTTTCCGAAGTGCACAAAATGGCTTTGTTTCAAAGAACCACCAAACCATATAAATAAAGCAAAACTCCATGCAAGTCCTATTGATAGAAAGTAGAAGAGAATTGCTATCATTTAAAATTAAAATTGTTTTCTGGCGTTGCAAATTTTTTAAAAACAAGCACTTTCAATTTGTTTAATTTTAAGCCTGATTATTGCGCAATAAATTAAGCAAAACTGTTTTTCCGAATTTCCCAAAAACAATAGAAATCCAGAAGGTTTAAGTAATATTTTCGAAGATAGCTCCCCAAAAGTGTTCTTCTGGCAAGTTATCAGGATTTTCGATTTTCTGAGCTTGTCCGCCGATTCTCGATATTTACAGTCAGAGCCTCTTAAGAGAGCATGCACATTTTACAAATGGCTTGGTCGATAGATTAAGCATCTTGGAAACCTCTTTTTAACGTTTGAAAATTTTAGAAATATATACGAGGAGAGATAGAAAGGCGTGGTTATTCAGGGTTCGTTCGTCTACTGCAAAATGTAGCCCTCTATAAAACCTCCCCTCTCCAATCAAAACAAAACACTTACCACCTTCATCACTGGCTTGTTTTTCACTTGTCCCATCACTCAGCTTTACAGCAGAAGAGACTAATGATGTTGGCTGTGTCGCCGATGGTGCCATGGACTGTAAAATTGAAGGTCCGAGGGACTGTAACGTTGGTGGTATGGATGGTGACGCAGAGTGTGACATCGACTGTGACGCGGAGTGTGACATCGATTGTGACACGGAGTGTGACAACGACTGGGATGAAGAGAATGACATCGACTGGGACGCAGAGTGTGACACCAATTGTGACGCAGAGTGTGACAAGGATGGTGACGTTGACTGTGATACTGATTTTGACGTTGACTGTGACACCGATGATGATACAGACTGTGACACTGCTGATGACATCGACTGGGACGCAGAGTGTGACATCGATTGTGATGCAGAGTGTGACAAGGATGGTGACATTGACTGATACTGATTTTGACATCGACTGTGACACCGATGGTGATACAGACTGTGATACTGATGATGACATCGATTGTGACGCAGAGTGTGACATGGATGGCGACATTGACTGTGACATTGACGCTAAAACACAGAAGAACGACTGACGTCAGAGTAGAAAACATGAAAAATTTAACAAGGGCCACCCTTTCTAATCTAGTTCTTCTCACGTGAAACGACTGTTTGCAGAGGTAGACGTAAGGTATTTTCGTGAGCCGTGAAATGGCTGTTTTCTGCCTCAGGCTGAAAGATGATTTGCTAAATAGCTGTGAGCCATAATTTTACATAATTGTTATCTTTAAAGCGAGAATTTAGTTTTCAATTTGTCTTGAAATGTTATTTTGTAGCCAACAAGCAAAATGTGTGAAAGATGATAAATTGGAACGTAAGTGAAATGACTCCTGTGGGTGAGGGCACAAAGAGCCTGCGCTGACTTTGAGCGTTTATAACATTTTAAAAATATCCAAGAGAACTCCACCAAACTGTTGTGACATTTCTGAAATTTTTGCGGAAACAATTCGGTATGACATGTCATTGTTTTGCAAATTTGATGTTGTCATGGCAACCATATTTTGACAGCCAGTTTTTCAGAATTTTGAATTTTTCTGTTTTAAATGATAATTTTTAACTTCATTGCGCTAACTTTTACATTTTTAGACCATTTAACGTTCTCTTATTGGTAATGACTATTTTTGTCCAATTTTGGTGGTCTTTGGGGTTGTTAGAAAATTAAATTATGAAATTCACTCTAGTTGATCCAAGTTTGAAGCCGTTAGAAAACCAGCGCGTAATTTCATGTCATGTGATGACATGTGTGTACATGAACATTTTTAGATGTGCCATGCATCCTCTAAGTGCTTAACACTCTTGGATTTGGGGGGAGGGCATTTTGTGCTAGCCATCCCACCCTGGGTTCGCAAACTCCTAAAAAGCCGAGACTGGCTCACTAGGAACCAGAAAATTTACATGCTCAGTCTGTGATATTTCAAACTCATTAAAGATTATCTGGTCAATTTTAAAATTACCCACCAGATATAACTGTAACCCATACTATTGTAAAGCATGAGTTAGCTCATACTATATTAATTTTATAGGGGGGACGATTGAATTCATAAAAAGGAAACCGTTGTTCTTAGCATTTCTTTACCTAGTGGAGTAGTGGTCGCAAGTGTCGTCATCGTAATGTTCTCAGCATTGCATCCTGTATAATTGCAGCATTCGAACGAACAAGATTGAAGTTCACCTTCATACCACTCAGAAGAGTTCAGGGTAAAACACACGTGATCACAAGGTGAGATGGAGAAGAAGGAGGAGGGGTAACATCCTCTTTCGGAAGCGGATATATTTGGATTCATCCTGAACTGGAGAGTGTAACAGACGTCACCTGGATCGCACTCCCTTAGTACCGGCGCATTGACGCATCCGATATCCTCAGGGAGGTATTCATCGCACTCAAAGCAGGTCAGAGCTGCTAAAACAAACGAGAATTAACGTAATAGAACACTTATAACCTTGAGGAAAGCTCCAGGAATGAGGATATGACATCAATATATCTCCTAAAAATAAGAACCTTTATTTTATAAGAACGTCAAGGCTGAGGTATGCCAGCATTTTACTAAACAAAATACTAAGAACGTGGCAAGGATGAGATTGAGATCAAAACGACTTAATTATCTCTCTCTGTCTACCTTGAGGGAGGGTTTGTAGGCTCCGACTGACAGATGTAAATGGCCTGTTTTACGCCCCTCTTACTGACAAGTTCTTGACTTGTTCTTGACCGGATACATTTAGAAACTTTGCCATATTGAGCAACCTGCTTAAGAGCTGAGTTCCGGAAAGAACTGTGCCCGGGGAATATCAAGTCCCGTATTCGCTACGACTACGTGAACAAGTCAACAGACCAGGACGGAAACGCACATAATTTTAATTTTCCAGAGTTGCAAAGTTTGAACCTATAAAATTTAAGAACGTCTCAATTTCGCGCTCTTTTTTTCGAGGTATCCCTTGTGTTATCTGAACTGACTTTCATTAAACCATCAGTTAAAACCGCGAGCTCTTCTTGACTTCAGGATGGTGCCTCCTTTTGTTCCTCCGCTCACCCTTTGCGCATCACTAGTTGGTTCTAGAAACTCGGGTTTTGATGGGCGGTACCTCTTAACAGAAATGTATTTTTACGCAGTTTATACTGAACTAAGCGGAAAAAGCAGATGTTAGCAAAAGCTACCTGTTTGTTACTAACTTGATTTCGTGCAAATTCGCGAGACTAAAATTTCGCGATTTGGCAGGAAAATCGCGAACAAACAGTGGACAAGCACGATCATTTATTCTGCACATTGCAAACAACGACTTCTATTTTTGGCAACAAAGATCGCCTTATGGAGATTTGTGGACAATCGATATACATCTTTCAGTTCAGATTTCGGCGTGCAGCTGTAGGACTTGGATACATGGAATTTTCCTGAAAAAAAATTTAAAATTGAAACTTTTCGAATTCATTTTTCAATTTTCCTCGAAAAGTTGAAATTGAAATTTTACGAATTAATTTTTCAATTTTCAAAATATATGATGATAAAATAAAACAAGCAATCCGATATTTGTCAGCCTATTATGCGCCTCGTGACGCCTATTGCAGCGCAGCCCGCGCGCTCAGCGCGCAAGCCGGAACACAATTGCTAAGCAAATTTGTAACCTATCGATGGGATCAAATTTGGTTGTGACGTCTCTCTTTTTAATTTTAATTAAGACTCGAATGAGAGTATTTTCACAAATTAATAAGTACCAGCTAAAACAAAATGTGTAGCTCCGCTTTTAGGATTGGCTAAATCTATATATTAACCTTGCAGAGTTCTCTTGACAAACACGATAGTTCAGGAGCCCTGGCGTCTATGTGAATGGAAGTTTTGAGTACTGTGTTTTACCAATTTAAGTTCCTCAGTTGAGTCGCTGGTTGCTCTTTAGAACATCCTATGTGGCCAGTTTTTGTCACCTGCCTAATTTAACCCAAATTACAACAACTTGCACACATCTTGGCGAGCAAAATACTTTTAATTCAAAAATAGTTTGCGTATCGAATATCATTATTAAGAAAATTAAATTGTCGCATTTGAAAAGTTCTCTTTGCTCACTCTTTTGCAAAAACAAGACAGCACCGCAGGGTAGGTTAAGATACTGTATTCAAAAGCCATTATCTTTAACTGGACACTAGGATTTCATCAATTCGTCCACTTATCTCAACATGTCTCAAAGCCCTTACGAGCTGGAGACCAACATTAATTTATTTCATCATTCCCATATGTATACGTGGTATTAACTCATTAATTATTTTAAAAAATCCACATTACGTGGATATATGTGGCATTTATTGTAAACTCAACATTGAATCGTAAATGAAAGCAGCAGTGAACCTACACACAAAAGGATCCACGCTGTTAGAAAGAAACAGCATTTTAGAAGTGTTACGTGGAAAATGATGATATCTGTTATTTCTTTTACTGAAAACTTATATTCGTATCTGGTTGAAACCATGACAAGAGAATAGGAAAAGTAAAAGAACAGATTGTCATATTTAAGAGCCATTTACTGAGAATATCGAGAATCGAAAGACACTCACCAAAAAATCGAATTTTTTATTTTGCCAAAACATCCATTTGGGTAAGCTAATTAAAGAAAAAATAATCCAAAGTTCCAACGAGTTATTCAACGGACGAAAATTTAAAAAGTTTGAAAAACGCATAAAATGGCGGTTTTAGGGTCTCTAAAATTCTCACTCAACTTTAGGAAGCCGGTGAGAGCGTAAAAAAGATTCTTTTGAAACGATTCTTTTGTGCTGCAGTTGAGCGAGCTAGGGCTAAGCACCCCTCCCCCCCGGAAGGGAGAGTTACTCCCTTATGTGGAATGTACTGGGGCGTGCTGCTAGTTTTTCGTCTCTGTCCCTAAACAAGGTATACAATTTTATGCGCGTCTTCCCCAACCGGGTATGGTCAGTACGATTGACATTCCATTTCGTTTTTCTGTCCTAACTGAGGGTCAGGGCGTCAAACCTGCAGCGTCACCCCTACACCCAAACATTGGCCAAAAGCCCCCCCCCCCCCCTGCCACCGGAGGGCAAGGGAGTAGCGACTTTGAAGTCCTGAACTGCAGAACCTAGATTAAGGGACACCGAGTGCTATGAAGTATCTGTGGCCAAAATTATGAAACACAGTAACTCCAAAACAAGAAAGCAATAACATTAGCTGCTTGGGCTAACAACAACTTGAATTCACTGTCAACCACTTTATCTGCACTTAGAGCTACTTAGATGCCGCGAGATGTGTGCATTCTTTTAGGGAAACAACTTCAACGTGGCCTGGGTAATCACAGCTTAATCGACAGGCAGTAACCCTCTCCAGAAGAGAGGAAATACTACACGACGCCATTAATGATTTATCAGTACTAACACACTCTGGACGTAACTTACTGTAATATTTATTTTATTTCATGAGCTGTAATTAAATTAGTGGTAAAATTACAACAACACGTACATTGCAAAATTAACCCACTTTATAGAAAGAGTTGTGACTGTAAAAACTCCTTTGTAGTCCATGAAGTGCAAGTTTTTTTTTCTTTTTTTATTTTCCACCAAGTTTTTACTCCTGTATTTATATCTCAAATCACATGACAGAAATCGAATACGTGACTCTAGCCTCTCTGTCAGTGCGGTGTGACACGTGCGAGTCAGTGCAGAGGTCATCTGCGTTTTCGCTTATTCCTCAGTCTACGCGATGAGTTTAAAATATGTCCGCTCAATCAGGAAACTGAAAACTCCTTTATCTACAGTTTTGAATGTCTTTCTATTGTATTGCTGCTTTTTCGGTTCGCGAGGTAGGCGGCATAATACGTCATGGTGTTGTCGATGTTATCTTGCAGGAGCACCGAACGGTTCGTTTCGGGGAATATCTGTTCGGAAGGCCTAAATCGCCTGAGATTTTCGGATTTAATAGCAGTAAAAGCTTAGAAATTTCTTCGGCAAAACATCACGTCGGACTTTCGTAACAAGAGGACTTAGTGGTTCCTGTTGTTTTCGGAGGAACAGATATGTCGTTTAGAGTGCAAAATAAGGTCAGCTAGCATTTTCGGCGAGCCATCAGCAGCTCGGCAATTCGGCGGATAGGATTCTGTTTCCTAAAATTTTCTGCGACCTAAATTTTCAGCTAGAAATGCCGAACAGATCAATCTGTACTAACTTACACTAATATGCCCTTAAAAAGCTCTGAAACAATCTAACAAAGCAGAAAATGATTTTTCAAGTATTTTGCTAAAATATTCTCGTTGGGTGCCCCTGATCTTGGTTCAGTTGAATGAGTTTATTCCCGTCTTGTTGAAATGCCGTTAAAAATCTGCTTTGTTTTAACATAGTAAGACTCAGCACCACTCCAGAAAGCCGAGCCTTCTTTCAAAGATCAGGAAAAGCATTGTGCGTGCATGTGTAACTTATGGTGAGCCTATTTTAAAGGACCTTTGTAACTGTTAGCAGTATTCCAGGAATTAAATCTGTAATTTGCATACAATTCTTCCCGCTCAGATCACTAAACAGTAAAATTTACTGACGGGGAAGTATTTTTAAATTAAAATTTCCAAAGCTGTAACTTTCCTGGTTAAAAGTACAATGACAGAACTTTCTTTTTGTGTAGTCTTAATCATTGAATGATACATACCGGATGCCGTTTTAAGCGGCCGAAGTTGGCCTTCATTTTACCTTGTGATAAACGAGGTTAAGAGCGGCGCGATAAGAACGCCGCTTGAAAATGTTTGAAACGAAACATTGGCAAATTAATTACATAGTTTTAAAGTACAAAGGTTAAATAATGTTCGTGGTTTGTTTCATTTCAAAAGAATCTTTTTTACGCTCTCACCGGCTTCCTAAAGTTGAGTGAGAATTTGACCCGTTTAGAGACCCTAAAACCGCAATTTTATGCGTTTTTCAAACTTTTTAAATTTTCGTCCGTTGAATAATTATAACTCGTTGGAACTTTGGATTACTTTTTCTTGAATTAGCTTACCCAAAGGGATGTTTTGGCAAAATAAAAAAAAATTCGATTTTTTGGTGAGTGTCTTTCGATTCTCGATATTCTCAGAAAATGGCTCTTAATATTCTGGTGTTTTATTGTGTCTAGCAGTTCAAATTCTTACGTACGTTATGCACGAAATTTCTTTGTTTGTTTTGTTTTGTTTGTTTTTTGTTTTTTGTTTTTTCATTTTTTTGTGAGCAGTGTCTTCATTGAAAACTAATGAATTCTACCTTAAGGCGATCTTTTCTATTGAAAGGGTTAATAATTTAGTTGCTGGTTAGTCAAAGTTTGTTAACACTTGACTACGCGAAATGATATTAGCGGAGCCTGCGGGCAAAGCCCGCCAGCGGAGCTCCATTGCTAAGGAAATTTGGTAACCTATCAATCCGAGAAATTTTGGTTGTGACGTAATAGTCACGTGACCGTCCGTCCGTACGTCCGTCCGTCCGCACAGATTCTATGGGAGGGGGGGGGAGTCCCAAGACAACCCGACGGGGGTAGAGAATGCCATCTTTTCTTGGCGGGAAATCGCGCTGTGCTTTTGGGCAACCGGCGTTTTTCTTGGCGGGAAATCGCATGACCATCGTCGGTTTTGAAAACGAGGTTTCTTTAAAAGCTTAAGCTTCTTTAGCATTTAACGATTGTTCGAGAGTACTGAAGTTTTATACTTGACAAAAAAACATCTAATATCTAAAAATGGAAAGAAAAAGTTCAAAAGAATACTGGTAGAAGGCGAAAAGTTCAAGTTACGAAAGCTGCCTTCAAAGGACTTCATCGCTTTGTTTTCTTCACGGCGGAGAGTTTGCCCTGTTCTGAAACACAACCGAGTAAGTGAAGTTTTTAAAGGGGCTAAGGTACATGATTTCGAGTATTACGGTGAAAGAAATTACGTTTTGAAATGGAAATTTGATTTATGCCATTAGAAATGCGTCATTTACTTTTGACTTTAAAAAATTATTAGAAAACGCGCTCAAATTTGTGAGAGATTCTTGAATATTTTGCCATGCTCAGCCGATTTCACTCGCGTGGACCGACCTACGATTTTGGAAGTGTAACGCGAATTGCATTTAAGTATAAACTTACGGGTTTTCGAATAAACTTTTTTCAAAAATGATTTCTCTGTCCATTATTCTGTGTTTGTTTATTCATAACAGTAGGTCTAAGCACAGTCGCAAGACAACTGCACAAGCTTTGCTTTCAATTTTGACTGTCCGGTCCATCTCTTTGTGCAACTGTCGATTTTCTTGTCCTAGAAGTTTTTAATAGTAATAACCTTTTAAGCGAAGCAGTTGTCGGTTTAAAGCTATTTTATCCCAAAAGCTTCCGAAAACAGTTTTGTGCGTTCCTCAAAGCGCCTAACTTTATATAGGCTTACTTCGCATCCGCAAAACTTATGCCGGCATAATTTAATTAAAGCGTGTTTGGTGTTTCTTTGTTTTGAATCTTCATGGTCTCTAGTTAGAGAACGAAATATAACAGTTATTTGAGAAACTATAAGCGAAGCAGTTGTCGGTTTAAACCTGTTATATCCGAAAAGCTTCCAAAAACAGTTCTGTGCATTTTTAAAAGCGCTCGAATTTCAGACAATTTGCAGCCGCAAAACTTATGCCACGGAGTTAAGAATGTTTGGACGGTGTTTGTTTGTTTGATTTCAATCTCGATGGTCTCAAGTTAGAGAACGAAATATAAGGGTTACTTAAGTAACTATAAGCGAAGCAGTTTTGAGTTTAAAGCTATTTTATCCGGTAAGTAATGTGTGTTCCCCAAAAAGTGCTTGAATTTTTTCGCGGCTGCTAAAACCTACGCGACATTTCTTCGATAAGTTTGTTACAAGTGCTTCGAAGCTCCCCAGATCCTTTCTTTCGGGTAATCCCAGTAAAATGCCGGCGAAATGTCAGTATATATTTTTGACCAGACTAATATTTTTATTTAGTGGCAGTTCATGTTATTTGTTAACATCCGAACGCGATGAAGATAACCCATTTAAACAGTCGAATAATTTTTATTTTGTTTTTGTAAATGAGCGCCGTTTCAAGTTCATTCAAGCGAACAGCCAATAATCCAAGGAGATTTGACAAGCCTTGACACTTAATGACAGGATATGAAAACATTGCAAACACCAAGCAAGACGGCTCGTGAGTAAAATGTGTTCAGTTTGATGCCCGAAAAAAAAATAATCAAGCTGTGCTCAGCCTCTAGAATGACCTTTCGAGCTTGGTTTTACAGAACAGATCCCCAAAATATTGGAGGACAATTCGGAACACTTTCAGGCTTTTTGAGAAACACTTTTCGAAAGCGAACGAGCCAAAAAAAGCTCCGAAATATATTTCAGACCGAAAAGGTTTCAGGACTATTTTTGAGAAACGAACACCAGTTTATTCCTTCGCGGCTCCGCTTTTAGGCTTGGCTAAATCTATATATTAGATTTATTTTACTGATTTGTCTGGCATACTGTATTTGATGGACTGGACTGGACTGGACTGGACTGGACTGGACTGGACTGGACTGGACTGGACTGGACTGGACTGGACTGGACTGGACTGGACTGGACTGGACTGGACTGGACTGGACTGGACTGGACTGGACTGGACTGGACTGGACTGGACTGGACTGGACTGGACTGGACTGGACTGGACTGGACTGGACTGGACTAGTAAAACGCGGACTAATAAACCGCAGACTAATAAATCGCGGACTACTAAAACACGGACTGGTAAAACGCGGACTAGTAAAACGCGGACTGCTAAGACGCAACATAATATTCCTCTTTATTTAAAAGATAATCTCTCATTTAAAGAACTTCTCAAGTGACCTGATAATCAAGTTATCATGATTCCTAACAAAAACATAAACAATAAATTCTGATTTACAACAACCTGATCTATAACTTGCTAGAAAATGTAATTAGTTGAAATTTTCGAATTTCACGATCGAGAACAACAACCCCCAAACTACGGTGAACAGAAACATATATATATGTTATTTACCGGCCGGGAGGTCCTTGTAGGGAAAAACTGTGCCCTCGATCTTGAGTACGGCCCGAGGCCGCAGGCCTCGGGCCGTACTCAAGACCGAGGGCACAGTTTTTTCCTATAAGGACCGACCTAGGCCGGTATATAACATATTTATTTTTTCCAACATTTGCAAGTTTGCAGGTCAATCTTGAAAGGTTGTCAGAACGCGCGTAAGTTTCACTGAGTCAATTGGCAGGAAACCGTGGAGCGAATGTAATCATAAACTTTTCAAACTTTTAACTTAAGTGTAACATTTTCGACTAGAAACTACCCTATCAACACGGAAAAGGTTGTTTTTCAAGAACAGACATGCATATGGAAAATCGTAGCCGGCATAAGGATAAACAACCCAATTAAAAACTTATAATTAAGCTTTTGAGCTTACTAAACACAAAACCAAAGTACTCAAACATTAGGACAGGTTTAATTGCCCTTGCGTAAAAAATGAAAGAGAATACTTTGAAAAACATTTCTGTTTAGCCTAATTACTTTCTTTTTATGTTTTGCATCGTACTTGTAAACGTATGTGCTCGTTCTTCGGATACAAACAATTTAATCATTTAGCGAATTCGTTCGGTGTGATCTCAGTTTTAACCAAAGCGAACGGTGCGCCGGCTTTTGAGCTTATCATGTCTTCATTTACGGCAGATGAAAAAGGAAAATTCCAGTTAAAGCCTTCACAATTTCTTGAATGAAAATGTACCCAACCTCAATAAACGAAGAGAGAAAACTGAAAACCGAAGTCATTAAAGTAAATCTCGGAGTCAAAAGGCATAGTGGCGATCGCAATTTAAAAACTAAAACTGCTGTGTAAAGTGAATTCAACAACAAACTCACGAACCGCCATGCTAAGCTACACAAAATTAAAACGAGTACTCGCCTTTCTAAGGTATTACAAGGCCTTTAATTCCCCTCCTTGTTGGACTTTCCATTTACAACACACGTAAGAATTGTGAGTTGTCAAAAAGTCGCATCTTTGAGCCATAATTAAAAAAATTCCCGAAATCAACCGAGGTATGTCGTTTTTCAATTTTCATTCAATTTTCGCGCGGTTACCGTGACCGTGGTCAGAGATAGGAAAATTCTGCCCGCTCCCGGAACCAATCAGAATGCAGGATTCGGAGGATACCGCCGGCTCGCGCACTGCGAAAAAAAATAAATTCCTGTTGACGTTTACATAGTTTGTGGAAGCGTCTGACATTAAACCCTATAAATTCTTTATTATTATTGACGACGCATAACTCGCAGGGATGAATTAAGCATGTGACATAAGGCATTTGTTTAAACTGTTACTTTATCTCCTTGCCATAACCGCCAATTATTCCAGGTTATGGAACCACAACTGGCATTAGAAATCTTGATGTAAAGTAATGTCTTAGGTATATTCTTTCACCGTAGATTGGGGGTTGTTGTTCTCGATCGTGAAGTTCGCAAATTTCAACTAATTACATTTTCTTTCAAGGGTTGTTGTAAATCAGAATTTATTGTATATGTTTCTGTTAGAAATCATGATAACTTGATTATCAGGTCACTTGAGAAGTTCTTTAAATGAGATATTATCTTTTAAATAAAGAGGAATATTATGTTGCGTTTTACAAGTCCGCGTTTTACTAATCTTCATTTTACTAGTCCGCGTTTTACTAGTCCGCGATTTACAAGTAAATTTTGAAAGTAAAGTAGGATGGTGCTTTCTAAGGGTTTTATCATGTCATATCACATTCTTTTTGTCGCCCTGCGTTTAGTAGCAGCAAATGTCGCTGTCGTTTTCGACCTATACGAACCGCATTGTAGCTCTCACTAGAAATTTTCTTTGAATGCCTTTAATTCCTTGAAACGAACGGAGTTAATTGTTTTAAATACTGTTATTTAATTAAGTTGCTCTTTTGTCCTTCAAGCGTCTACAAAGATTGGTAGAACGGAATTTTCTAGATCTGGTTTTTATAATGGTTGCAACAGGAAAACGGTTTACTTTGGAACATCCGATGTCGCTAATTTTGAGATACTGTCACCTGTTGCTTAAGCTTGTGACCTCGAATTATAACAACAACTACATGCGCGACCCTAACACGGCCTTCTAACATGTCTGTTCAAAGCAGCAGCCAAGAGGGGCATCTCAAACATCTTTTGGTTCAAACCATCGCCAAAATAAAAGAACGTTCATCATTTTAGTACTTTCCACCCGTTTCATTCCCCCTATCAAGTCTTCAACCTTGCCTTAAAAAATGTCGTCACCTACAACCCAGGACAACTTAATTGTTTTGAGGTAAAATAGTTTGTACCACTTACATTTACCCAACGAGAACCCTCCAGCCAGCAACACAAACATCAAGATATTAACAGCCATTGTTTTCAGCTAACGGTTAAGTTGACAGTTTAGTTAACAGCCGCAGTGGAAGACACGGAGCCGGTATATCTTGGCGAGCAAAATGTTGTTAAATGATTCAGAAATTGTTTGCACGTCGATTACGATCATTCACAAAATTAATAAAAATGTCGTATTTGAAACTTTCTCTTTGTTCACTCTTTTGCAAAAACAAAATAGCACTGCATGTTAACTGATACCGTATTCAATGCCTTTATTTTAAAAAGGTCACGCTTTAGGATTTCATCAACACGGTTCAAAGGTAAGACTCACTTGTCTCAACATGTCTCAAAGCCCTTACAACCAGAGACCAATGCAACATCAACAACAATTTATTTCAGTATTCCCGTATGTATAGATGGTATTAACTCTTATTTAATAAAAATCCGCATCACAATAGTTAAGTTGTCATTAAAGATGTGTTTATTGTTCATCGTGGTGTAAGATAGGTAAGATGAACGTTTATTCGTTTGTCTCACGATGGAATCGCTTTGAGTTGTTGATCGCGACGTTTCGAATTTTAGGAGTGTTATGTCAGTCACTAGTACGGTGATATCTATGATTTACTTTATTGGACAATTTCATGTGAGTACGGTTGTAACGATGACAAGAGAACAGGAGATGTAATTCATTTTTACTAGAATCCCTTTAAAATTGCCCTGCAGGTGAACAGATCCTTGTAGCGATTTTTGAATACATTGCTTACAATCATCAACAGCATCTTCGTGTAAACACATGATACAACTCGCTGGATCTCGTCTTTAGTAACAAATTCGAATCGATGATCGGTACATGACAATTAAGAATTAATTCACGGCGATGCCGCAACTGTGATATCATTTGAATCAAGTAGAACTGCACAAACCGACGAACTGTTCTTCAACTGAGCGATCATCGATATACTTCAAGAACAATCAGACCCTTCATTTGGCCAAACTTTCGAGGACACTCCAGCGAATTTCCTTGCAATAAAGTGCAGCACAGGCAAAACCTTTCAGGTGAACACTAAATTCTTCCATTGATACGTAGTAGTACTAGACCAGACGCGTTGTTAGGAAAAGGACCATTTTGCATTGCAACACGTTACAAACAAAGCTGCCGCCATTTGAGTGAAACTCATTCCATCGATCCCTCAAGAGACTGATGACGTCACTTCAGATTTTAATAATATAGTTGCAAATGCAAAGGATTGTGGATACTATTCATTCTTCTTCTGCTTTACTCCTGACTCTGTATGAGCCTCCTGTATAAAAACTCTTTTTAACCGATGACGTCATCGGTTAATGCATGAAAGAGTGGATGAGACGTGGAAGAGACATAATGGCTTTCGCCCCCTCCAGTCTCCGCTCTGCTCCATTTGAGGGTGAAAGTGGCCTCTGAGGAGAGAGGGTACCGCCCTTACGAACATCTCTAGCCAAACAAAGACTGAACTCCAGCCTGTTTTCGTGAAATGTGATCTAATAAAAGGCTCCCGTGAGCCAACTCGGTGAGTGCAAAAAACAAAATGAGTATTTGCTTCATGATCCGCGCGCATTTTTCACCGATCGAAGGCTTAGCTCAGAAACAGAGTTTCTCGTACAGAACAGGTTATAACTGTAGACGCTGCATCAGACACCACAGCTCTTTATCTTTCATATAGTATGTTTGTATCGTATGTCTTCTAAACAGTGCTCCAGATATAGCTACTTGTACCCGTTGAGTGCGCAATCGACAATTGTTTTAGCTCACGTTTTCAGTGCAATATTTTTTCCTATAACAAGTATAAAATTTGTGTGCCCTTGAGCGCGCAATCGACAATTGTTTTAGCTCACGACATTTCGAAGCCATTTAGTATCTGTTTTTAGTGTAATACTTTTTTCCTATAACAAGTATAGCATTTTGTATACCAGTTTCTTGTTTCGTTTGTATTTGTCTTTAGTTTTCGTTATTATCTTCGTGTGCGTGTGTCTTTTTAGTCTTTAACCCTTTTTGTTGTTGAAATTTTCACTTTAAAAATGTAGTTTTCCCGTTCGATAAATAGACAGAAGAAAATAAACTTTGTCAAACGGTGGATTTTGTGACATCACATTCAAACCCTTAGCTAGTTAGATATTTGCACTTTACTTAGCTGCTCGTATTACTTGGGTGCTCTTAGGTGCAGGATTTTGAATCCAAAAAGTCTCCTCCTGTGGTTTTAAGAATTTCTAAGCTTGTACACTAGGAATAATTATAATTCAGTAAAAAACGTCAATAAATTAATGAATTCGATTATTTTGAGATCAAGCAAGAGAGTGCAATTTTCCCACCTGCTATAACTCGGCTCATGCATTCACCCGACAAAAACGAGAAAAATAAAATAAAAACTGTTTTAAGCACGAGAAAATGAGCACCCTTCGCGAGCAATTTGAGTTGAAAAGAATCAAATTTAGTGAGCACTTGAAAATTTTTTGGGACTATTCAATATCCTAAATCAGTGAGGTATGATCGTCCGGGTGAGTGTAGTCCTGAGAAGGATTGTTTGTGATGTCATTGATTGACGTTTCGACAACCTGAGCGGAAGTCATCATCACCGTCAAGTGAACTGTGAATCTTCAGTAGATGTTTCAAGTCTCTGGTTGTTCACCTGATTGAACAACACAGTCTGCGTGTTGCCTATTTCCTATTTTTTAAAGATGCTAAACTATGAATTGAATTTTACGCTGAAAATTAGGAAAAAATCAATTTAAACACTACTTTCTGCCTTAAATGAAAATGAATAAAACAACAAATAGTAACGCGCAATTTGATGTAAAATTACATTTTAAGTAAGATGGACGTAGAGTGGAAACCCGCCTTACTATTAATTACCAGTTACTACCTCTAATTTATTTTGGTCGGAACGAAAGTTCGTACAGCCATTTCTTGTGCTAAAAAGCTCAAAAACAACAACAATAACAACAAAAACAACTTTATTGTTATATCATATTATAAACAATACATTGGACTGACTTGCAAGTAGCTAAGCTAATCTAGGCGGGTCAGTCTAAAAGAATATACACATCAAATAAGAAAGGAGAAGGGCAGAGAAATAATCTCCAAAACGTACGCTCATTGATTGAAACAAGGTTCAAGGTTCCTATGTTCTCTAAAGTCCTACTATGCTTCATCATACTCCAAGCTAAACGGGGGAGGCAAAGCGTCTCAAACTGATCACACCCCGTTTCCAGCGTGATACCGGATGGCACCAATGATTCATAGCATGTAAACCTTGGCGAGCATAAAATAAATCCTGTTGTTAAATGTTGTTGTAATCAGCTACTTCGATTGAAATTGGTAGCTTCGTACCCTTTGCCGCCACAGAGTATCAAAAGTACAAATTACAAAAGGTCTAAACTGTCCACATAAAAAAAACAACGAGTAGTACTATAAGAAAGTTCTCCACTTCATAGTCGTTTTAATGAACGATTACACTTTGATATTTTATCCACAGCAACAAAATTAACAACACCACAGAAGTACTGCTTAATAAGTATCAATTCACAGGACTCTAAGGAGGAACTACCTTGTGTAGCACAATGAACAGTAGCACAGGCCCCGGTTCCTGGAAAGCCGATTAGCGTTAATCAAGGGCTAAATCCCGCTAATCGAGGATGAAAATTTATCCTTCGGTTAGATTCTGTTCCTGAAAGCACGATTAACACTAACCAAGTGATAAACGAGGGGTTAAATTTAATCCACCTAACGAGGTCGATTAACTCACTAATCGGGGCAAAAACTTGATAAACACAAACAAAATGGCGCACTTAAATTTTGCGATATTGTCAGTTTAATTGAGTAAGGAAAAAGAAAGAAGGCAATTTATGCTAGATAAATTACTCTCAGCAACTTAAGTAACAAATAATTTTGTTGTCGGCATAAATTCGAGAGGTAATTGACAGAGTTTTGGGCGCAAAAACCTGCAGCGAAATGTGATGGAGCAAAAAGACCACAAACACGCAAATCGTGTAGTCGAGTTTTCGATTTTAGTATATATTATTAAACAATTCCATCAATAGCTCTATAAAATTGTATTAAACAGTAACTCTAGAAATGTGGCTTCAGTAAATAGGATCTTCACAAAGCAGAATTTATGAACCGATCTTCAGGAAGACGAGTAAGCTTATGATAAAACGAAGCTGAAAACCATGAATTTCGAAGCCATCTTTCATCGCAAGCGATAGCGCGAATAATCAACTTTTCACAGAACAATTGGCCGGTTATGGGTTTCTACAGAAGAATTATTGAATGAAATAAAATATTTATGACAAGTTTGCAAAAGCAGAAGGAGATGTTTTATTGAAATAACGTAAATATAAGACAAAAATGTTGACGATTAATTAAAGCGAAGTGTTGTCGTTCTCAAACATTGCAGACACTGAAACAGAGGTTTTTCACTGATTTAGATACAAGTATCAAAGACAATTATTTGACACAAATCAGTACTTTATTGTTAACATTTTTCCGAGAGGCAAGTCTTGCTTTGTAAAGCTCAAAATAGTTTCGGTTGCTGAAAGAATCAAGAGGTAGAGAACTCACCGATTTTCAGATATAGCTCACATTTCACCTCGAATCAGCATCACTTTGCACTGAACTGTGATTTCCACTTTGTTTTCCTTTGAGGAAAGGTTTGAAGTTTTGTTTTGTCACAACCAGGCAACGGGCAAATCGTA
Organism: Siderastrea radians; assembly: GCA_964017195.1. Taxonomy (NCBI): domain Eukaryota; kingdom Metazoa; phylum Cnidaria; class Anthozoa; order Scleractinia; family Rhizangiidae; genus Siderastrea; species Siderastrea radians. The sequence continues at coordinate 32,345,524 of OZ024896.1, read as the reverse complement.
CCGCTGTAAAATATCGACATTAGACTGCAACAGGTATCGATCGTTAAAACGAGTATCAGAGTCGACTTTTTTCTCCCGCTCTGTCGTTTTCCCGCGCTTTTATATGCTGGTAACTTAACCGGTTTGATATGAGTTTAACCGAGGGATAGTTAAACGAGGAATACTTCTGCTTTCAGGAACGCCTTTTTATCCCTGGATTAGGTATTCTAGAGATAAGGAATTTAATCGTGGATTAACTGCTAATCGGGGGATAGTTTAATCGGCTTTCCAGAAACCGGGGCCAGGACAGTATCGCTCAACAGCCTTCTGAATAGTAGCCCTTCGGCTAAGCCAGGACGTACTTGCGCAGCATAATTAGCAAAACTATGAAAATGATGTCAGAACTCAACAGCTCTCGGTTTTTTTTTAATCATCCACTGGCTCAAACATAGAACAACCTTAACAAACAGTACCGCAGAAATTATTGCTCAATAGCTTGCATTACGTGGTTACACTCAAACCCTATTCACAGTAAAATTGAATAACCAACATCGTCCCCAGGGAGAAATAAAAAGGTCCTGGGAACGAGCTTCGGAGACAACAACAAAGGCTGATGACATCACACACGGTGGGATTTCAAAAGGTGTCCATCTTGGATCTACCATATTTGAGTTCCTGGTTTTTCCCATAACTTTAGAAAACCACAAAAATTGGCCAAAAACTAACCAGAACCACAAAGGACCACTAAAATGATCTAAAAATATAAAAGCTTCTCCAAGAAGTTAATTCATTCATTAAAAGTCAGAAAGATTCAAACCTAGGGAAAACGGCTGTATGTCTAAATTCGATTGCCATGGTAACATCAAATTCCATGAACAACGACGCGTCATGCCAAGTTGTTCCCAGAATAAAAATTTCAAAAAAGTTCAGGAAGTTTGGTAGCTTTTGCTGGCATATTTAAAAGTTATAGGCGTCCAAAGTCCGCATAGGCAAATCATTTAATATAATAATAATAAGGGCTGATTTAGAGGGTAAAGCGTCTTAAACAGCTGCTGATATATATAATAGAAGAAATACTAAGTATCAACTGAGAATTATAGCGTTCGCCTGTATACAGTCAAGTTATCACTTGCAACTTGCTTTTTGGTTTTCAAGAGTTCTTTCCTCACTGGAACCTAAAAGAGCAGAAAAATTTTTAATTAGCATGACAATGGCAAGAAAATTAACCTGAAGATAAACTGTCAAGCGAAGAGAGAAAACACTACTAAATTGGTTCCATCTTTGTGTGGCGTTTCGAAGATCGGTAGATATTTGCACTGTTGTAACTCAGTGTTGTTCGAGTTAGCGTCTGCTATGATTTAACTAATCTGCTCTTTTGTAAACAGCTGGGTGCGCGTCCTAACTGATATCAAGTTCGCGCGCTTCCATTTATAAAACATTAGCCATTATGCTATGTTTTCCCAACGTTTTAGCGTTTTGCAAGCTTACCTCTTAAGTACACAGCAGGTTAATACTGATATGATGACAGCCAGACACAGCAAACCAGTCGCCAAGGACAGCAGGACAATGATGATCTTCGCTTGATGATCTGCGATGATATATTTAAAAAAAAAACAAGACATAACTCAATAATTACCCTTTCTCACAAGCAATTCTCTGGATACAGCCATATTAGGAAGGCGAAGCCTACACCCTCGGGCCAAACACAGTATGATTGAGTAAGGTAAGGTAAAGTCACTTACGAGCCAAGGTGGCCCGCAGGAGCCGGAGCTTAACCCGGTTTCTGTAGTATGGAGCAACTGAGAGTATTGCTACTCCCTCCCTGGATGGGATGCTGGTCCATCGCAGGGTAAACCCCCCCCCCAAAAAAAAAAAATTACGGGATAACAAAGTTGGTGTCAAATTTTATTCTAGTTTCCAATCAGTACTAAAATATATATCGGTTTATATACCACCCGGTCATAGGCTGTCCTAAGAGTAACGAAAATTGAAAGGTTCACACTAAGGTCTACCAACACAGTTCATTAGTTGTCTGACGGTTCGAAAACAAGACATCTCTTGATTTGATTTACTAAGTTAACGGCGAGAACGATTAGCAAAGCAGGTCGTCTTTTATAAATTTCCTCATTCTTGAGATGTACTCCTCTCTTCGGTGTTGATTCGAGATATCAGGGGTAAAAATATGGGAACATTCAGTTCTCGGGGGACCCATATTTGGTTCGAGGCAATAGGGTTGTCGAGATAGTTGCCCTCAGCTCGAGATATCGAGGGCAAAATAACGGCGTATGCAATGCTTGGATCCTGGCCTCAAATTCGACACAACAGGAAGTTCGAGACGGTTATCAGAAGTTTGAGATAATGGGACTCCTCTCTATTTTCCTACGGTGACATAGTTTTTTGGTAGATATACTAAAGGACATTTGTGGTTTTTCTTTAATTTTGATTTATAGTGATCTTGAGAGTTTTGAAAAGGCCGGTGAAAGACGCTGCGTCACTTTGCGTACCTCAAAGTAAGTCTAGGTTTCCCGGAGCGGGGATACTCCCTAGAGTGGGCTATACAGGGATGCTCCGCCCAAAAGGGGTGCCTTTTTGCACTTGCTTAAAGGTAGGAAAATTTTCTGTTTTAGTATGTTTTACTATGTTGCCAGAACAACCCCTAAGACCGAAAGAGATAGCAGCTAAGTCCAAGTACTGAAAATGGTTCCAAAATTTTGGTAGAAATCGCAACGACAAAACATACGAAAGTCTTGGAATCTTCCAGCGAAATCCAGCGATGATCAAAAGAGGTGCCATTTTTGTTCTAGTTACTATAAAAGGGGTACCATTTCGGTAAAGGTTAGTATATTAAAGGATTAGGGTTTGAATAACCTCAGGGCGGAGCCTTCCCGTACGAAACTCTAACGAGTAACCTCACCAGGCTAGAGTCCAAACATTTTCAATTTTCTCGCCTGAATTCCGTCTCGATTGGCCTTACTTTTTAACGGCCTTAATTCATTCTTCCAATAAGGATTAATGTCAGCTTGTTTGGTACTTTTTTGTCTAGTAAGTAAATTATACTTCGAAGTTTCTTATCATTTCAAGAGAGCCGTGCACATTTCAAAAAGGCTTGGTCGATGAATTTTAAAAGTATCTTGGCAACTTCTTGTTCAAGTTTATAGCGGAGCCAGCGCGCTAGCGCGTCAGCGGAGCTCCATTGCTAAGGAAATTTGGTAACCTATCAAACCAAGAAATTTTGGTAGTGACGTAATAGTCACGTGACCGTCCGTCCGTCCGTCCCCACTACAGGGTTACCAATACACTTCATACGCTGGATATAACCCTGTGCTGAATCCCATGTGTTTTTGGCGCGAAATCGCATGTTGACCCGCGTTGTAGCAACAAAATATAGTAGTAACAAAATATAGCCCCCTGTAAAACCTGCCTTCTCCAATCAAAATAAAACACTTACCACTTTCATCATCACTGGTTTGTTTTGCACCTGTACCATCACTCGGCGTCACAGCAGAAGAAACTGATGTCGTTGGCTGTGTCGCCGATGGTGCAATAGATTGTGACATTGATGGTGCGAAGGACCGTGACACAGACTGTGACAACGAAGCCGACATTGAGTTTGAGGCTAAAACATGGAAAAAAAGCAATGAGGTTAGACTGGAGAACAAGAAAAAACTGTGAAAAAAAACCGAATTTACAAGGGCCACCCACTCTTTTTAGACTTTTTTGATTTCTTCTTTCTTATAATAACACCTGTTCGTATCTTTTGCGTTACAATTCTTCGTGGAGACTTGCAACTTAATTGTTGTTGCTTTACTAGAATAGAGCTGATATTGTTGGGCAACAGAGCTAAGCAATTTTATTCAACTCAGCGGTTATATACAGAACGCCACTTTCCATACGTGCTAAGATGGCGGCCATTGCGAGCCAAAATTTTGTGGGGAGTTCGAATCAAATTCAGTCTTCGTTGGAGCTCAAGCAGATATACCTGCATAGACCAAAAGAAATAACCATTTGTTGTATTACCCATATAAAAATTTTTGAGAGCGCCTCAAGACATTTTAAAGACAGTAGATGCGAGTAGATGCGATCATTTATAATTAAGTAAGACTTCCCTCTAATAGAACGGTTTTCAATCGAGTGCCGTAAAACCAAAACCAAAGTAATTGACTCTGGCCAATCACAACAAACTTAAACAGCGCAATGAACTAATCAGAACTCGAAGCAAACACATGTAACCTGCGACAAGCGCGGGAAAACACGTGCGAGCAAGTCACGATTGGTTAGGGACTCAGTTCTGATTGGCTGATAAAATGGCGCCAGTTTTTCTGACCAATAACTGAGCGCAGTAAAGCAACACCTGTCACAGCAAACAATTACTTTCGGCACTCAATTGAAAACCGCTCTATAAACAAATCAGTAGCAGTATCATATACGCGTTATGTTTGCGGGACAAAACTCGGCTGAAGATGTATTTCAAAATCATCGAAAACAGTTTGGACAATTTTAAAATATCACGTGAAAAAGAACTCTCCAAATATCACTGCAACTCAGACTATCACCTACACTAATTTTGTAGGGGGCTGGGGGGGACTAGTACTTTGCATTTATAAGAAGAAACTTTTATTTTCTTTACCTAGTTGAGTAGGCGTCGGGATTGCCTCTGCTTCATAGTTGCATTCAGTAGAATTGCAGCAAACATACGTACAGAACTGAAGAGAACCACGGAGATGAGAAAACTCAGACGTGTTCAAGTAAGAACAGCGGTCAGCACAGGGACCCTTGGAGGCGAGATTATAACATGATTTTTCGACTTGGATTGCATTTGGATTACTCCTCAGTTGGATGGTACTAGTGGCACAGATGGAACCCAATTGGCAATTAACTGTAAACTGCGAGGAGAGGCATCTCGCCCTACTTTCGACGTTTTCGCATTCTGAGCACCTCAGAGCTGTAAGAAAAAATAAGACTTAATCGAGTTACTCAACACATATTTTTTTAAGGAAAGCTCAAGAATATAAAGGCAATACCATCATCGCAGTTAAGGACGGTGCCTGCTTTTGTCACTGCGCTTACGTTCTGCGCATCTAGGTCTGGTCCCAGGTATTCGGTTTCTTAAGGAATTTGCCGATTAATACAACAGTATTTTTGCATGGTTTATGAATACGTGGAAAAAGCAGATCTTAGCAAGGGCTATCAGAATCCAGAAAGAAAATTAGGGTTGAGCTCACGCATTTTTCAGAGGTAAGTGCACTAAAAATAAGAACCTTTCCTTTATCAGAGCGTTAAGGTTAAGACTGGCTAGCATTTCAAGAACCTGCTAAGAACGTAGTCGGGTTAAGATTTAAACAAGGACGACTTAATTTTGTCCGCTTTTTTTCAAAGCTAACTCTAGTCCCCAGTGCTCCCCCCCCCTCCCCCCCTTTGAGCTCGTTAGACTGGGTTCGCCTGGCAGCTAGCCCGAAGAGGTTCGTCCGGTGCGTGTTCTCCGCTACCAACCACAAAGCGGCTCCTGGCCAGAAACAACATCAGTAAACCACGGCTTGGGGAGGAACTTCTAAACACAAAATTCTGCGTTTCTTTTTGACGTCAGTTAAGAATTGGTTCATGGCTAGCGTGCGTCTATCGAGTTATGGATGCACGCGGGGAAGTTTGGAGAGCGCAAGGGAAGTGTAGGAGTTGCTCGAGGTGCAGCGGAGAGCAATTCTAGCTTCTCTAGTTATAGCTACACAGCTAAAAGCATGAACCAACTCTTTTAAAACATATATTTAAGAGAAATTCATGCAATGATACAAGGAAGCAAACTTAGCCTATTCGGAACAAAATTTCTGAGCGAAGAAATAGACAAAACGAACAGCAGGTTTTGGTATAACTAACTTCGCTGATACTAACCTTCTTTCTCGGATATTTTTTATCTTGTAATTTTTTTTTTTTTTTTTTTTTGTGGACGAGAAAAATGTGAAAACGGCTTTCTAGGTCAAGAAAAAAAAATGTAAACCAAACAAACTTTGCGTAGAGCAAAGGAAATAGGAGGTGTCTGCACGCAAGACCCTGCTTCCAACTTCAAGGCTTAGTCAGTTGGTAGAGCAACGCAACAACCATCATGGAGCTCATACATACTCTCATACTCGAGATCAAAGGTACGCTTGAAATCTTTTATCAAGCTAAAAAAAAGCAATTGCTTAAATTGCTTATACGCTGCGAAGATCACTCCACTCATTTCACTGCCTTCAACAACCGAATGCTTAAAATTAATTAATTAATTAATTAAGTAAGTAATTAATTAGTCCTTAGTGCTTGGCTGCGGATATAGATTGGAAGTGGATTGCAGCTTTAAATAAATAGCGGCTTATGTTTTAACGTTTCTCCCTTGTTTCTCGGAAAAATTGCTAGAAACTGACAATGACAAAGTTCAACGCTTTACTATCTATGTTACGTTTGATAATGGTTCAGTGACGTTTGATAACGGTCTTGTAATAAGAACTGAAATATTACGTTTATTTTTCTGTTTGTTGTTTCATTTCTTGCTTATACTTATATTTAAGTTAGCAAGATGTTTTTCGGAGTGGTTATCTTATTTTATTTTCTTCATTTGTCGGCGGGTAGAGGTTTGTTCTTCCTTTGACAAAATCATTCGATTTCTTTCTCTTGTAATTCTAGGAGCATTTCGTGTGCGAGCAAAGCTATTTAATTTGAATTTCAGTACATATTTGACCCAAAACTGTGGAAATCGTCCTGCGGAGCCCCTTTAACAGCTCCTTATGGCACATAGTGGGGTAGTAACAAATATCGGATCAGTAGCGCCTATTGTAAACTTTGCAGAGGCATCTTAAAACAACAAGATTTAGCTTATTGCTTCAGGCGAATAGTTTCCGGAAGATTGAACACTGTTGCACAAGTTCATCACCTAACAATAGAAGCTGGAAACTATTCTTGAAGCCTCCCGGAATGCTTAAACAAGATATGGACGGCAATATTTGATGCATGCCGTGAATGCTGTGTGTACTGAGTTTGATCATTAAGCCATCAAAATGTTTGTTTTGGTTAAACTTAACAAGAACGAAAATTGCTAATTTTAATTAATCATTTTAAGTTAACCACCTTAACGAATTTATTATTTATTTATTTCTTATTATTATTTAAGTTAACGAATTTATGCAGGAACATGCATACGAGTTACTCAACCATTCACTTTGAGCAGCCTGTATGAACACACTTTTTTAGATGCTTATTTAAGTTTTAGTTCATAGTTGAGAACCTAAAAGACATAACTACCTTGGATTCCCCGACCACTGGAGACAGTACGTGACATTATTCCCCAGTAAGAGTCACAGATGTCTCAACTCGTTTAGTTTAAATGAATAGAACACAAAGAGCATTGAACATTGGAGGTGCTATCAGTCAATTATGCTATCGGCCAGATCTACTTTGAGCGTCAAAAAGCGGAAGAATTAACACTATATAGTATATAAAAAATGCATATTCTCCTTGCTGTTCTCCATACATTTCTTATGGAACTAGTAAGGAGAATTTGTCTAAATATCAAGACTTCTGATCCTTGGTGATCACTTCCTTTTTTCTCATCAATTGAATGTTTGAACAAGTAGTGCCAAAGAGAAATTTCATTTTCGTCACTGTAAGGGCTTAAAGGGTTTATCAGGTCGCCCCAGTGTCACATTCTTCTTGTCACCCTGCAGTATAGCAGCAAATGTCGCTGTTGCTTTCGGCCTGTATGCACCAAAATGTCGCTGTCACTAGCACTTTTATGAATACCTTAATTTAACTTTATGAAAGGAAAGGAGCTAACTGTTTCAAGTAATAGTTGTTTTAGTTAACTGTTCTCTTTGTGCCTCAAACATGAGCAAAGATTGATAAGCTGCAAATTTCTATACTGATAAGGGCAACAACAGAAAAGCTTTCAGTGCCGCTGTCTTTTCTGACGTTTACTGTGTCACTGTCAAAATTTAGTTTCTCATTTGAGTCGCTTGTCGCTCTTTAGAATAACCCATCTTCCCAGAGTATTTGGAACAGTGTCACCTGTCTCTTTGGTTTAACTCCGCAGTGCCTCTAAGCTTGTGGCCTCGAATTATGACAACAACTGGATAAGTGACCCTAACACAACCATCTAACATGCCTGTTGAAAGCAACAGCCATGAGGGTAGCGCAGACATCATTTCGAACGTTTGTCACTGACTTGGGCATTATCTTTTAATACTTTTCAGCCCCTCTCTACCTCCTATTAAGTCTTCAACCTTGCCTTAAACACTGTCATCACCTACAACGGGGATGTTATTTTTCAAACTTGAGTGTTTTGAGGTACAAAATAATTTGTGTAACTTACATTGGCTCAGTGAGGCCCATCCGGCCAGGAACACAAACATCAAGATAACAGCCATGGTTTTCGTCAGTGGAAGATGCGGAGCGTTGATGTCATCAAATTATTCAAAAATTGTTTGCGTGTCAAATATTGTCATATTGTCGTTAAGAAAATCGATTTAAATGTCGCAGTTGAAAGGTTATCTTTGTTCACTCTTAAAAGCATCTAGAAAAATAGCACCGCTGGGTATGGAAGGTTCTGGAGTTATTACTTTAACTTTATTTTAACGATCACACTCTAGGATTTCATTAACACGTTCAAAAGTTAGATCCTTCTCTCTCAAGAGCTCATTATGGAGAGCAAAACAACAACTGGATGCGACCATAACACGACCATGTAACAATTCCTTTGGAAGCAAGGGCCATGAGGGGCACCTCGGAAATCTTTTGTTTCCAACCATGTCCTTAATTTAAGAGAGCATTCATGCATTTTCAACGTTTGTCACTGACGTAGGCACACAGGCACCATTTTTCAATACTTTCTACCCGTTCCATACCCCATATGAAGTTTTCAACCTTGCCTTTAAAATTGTCGTCACCTTTAACGTAGCTGGTATCTTTTCAAACTTGAGTGTTATAAGAAATGGTTTGCGTGTCAAATATTGTCATCATGAAAATTAAAATGCGCATTTCAAGAGTTCTCTTTGTTCCCTCTTAATAGCAACAACAAAAATAGCATCGTGGAAGGTCCTGTAATTAATTGCCTTTATTCTAACGGTCACAGTCAAGGATTTCATCAACACATTCAAAGGTTAGATCCATCTGTCTAAAGACCCTACAAACCAGGAACCGACATAACAGAAAAGATCACAGCCATTATAGCAATCTAGTTTTGCTGGCGAAACAAGATATTTACTATAAAATATCACTCAGTTTCCTGCCAACTCTGAGAAAAGGCTTGACATATCAAAAGTTAAATTATCAATTATTGTTGTATAGGCAAGAGTATTTTAGTGGAAAATAGTCTACTCGTAAAGTTCATACAGGGAAACTACACTCGTGACTCGAGTGGCATATTTTCCATATCCTCACTAGTGAGGATATCGATGACGTCATTTCCCGCTTTTGCACTGTTTTTTGTGCAAAAATACTCTTGTCTATTGAATAAAAAGAAAATAAATTATACGGTGGCTTAATTGAAGATATTGAATTTTATTTTCTCGCAATAAAAAAAAGCAATATTTTACTCACTCGCTGCTCTCGTTTGTTAAAATAAGTCATATCTTCGCGCCGCCGTGTAATATCCTCTATATACTTATTGTTATTCAAGTATTTAACTCGATCCGGCGTTTTGATTGGTAGAGAAAGCACTACGTCACTGCAAATAACTGCCTACCAATAACGGTCTGCCGATGCGCATTACGGCGCAAAGCTGTGTTGCTGCAATGCTTTGATCTGATCGTCCACAGTTTTGACACTCGGTCGTTCCCAGAGTCCTCGTTGCCTGTTCCCAACCGCTGGTCAAGGGGAATGCGGACTCTGGGAACGAGATTGATTCACTATTCTCAATATATTTCTTATGGAACTAGCTGGGAGAATTTGTTAACACATCAAGACATTTCATCTTTGGTGATAATTTCCTTTATTAATCTCATGACCTCTATGATTGATCATGTTGTGATATTGTGAGGAATATTAGGTGCTTGTCACTAGCCAATTTTCGCTATCACGAGCGGTGTAAAAGTTAACGAAGGTTTCTTGTTCTCTTGTTAAAAAAGCGTTCCTACTGCTAATTTTGAGTTGTAGTTTGAAAAGCAGCATTTGACAAAACGTAGCAATACTGGTTTCGCTTAAGGCGATTCTCTGGAAAAAGAATCTGACACAGATTTGTAATGAAACTTGGCACAAATATTCAACAAGTCATGTAGGTTCTAAAATTGCAATGAAATTGGGGGGGGGTGGGGGTTCGTTTTAGTGGTATACTGCTGACGAATACAGTGTTTAAAGGCATTGTCAGGCAATAACCGCGCGAAACCAATTTGCTCAATATTTCCACTGCAGAATGGTGTTTCATGTATAAGTTGACTTAAAAGATGTGTATAGTCATCTGTGTCGTACATGTCCGAAAAGTTTCAAATCTACTGGACACTCAAAATGTAGACGGTGAGGAAGCTTGATGTGCGGTCCTCTACGCTAAATGGCTTTCTTCGTAAGATTTTTTTTCAGCTGTGCAAAATCTGCTTATAGATTTTTGCTAACTTTTTTGTTTTGTTTTGGGAACACTGTCCTGGTTGAATTTATACACTAAAACATGGGGGTCACCATTCTCGTTCAGGAGAAAATGGCTATTTATTTCTCTGAACAACTCAGTTTTTATAGCTGAAAAACCTACCAAGTTCCGAACGTGCACGCGCTCCTGCGAGAAAATTTATCTTTTATGGAGCTGTTTATTTATTAGTGACTCAGTAGAGTCACACCCATTAGAACGTAAGTGAACAGTTCCTTATGGCGCTAGACTACAAGTAGACTTGCCCCAAATCAGTTGTTCTGATTACGGAGGGCGCACGCACGGTCCACGAGCGTTCGACTATCCCTCAGCGGAGACTGCTCGTAGTCTATTATTGTGTACAGTGGGGTAACAAATATCGGATCACTTTGCCTATTGTTCTGAGTGGAAAGTAAGAATTAAAAAAGATGGCATTTTGTTACAACTTGCACTGATTGGCTGAAGTTCTTCTCCCAACGAAGAAACTCAACAGAACTGCAAAGATGGAAGACATGGATACAAAAATTTACGTAATATCTTGTTGCAGACACAGAGACAATTATTTTGACAAACAAGATAGTTTATTGCCGGAACCGAATGGTTTCCGCAAGATTGCGTATCACTGCATTAGTTTATAGCGTGACAAAAGAAGCGGAAACTTTTCTTGAAGCGTTCCGACAAATGGATGGCAATATTGATATTTTATTCAGGAATATTTTGTGCGCTGAGTTTAATTATTAAGCCAACAAAATCTTTCATTTGAAATGAAAAGCGAAAACAAATGGTTCCAAACTTTTCTATCTCGAGTTAACATAATGCCCGCACATCCAAGTTACTACTGAGTCATTCACTCTGTACAGGCACCTGCATGAGTCTCTTTTCTCAATGCTTTATGAAAATTTAATGTTTCAGTCGAGAATCTTTTTAAATAAACTCAATAGTTATTCTGCATTTTCCACCACCGGAGGTAGTTCTTTCTTTTTCTTCAACATATCTAGTAAATTTCGCTTTTCGTTTAGATTCAACTCTCCTTTATACTTTCTTCGTCGTTTCTTTCAGGGTTAAATTCAGTTTCCCTTTGTTCCTCTTTGATGTTCTACTTCCCTCATACTACATATCTGATACACGTCGTTCTTTTCCACTACTTCCCTACGCTCTTTTTCGTTTACTTCTAAATCCATTAACTCTCCTCGCTTTCTTTGTGAGATCTTGAAGTCTTTGATTCATTCATCTATATTCTCATTTTTTGTTTACTTTCCTCACCTTGCAATCCAATGATAAATTGCTCGTACTTCTTCTTGGTTTTTTTCCTTTTTCTTTAAGATTCATAACTCTCTTCGCCGTCCTTGTCAGACATTTCACACCTACGTTCATTTTCCTTTTCTTTCCTTTTCGTTTTCCTTTTCTTTTCTTCCAACCCATCTGATAAATCCTGCTCTTTCCTGACACTTTCGCTAGTTCTTTTCCTTTCTTTTTTAGATTTATATCACTCTTCACTGTCCTCGTCAGATGTTTCAGACCTGTATTTAGTTTTCTTTTCTTTCCTTTTTGTTTTTCTTTTCTTTTTTCCCAACCCATCAGATAAATCCTACTCCTTGCTAACATTTCTATATGCTTTTTTCCTTTTTCTTTCAGATTCATAACTCTCTTCGATGTCTTCGTCAGATGTTTCAGACCTTTGTTCATTTTTCTTTTCTTTCCTTTTCGTTTTTCTTTTCTTTTCTTCCAACCCATCTGATAGATCCCGCTCTTTGCTAACACTTCTACTTTTTCTTTTCCTTTTTCTTTTAAATTCATAACTCTCTTCCCTGTCTTCGTCAGATCTTTCAGAGATAGATTCATGTTTCTTTTTTCGCTTTGTTTTCCTTTCCTTTTCTTCCAACCCATTTGATATATTTTGCTCTTCGCTACTGCGCCTGGGAGTCCTTTTCGCTTTTCTTTTAGATTCATACATCTCTTCGCTTTCTTCGTCAGAACTTCTACATCCAGTTCTAGACTTAGTTTTCTTCGATCTCTTCTTTCTTTTCTTTTCCTTTTCCCTTTTTGTTCTCCGTGAACTTGACTCAGTCCTACAATAAAGAACAGTTGCAAGTTGCAATATGGAATCCAGAGGTAGTTTTATAGCTCAGAATTACAATGCGACAACAGTTTAACAACCCATTTGCTATTGGCTTATCTGGCCTGGTAGCCTGCAGGCAGGTTCACTTAGTGAGTCATTGGCGCGAGTAACCTGGCGGCAGAGGCGCGATTTGCCGGCGGGCGATGCGATTCGGCGATAAAAGAGACACTTTTTTCTCGCCCCATTCTTCTCACAGGCTCGCTATTTAGACTCCGCGCTACTTGCGCGAATCACTCACTTAGTGAGCCCAATCGCAGGCTAATCTGGCCTCAAAGTTTTTCTTGTATACAATAAACCAAGAGTATTACTTCTCTTCCTGGATGGCAAGCTAGTCTATCGCAGGGTTGCTCCCTGCTTGCCCCCCTCCCCCCCCCCCCCCCGCAGCAATATGTTAGGTTTCCTTAACTGCTCTCTGGCACCCAACTGTACACATGGGTAGTGAGTTGGGGGACGGGGGGCGGGGCAGAAGAAACGGACGGAGGATAGGGTAAATTGGAAAAGAGAAGGCATTAGTTAGATTCATACTCGATTAAGAAAAGACGCTCAATAGATTTTTGTCAGCACATTCGAGTTATCGGCCTGTGTAAGTTAGTATTAATATTATTTTCAATTTTCAAACCGGCAAACAACATGAAGATAGACTCCGTTGTAAGTTTCAAAAGTGCTGAGTGGCCAACCAAAAGTTTGTCAAAATAGCTGTTATTCCATAACATACTTCTCTGAGGGAAAAGACAATTTAGTTACAAATTACACGTATTCAAATATTTAGCACCAAGATTTACTCAACAACAACAAGAAGCAAAACCATGTCCTGTGAATGCGAGTTTTCCCTTCTTGAAGTGTTTACAATAGGAAAATGTTATCTAGCCTACCATACTTTAGCATGCAGGTAGGGTAACCCTTATACACAGGAAACCTAAGCTGCCTTGTAAACATTACCCCCCCCCCCAAAAAAAAAATGAGAGTCCTAGGGTAACCCTAACACTGCAGTAAGCTCACTTCCTTACCTCCCTGTAAACAGGCCCTGAGTAAACATTAATTATTCATTAAAAGGCACCCTACCGTTTCTCGTTTCTCGTTTTCTTCTTTTTGGTTTTCTGTATTTGATCTTCACTAGTTTTATTCTCAAACTCCTCAGGATAAAGTTCTTTGTAACCACTGTGGCCCCATCTGGTACAAAAATGTATAACATTATTTACGAGAAATATACAAATTTAGGAGAAAATATACAAATCACCTCAGGTGAATACTGTAAAAAAGGGTTGGATTGTATGTGGCGGACTGTAAAATTATTTTTATCTCTAACAGTAGGGTATACTGCAGTGAAACCTGCACTAAGCGGACATCCTTGGTACTCTCGCTTGTGTCCGCTTAAGACAGGGTGTCCTCCTAAAATACAGGTTCTGATAAATTGCGAAACAATAGTTCATTATTGACCTCTAATATCTCCACCTTTATTTACAAGCATACTTGACATGTTTTGTTGGAAACCTTTCCTAACTGGCCACTCCGCCTAGAATTACTAAATTACCTGGACAACATGCTCTTCAAAGCAGATAAATGTAGCAATGCCATAGTGTCATAAAATACCTTACAGGAACAGTTAAGTGTCCACTTAATGCAGGTTTCTCATTTAAAAAAATGGCTTGACTTTGACGTCCGCATCGACTTAACAGAGGTGTCTGCTGAATACAGGATCATTTTTAAGTAAACATGGAAAGAAAATTTAGGTACTAAGCGGGTAAGGACATGTGAAAGGGTGAATAAGTTGGCTGGCATGTGGGAGCTTGGCACACATCACATGCTTTTCAAACGAAAAATTAAAAATTTAAAACGAAAATAAAGCTCAATTGAATAGCCAAATTTTCACTGGCTTGATACATGATCTCGTTGTTCAGGCACATGCAAATTTTAAAGGTCTCCTGATACACTTTGTCGTCTTTACTCCCTGCTGCCAGCTTTTACAATCACATGAGAAGCCAAAAAAACCCTTATTTTTTTCTGATTTAGTTAGAGTAATCATGATTAGATTTGAGAAAGCTGTAGAAAATTAAAAAATGTTGACTTCACTATGCAAATCTAGAAATCTGTTGATTTCCTGTGCCACAAATTAACATAATGTAATCAAAATTTAGTATTGGATAAAATTAGTCTCATTTTGCATTTGAACTTTTTACTTAAAAACTAAAAATGACTAATGAAATCAATTGCTGGTTTTCACGTGACATCATAAAATTCTAAAATCATAGATGGCAAGGTCTTCAGATTTTATATCCCCACCAGGTTGAAGATGACTTAAAAATATATCTTTTCACAAGTTTTCAGCTCGGTAGCGTCTTTCGTTTTGAAAATACAGAATATTAAATTTCTGGCTTTTCACCCTACGTGACACCAACACAGCGTCCGTGACAAAGCTTTCTCCTGTGCAAAAAATGACTTTCCTTGTGATTTTTAGCAGTTTGGAAGCATTATGAGAGAAATTATTGTGGTTGTATAGTAGTACACGAGAGAAAAGTAATTGCTGGAAGAGCAGAAGTAATTTCCAGATGTTTTCATTGATTTCCGGCGGCCATGTTTGTGCCCCTCCGAGGGACACCAACATGGCGTTTCCATACTGAGCTCTACAAATTTCAGTCGAACGTTTCGGCAAATAACTCAACAACCGAATACCATACAGATCTGAGACTTGGTGAAGTTGTTTAGTTGTGTATCCTTTATAACATTACAAATTCTTGGGCTTCTTTCGTCAACTGGTTTTGATTTTAATAATTTTTATGGCGTGACAGTGAAAACCAAGAATACAGTGTAGTTACAGTATTTTCTATAGAGGAATGTCATTTCCCACTGTTAGATGGAATGCCTTTCCCATTTGACTGCATTAACCCTCTAAGCCCCAACATCAACATTGTTGTTCTCCTTAGTGTTCTTCGTATATTTCTCATGGTATCACTTGGGATAATCTGATCAAACATCAAGACAGTTTATCTTTAATGATCATTTTCTTTATTCACATGACCAGTTTGTTTGACCAGTTAGTCATATTGTGGGAGAAATTAGAGGTTTGTCTCTACTGGGACTTAAAGGTTTATCTATCTATCTATTTCTCTTATAGTGACTGTACATTTTGACCCAACCCTCCTTACACTTGTTTCCAGACAACAACTACATGTTACTAAAGGCGAATCTAAGACTACATGTAACTGTACTAACCCAATAAAATGATGACAAACCTTTCAGAATCATTTGCTTCATAATTAAACAGCTGTTGCGTCCAAAAGCTACTCTTCGGCTCTTGATCTTCACTGTCACATCTCATTCGTCCAACAATCCTTCAATCAAGAGAAAGGGGAAGGATTTAACACAAATGAGCAACTAACTTCTGTCTGATGGAGAGGATTTTTCCAAAGGGTATGGTGGTGAATCTGTTTTTATCTGAAATAATATGCACATTTTTACTGATTTAAAAACAGGGGAAATTTTGCTACTTGTGACTCTAAAATACACTCTGCATTATTTTTCATGTCACTTATTGGTACCAGAGGCAACCTAGACTATATACTTTATATGCAGGGATCCAGGACTCCAACACAGAAACAGTAGGGTTCTAGAGCTCAAATGTTTTTCTTCAGGGCTCCCCCTAGGCAGAATTACATGTAGCATTTCTGTCGGCCCATTCCATTTAATATCCACCCCCCCCCCCCCCCGATGGAAGAGATTTTCTGAGGGGCACTTGATCGTCATTTCTGAGGGGGTCGCTGCATCGGCGCCTTTGATCTTTTAAATATTTCCAAGAGGGTTTGGAAAAAATTGGCTTTTTTTCTGAGGGGAAAAGAGAATTTAGGCAATTTCTGAAGGGGTGCACGTGTTGGCACTTTTGATCTTTGATTTCTTCGGAAGTAGATTTTGACTGACCTCTTCCTTAGGGGGGGTGTGGATATAAAATGGAATGGCCCGTCCAGGCTCCAATTAGAGAAAACCATCAGGGCTGGAGCGCTGGCTCCGAGCTCCAAGGTACATGTAAGTTATGGCAGTCAACACCTTAACGTATACTTTGCAGGCCTTACCTCTTTGCCTCCTTTGATGATGACGCATTCCTTTCCCTTCTCTTTGCATTCATTAACTCATGCTGCTTCCACATGTCACTCTCTTCTTGGATCTTACAAATTAAAACAACAAATAATAATTATAATTTTTTTGTCTGTGTTCGATTGCGTTCAATTGCTGTACCCACTAGAAGCCAATCACGAGAATGAATTCAATATATTCGACTGGTTAAACGTTAGGTTTTGGTTCGATTATTTCAGTTACATCGCGGAGTAAACTACACTCGCCTCGGGACTTAAGCTTATTAATACATCAACAAGTGTTACCAAAACTCCACTGTATTCACACAAGCCATTGGACTCACATTCGCACAAATGCTCTTGATATAAATGATGATTTGAAGCACAATATGTACCTTATTATGAGCATCTGTGTGACGAATAACGTTCTTCAACAAACCCTTGTCAATGAACTTCCTTTGCACCGCCATCTTGAATCAAGTCAAAAGACCTGGTTACAAAGGTAAAAGGCCTGGATCCGAAACGTGTTCTCTTGCAACGCCTGGGGCATTTTCTCAGACTTTGTGGTTTTCGTGGAATTCAATACTTAGCTAACTTTGAATGACTGTCTCGTGAGTTGAGAGGGGAGCGATATTGTCTGATGTTATGCCTGCCTGCAGAGCAGACTACACTCCGATGATGGAAGCCAACTCTAAGACAGAAGTGTTTGTAAAGTCGAAGTCCTCCCCACCAGCGCGTCCTTCTCCGATCAGTAAACGGTTGATTGCTTTTGTTGTTTTCCTGGGAGTTTTGACTGTTATTGTAGTCATCTTGCAGTTCTGCATCACAAGTAAGAACTCCAGCAAGGAGCAGGCAATCAAAGCTTCGAATACTCCCTGCTCGGGTGATTGTACGATCACCTTAGTGGAAAGTATTCCCGAAAATGTGAAGTTCCCGGCGGGTTCTGTTAGTAGCCCCAGTATTTACAGTGGATGGATGTATCTGTTAGAGACTGCAGAGAAAGAGATCGACATAGCGTCGTTTTACTGGACACTGCGTGGAAGCGACACGGATACAACTGATCCGAGTACAAAACAGGGAGAAAACGTGTTTGCGGGTTTGGAAGCTGCTGCAAAAAGAGGTAAAAGTCTAACGAAAACTTAAGAAATACATGTATGTACTGTACGTGAGATCTAGAATAACAATGGGTAAATTTCCGCACAGCCCTATACACAAATTTTTGTGTATTTAACTAATTTCATACTATTTCTCATAAACAAAGAGCAAGCATGATTCAGAAATTGCCTGCATAATTGATGTGTGAGGCTGTGCAAGAATCTTGACCAACAATGTACATGTATAATGAGAAATTCCATTTTTTTCTGCACACCCTCCCCCCCCCCCCTCTTCCTCCCACGGAAGGCCTGGTTTCGACACTCCAGATTTTTGTTGTGGGCACCTTTGAAGATTTCAACTGAGGGATACAAAAACTTGTCAGCTTCTTTTAAAAAATATTCCAACACCCCCTGCAACAGAGATCAGCTTCCATAGAGGGGGTTAAGAAAATTGTTGGAATGTTCCAATGATAGTTACAAAATTTGAAGAATGTGTTCTTTTTTGTGAAGAAAATAATCACATCATGATCATGTGGTACCGTGTGCATTTTGAGTAGGGCCATATGTTTTTTTTTTCTGGATTCACTCATGCTGATGTGCATTACCCTCATGTAAGTGCAGAAAGCATAATAAAAATTGGATCTTTTTTATGAAATTCATGAGGAAAGTTATCTGTTGTCTCTTTCTTCTATAAAACGTTTATTAAACTTATTGCTCTTTTTTCCTCAAATGTTGTTCAATTGTTAGTTAACAGGACTGAGTGGGAGTCCAATTTCTTCAAGCATTCATATGATTACAGACAGAATCGGACTCCACTCAGCCCTATTATTATTATTATTATTATTATTATTATTATTATTATTATTATTAATCACTCAAAATCTTTCTGAAGGTGTCAAAATTCGCATTGTGCAGTCTCCTCCAAATAAGGAATTTCCAAGCTTGGATACAATTGAGCTTCAAAAGAAAAAACTGGCTGAAGTGCGCTTGTTAGACTTAACACACCTGACAGGTGGAGGAATCCTTCATACAAAGATGTGGCTTGTTGACGGCAAACATTTTTATGTTGGCAGTGCCAATCAGGACTGGAGAGCACTCACACAGGTATGTTATGTACTGTATGCCCAGGGGGGAGGGGGTACTCAATAAAGTTTTGTAGAGGTTCCTGTGCACATATATCCCATGAGGGAGATTTGCACAGTATAAGATTTAGATTTAGATTTAGATTTAGAGGGAGGCTTCACCCCGAGGTTCAAACCTTTAGTTGTCGCACCAGTTTTCTGAAATGTTAAATAAGTCAGATTTTGTCTTCAAGATCTTGTGAACTGCGTGGTCATATCTGCTACTAAAACACTCAAAATAATAAGTCATATTGCTCCATCTTTTGCTCTGCTACAATACCCTCCCTTAATCTGAGAGAAGTTGAAAATGGGCGTGTGATTTGAAATCACCCTATAATACATTGCAAAGCTTTTTCATGTACTTTCGTGTATGCTGATGGATTGTGTCTTGGGTAACAAATCCATGATGGCAGATGTTCGATTTTTCTAGGCCCTGCTCCAGTTATTAAGTGATCAGTATCTAATTTCTCATTTTCATTTCACTGCCTGATCAAACATACAGTTTATGGGAATAAAGGAGATGATCACTCAGGATGAATTTTGAGAAGTTAGACAAATTCTCCCGACTTTTACCACAACATGTGTATGGAGACCAGTAAGGGACCAGTCAACTTTTAGAGGGCGGATGCAAATTCTCCTTCCCCCCCCCCCCCCCCCACTTTGTGAAGTACATTTTTTTGCTGACACCCTCCCCACTCCTTTAATTGACAGTTTATACCTTTTTACAATCAGAACTGCGTTGCCCTCCTCCCAAACCTTGAATAAACAACTGAAGTTGTTCAATATTTAATTAAATTTTGCCTGTTCAGTTTGATATTAGCTAGAATGTTTATTGATTGATGTTGTTCAAAGTTCACATTTCTGTTATTGAAGAGACCATCTTTGTATGACAAAGCTCCCTAATATGCATGCATAAATTTATGTGCCCCCCCCCCTTTTTTTCCCTGCATAACAATCATTGACCCTCCCTCCTCTAAATAATGACCTAATGAGAACGTGTGTTGATATTCGGGGCCACAGGGTTAAAATAAAGGTCAGGGACCGTTTCTTGAATGCCCCGAAAAGTCATTCGTAAAAATATGAACCACTCATTCAACAAAGCTGTTATTTTGGGTTGTCTTTGAGATAAGTAATGTTAAAATTTATAACAAAGTTCCTTGCTAAGAAACATCTTTGTTTTCAGGATACAGTGTGAATCATTGTGCCCGAAATCGACCCGAAAAGTTTAAGGGCTTTTGAGAAATGCACACCTGGAAGGACACACATCCTGCTAAGCAGTAAAAATTGTTTCTCGCACTACCACAAATTCACACCAAAAATTTGCTTTTACAACATTCAGGTCCAGGAGATTGGTCTCATGACTTACAACTGTAGCTGCATGGCAGACGACATGAGCAAGATATTTGAGGTGTACTGGGATCTTGCACAAAAAGGCTCAAAGATCCCAGATCCCTGGCCAGACAAATACAAAACCGCTATCAATGCAGGTCAGAGCACTGGGCACTAACATTCATTTTCTGAATAGTATGTAGGAGGGTGTACTGAGTCCTAATGAAACCAGACTGTAAGTTCCCAGCTCCCTGACCAGTTAATATACTACAGACATCAATGGAGGTTAGAGCACTGGGCACTAGTATTCATTTTCTGAATAGTATGTAGGAGGATGTACTGGGTCCTAATGAAACCAGACTGCAAGTTCCCAGCTCCCTGACCAGATACAGACATCAATGGAGGTTAGAGCACTGGGCAGTAGTATGCATTTCCCAACAGATGTATTTACTGTAATAGTTGAGGAAGTCATGATAATTGGATCTAGGCATGTCTTGGTATAAGACCTGCCCTGCCCTGATGTCAAAGAGAGGAGTCTTATATGAAAAGAAAGCAAAAGAGGTAATTTTAAGTATGTTACTTTCTAGATGGGTTTTCCAGTGTTGTATTGATAATTACTTGCAATTGATTAACGCAATCTGTCGGTGAGAAACTAAGCTTTTAATAATCATTGTTTCTTTTTTAAAGATTCTCCCGCAAAAATTAAAATCAATGGATCCAATTCAGCTGCCATATTTTTGTCGTCTTCGCCAAAGCTGTTATGTCCTCCTGGCAGGGCAGATGATTTAACAACCATCTTACAAGTTATTGACGGTGCGAAAAAATTTGTTTATGTGTCTGTGATGGACTACTTTCCGACAACCCTGTACACAGAGAAGAGAACGTAAGTAGATATGTAAGAAAGTATCAGCCTGCGCTTAAAGTGTATAATGATACGAT